>JAWRVZ010000012.1:600000-1022500 GCA_037043235.1 Rhodeus uyekii | reverse complement strand
TCACCTCCAGGGTTTTGATGTGGCGAGCTGTTTGGATACTGTGGGCATTTATTTATTTTATAACTGATCCTGGTTTAGCTCCAGCTGGAGGGAATAAAGCAAATGGAATGTTTTAGAGTGTAAACAGACTTGAGCGCTCTGACACGAAGACTTACACCGGAGGGCAACGTCTACCTCGACATGTCCTGACTGTTAGAATGGGGGTGATCTGTGGTGAAAGGGGTCAGTGTGGGAAGTGACCTTGCTTCTTTTCAAGCGCAAATAATGAGAGGAGAACTTTTTAAGGGAGCTCAGTGGCAGTTTATCAAAAGATCAAAAGATCTGATCATATAGCATCAAGAAGTTGTGAATTTGGTGTGCGTTTTATGGTTGTGATGCATGTTGAATGCAGTTGAATGAGTGTGTGTGCTGTGTTTGTACAGAAGGAGTTGATACCTGGAGGGGAGCCGTTTTCACAGGGCTTCAGTCCTCTGTGCTGTTTATTTATCTAGACAATGTGTTCTAGACACGGAGAATTTATGAGCGCTTCAACTGTGCATCTGTTTAGTTTGGAGTTGGTACACTTGTTCTGACAACAACAACAAAAAAAGCCTCAAAAGTCACATTTTTTCTCTATCCAAATATCCATATTTAATGCGTTTTTGATTGAATTAAGTTGCAATTTTGAGATATAAAGACAAAAGTACTTTTTCATTTCCATTTACTTTCACATCAAATGTTTATCAGATGTGATATCTCACAATGTGGCCTTATTTATTATTTTAATATTTAATTAGATCAGGTTGGGAAAAAAGGTTCAGGTTCCCCACCTGAATTTAATCAGGGGATGCCATATTTAAGTTTAGACAGGAATGAAAATGAGGCTTTGAGGGATAAAATACATGCATTGAATGGATTATACGTTGTTCAACTGACGAAAACATCTTTCTGAAAGTAACTTTTTTCTCTTTAAGTTTTTAAAAGTTGTGAGTTGTAAAAATGATGTGATAGGACCTTTATGCATTGTATGCTGTCCCTCTCAGCCTCGTTTTCATCCGTGTAAAATTAGTCAGTGGTCAGTATTGCATCTAGCCTGACTTTAGTCCATTGAGCAAAATGGACAATGTAACTGGTTGTATGTTACTCTATACTATTATCTTCTTGTTTATTGATCTATTGTTTAAAAGCAATATCATAATAAAAATCATAGTGTTGGTCGAAAAACACTATTACTGACTATACTGTCTGTATTTTAAAACTAATCAGATTTGAATAAGAAAACGACTATGTTGACAGTAAGGGATTTGACAACCAAATTGGATTTGTGTGTGATCTGAACAAAGATTTAAACCTAAAGTTAGAGGCTTTTACAAGACATGATCTTATGCTGAAGTAATCTGAATACTTTTCCCTCCAAAACCCACAGAGCCCACCCTTATGACACAACAAAAATGCATGCATAGAATGCATAAGAGACAAACAATTTTCCACTTCCTAAAACTCATTAAAATCAGTAAAATGGCCAGACTCCCATAAGATGTGAGAGAGCAGGAAAACCAGCATCCTCTACCTGTGTGTGTGTGTGTGTGTGTGTGTGTGTGTGTGTGTGTGTGTGTGTGTGTGTGTGTGTGTGTGTGTGTGTGTGTGTGTGTGGATATGTTTAGATTTTATTATATAATTTTACAGCTTTCCCACTTGTTTTTTCCTTTTTACATCATCGGTTGAAGGGAGTTGACTGAAGACGCACAGGACATGAAAACGAGGTGATAAAGCGAGATTGTGCTTGTGTTTGTGTATTCCTATGTGTCTGTGTATGTGTGTATGTGTGTGTGTGGGGGAGAGAGAGGATGTTAGTTTAAAGCTGATATTCCCGCTGAGATTCCTTTACCTTAATAACAATGAGAGGAGTTTCTGCCGTTTCCTTTGAGCTTTTATTGAGCATGAAAACATACACACATACACACTCACATAGTGCGACAGGAACCAACTAGAACAGAGAGCCACGTGCTGAAAGACAACATCCACGTCTCTGCAGAAAAAAGAGCGGATACTCTGTTAGAGCTAAGTTTGGCCACACACACACACACACACACACACACACACATACATTGCACCTTTTTTTCTTTTGATTGTGATATAATTCACACACTGTAACTGATAATAGTCTTATTTAATATATACCGTTTTTCCTTTTTCCTCATGTCATCATACATAAAAAAGTAACTGAACAGCACTATTTCCAGTCAACATGATCCGGACTGAAATGACTGACCTTGGATGGAAGACTGACAGTTTGTAAACACCAGATTCCTGTCAAAATGTTATAATGGACATTATAGAAACCCTCGTTGTGAACTCATTTTCCCATTGTGAGTCTGTGTGAATGTTACCTGTAACACTATGGAAAACCCCTTCAAGACTGAGTCTTTGTGTGTGTGTGTGTGTGTGTTTTTCCATCACGGCCTGCTCTTGCAATCATACATACATGCTCAGGCGGAACTAAAGGTCTGGCTCCACTCGACACATGAGTAGCGTACACCGTCATCCATCTAGAATTATATTAGCACACATGTGGGGAAAAATGCCATCCGTACAAACACTTTTTGCTTTAAGAGATGAACGGATATCATAGTTTAAGAGAAGGGAAACACTAATGTGAGTGCTGGAAGCGCTGTCTCTGTCCTCCCAACACAAACATCACGACCTCTGATTCATCATTGTGTTGTAGATTTGGAAGTAGATGAGTGCTGTCTGCCCAGAGGAACATTTTATTGCTAGATGTTAGATTGCTAGCTTTCCTGTAGCTCAATCAATCAGTAGAGCTCAAGGTCATGGGTTCCATCCCAGAGACAGCAAGGTCCTTGAATGCAATGTAAGTCGCTTTGGATAAAAGCGTCTGCCAAATGCATAAATGTAAATGTAAAATGTAGATTTTTTTAATTTACCCTTAAGCTTGGATAAATAAATGTAGAAACAAATAGCTGATCTATTAAATTACATAAAGATTGATTTGCATATGGCCCAAACTGCTATGGCTAAAATGGTTGTAAATGTAGATGCTTTGGAAGAATTTGGGCATGTTCGTAATGTTCTTTTTGGGGAGTGTGCCAGTGTTTCATGCATAAGTAACGAACAACGTGAATCCTGATGTTTGACTTGAAGCAGAAAAGTTTGTCAAAAAGATTTGCTCGTAAGTTAGCGTGTACAAATCAAACCTGCTCGGTCATTGATGCTTTGAGGGAAGTTACTGAGTTCACAGGTGACTCCTTTACTGAATTATGTGTCATTATAGAAACTATCTGTTACGAAACTAAATCTGTTTAATGACTGATTGCTCAAATGGCATTGCGCAATTAAATATACATATCTACAACTGAGTTCTGTAGTGTGCATTTATTTGTGTGCGTATGTAAAAGGTATATAAATTATACAGTTAAATCTATGTATTGTTAAGTAGAATTCACTTAAAATGGTTAATATCTGCCTGATTGAAATGAGTGCTTTCTCCTTTAATTGTTGTGATGTCATGAGCCAACACAATTTCCTGTTTTGCCTCCTTCTCTTCCTTTTGGCATTGTAACTGAATTGGGAGGTAGGTTACATTTTTTTCTGATATTTAATTCTTGAATGTAATTATTGCTTTTGTGTCTATATTTTCACCCCAATTTATATGTATAATATAACCGGTTTGATTATTTTTGGTCTTTTTACCCTTTTTGAGTTATATTTGTCGTCTGCTAAATATGTGGAAATGAGAGCACATGGCGACAATTGTACAACATATTTATTTTATAGAGATCGTTAAGGGCAATTCAATCAAAGAGGCTTCCTATTTTTTTAAATGTTGTGTCAGGAATAAAAGAGTCATCTATATATATATATACATATATATATACACACACACACACATTGTGTTTGTGTATTTCTATCGTGAGAACTCTTGTGATAGCTTGTGTCATTTATTTAACAACATAAATATCATCAGTTTGCATTAAGGGCCCATCAACCTGTGCTATCTAGAGTTTCATGACAGAACTTGGTATTTATTTAACAAAAAATATGTATTATAGTTACATTATATATTCTATATGGCATAAGAACTGACTTTTGCGTGCAGAATTTGTATCTGGGCAAAAATAAGCACCATTTGAGACTATATTGAGGACTTTTGCAATTAATGTGCTACATATTTACTTTCCTTTAAATCCCATTGCTGTCTAGATACACAAAGGAGATGTCAAAGAGTCTCACTTGTGATTTTTCTTTCCTTTTAGGTGTGTCTGTGTGTGGATGCCTGCTGTGCTGCATGAAAGGTCAGGTAAGTCATTCTTCACACAAGTGTGTGTGTGTGTGTGTGCGTGTGTGTGTTTGCATGATGATGTTGTCTACACAGATAACCTCATGTCTATTTATCAGTGGTTGTGAGAGCAGACTGAAGATGTTCATCTGATTGTCTTCATGGTTCAGAGAGTCTGTGCTTCCACTCTTCCCTAAATCAACATGTTCACACAGCACTTTATGGCTGGGAACCTCTTAGGCTTGTTTCACACATTCAGCGTAACCACAAGTATGTGACACTAAACAAATTTGAAGTCATTTCAGTCAAGAATACAGTATGTTCATTTATGTTATTATTTAATTGATGTAAAACCGCTCTGCAGAAAATGAAGTGACTCCTGGGTTACACTTTCCTTAAGTACCAGCCATAAAATAATTATCGGTTGTCAGCCATTAAGAATTATTGTATAATTGATCATCATGAAATCAAATTTACATAATGAGCACAATTACATCCAAATGTTAATTAATCCAGACAGAATGAAACCAAACCCCAATATGTAGCTATCAATAGCCTAAATTATCTGATTTTAGTCCATTTTCCTCCACTGACCAGTTCCCAAGGTAAACGTAAACGTAAAATGAATATAAACATATTCAAGTCTACACCAGCCCTTACGATCCGATTAAAATTTCCTTCAGATCGAGATTCAATTGGATTGATTTAGGTATTTAACTGAAGGGTTTTCACCATGATCATAAATTGATTATTCGATTAACCCTAGCTATTGTGTGTACTTTTTTCAAACAGTAGATGAGTAGATCAGCCAATATTGTGTTTTGTATTGCGCTTTCAGTTCAAAAGTTTTCTTTTGTGCTTAATTTTGTAATCAGTTATGAATGTCAAGATGAGTATTCACCGCTCACAGATGTAGGGTGTGTGTGAAACAAGCCTTAATCATGTAGTTTTCCGAGAACACACTCTGAGATGCACAAAAGTGGCAGTCACAAAGTCACACACACAAACAGCTGTCTGCCTCGCACCCCTGGTGGTACATAATCTGGGGTGGCTTTGAGGAACAGCGACATTTTCACGGATGTTAAAATGACATTCCAGTAATTTCCATGGATCATAAAGACCTACAGCTAGCAGCATGAGACATGAACCACCATATGATCTAAGGCACAGATGTGAGGATATGACACACACACACTCACACACACGGAGCACCCTGTAAGAATGGAAGGGCGGCAGATAAAAGAGAGAGGTAGTGAATGAGAGGATTCTGACAGCAACACATGCCTACATTTGCAGGAAAGAGGGAGGAAAACAGCTGAGAGGTTTTTTAGATGCAAGTGTTTTTTAGCGCAGCTTGTCCACTTAGTTTTGGTCTCTTTCTTTCCCTCTCTCCCCCTCTCTTCCCTTCTTCCCTTTCCGCCAACAGCCTTGTTAAATGTGATGATGAAAACATTTCCACATGTGCTACCAGTTTGACCTCCTCTCTCCCGCTAAAAAAAAGAAGAGAGCAGCGTTTCTCTCTACTACACACACATTCTGATGAAACACAACAGAGACTTATGAAAGACTTTAATTGTTTGATGTAACATATTGTAACTGATGTAGCCAGATATTGCTGGATTATTAATTGCATATTTAGTTTATTCATTCAAAGATAAGAAACAGAATCAATCTGTTAGCTCAGTCAAAAAAAGTGTGGTGTCAAAGTTTAATAAAAATGTTCATTGTATAAAACGAGTGTCTGTAAAGGCAGGGCAATCAATCATTTTGATCTGATAGATCTGGAAAAAGCGGACACACATACATGTTTACTTGGCTAACTGGAGGGGTAAACGCTAAGTTATGGGGACACATTTTTTGGTCCAAATGAGGAAAACAGTTTATAAATCCATATAAATCAGGGGGGTCTCATTTATAAAACTGTGTGTAGGATCCCTACTAAAAGTTTACGTGCACCCAAAAATGGCATACGCCAAAAAATATTCCGATTTATAAATCCTCACCATCTGTGTCGCCAATCCCCTTCGTCTCCACAATGTGCATACACGCGGCTAAAAGTTTGATCAAAGGTGCGCACATTCTTCCGTCAAGTTTGTTTTTTATAGATCACAACCTTTGCGTGGAAACTGGCGTACGTACGTTTCCAGTCCCTTTTTGTGCATACGCACAATTTATAAATGAGACCCCTGATTGTTTTTTAAAAATGTAAAAATCCTGAAAGTTTTCTGTGATCGTGTCTATGGACAGTCCTGATGAAACATGAAAACACAAAATGTAAGAAATGATTTTGATATTCAACTTATTTAGGATGTATTAAATTGAATATGTCTACAATTAATTTAAACATTTGAGTATTACAAATTCTTGAGCCCTTAATATAGCCTTTGATGCTGGTATGGTGTCAAATTATGACACCTGATAATTAAATTGTAGTTTCTATTTCAAACAAATACTTTATGACTCTGGAGTGCATTCTTATTGTATGATGCCGAAAGAACCTAAAAGTATTTCCGACCAATTAAGTCATTTATTTTTCTGTCATTACAGCTGAGAATGATCTGAACCAATCAGCAAATACATCACTGCCCCTCGATTCACCCTCAAGACAAAGATCCTTCTTCTGTCATCCAACCCATTTCTTTTTTCCATGTACCCACATGCCTTTTCTTTCTCTCTTTCACTCTCTTGCTAGATGGTATCAGAAAAGAGTCATCCCAATCGTCTTTCACTACCGTTCAGCTTGAATTTAGTCGTCTCTGACGATGCAACCAAATATTAATTTAAGATTCTGAGGTCAGGAGCTCACGTGTGAAAGCACTCTTAGTATTTATTCAGAAGACTGTCTGTATTGTTACTCAACACACAGGCTGCTGTGCCGTTGACTGAGACAAATGAGAGAAAGCAGTATAAACAGGCTTTATCTAGATCTGCTCCATTATTCAAGCGGTGAGAGACTGGATCAATACATGGAATGCCTTTGAACTCTGAGCCACAAGTTTGTTTGTTGTGTGATTGTGTGTCTGTGGTAGTGGGAGGGTTTTCTGGGACAGTGTATGCTGTTTGATAATGCTGCATTTGAGATACTTTGCTGTGGAATACTCTAACTAGAAGACATAAAACATGGGATGCCATGGGATGGAAACATGCGTCCTTCAAGTGTTTGGTTTCTTCAGTCATTTGACAGGTTGCTCTCCTGAGAACATATGTTAGACTCTGCATTGTACTGTTCAGTCCGAGGGGAGGAATGGTGTGGGTCCGTCATCAAAAAAGAAAAAAGCAGTTCGCTATTTCTCTCACACATACTTTCTCTTTGTTTCTCTATGCATGAATGAGGTCTGTTTCTGGCGATCAGCTAATCCTGCTGGAATGCATGAGGAATGTGAAAGATGAGTCAGGGATTGAGAAAGAGGGATTATAAGGGTAGCATATCAGGAATTATCTAATGGTCCTTATTATAAGAGCCACACATGACCACCATGTACACAGAAAATGTAATTTGTTCATTTTTACAGTTAGTCATTGTCATATTCATTATTCATTGACTAGTTATTTCAATCTGAGTGAAATGGCACACAGTTATATTTGGACATAGTTACATAACTTCATATTTATCAAAAGTTTGGGGTCAGTAAGAATGTTTTGAAAGAAATTGAATATTTCTATGTATAAAGGATGCATTAAGTTGATTAAAAGGAGCAACACATTTATAATGTTACAAATGATTTCTATTTCTATTTTATTTCCATTTATCAAAGAATTCAGGAAATTTCCAGAAACATTTTACTGTTAACATTAGGATGTAAATGTGGTCCGTGTCCTTACGTAAATTAGATTTCATGATGATCAATTATACAATGATAACTGTTTTCAACATTTATAATAATAAGAAATGTTTCCTTGAGCTGCAAATCAGTTTATTAGAATGATTTCTGAAGGATCATGCAAAGTAATGTTGCTGAAAATTCTGCTTTGCCATGAGGGGAATTAATTCCATTAAGAAAATAAAATAAAAATAGAAAACGGTATTATAACAATATTTCACAATATTACTGTTCCTACTGTAGTTTTGATTCAATAAAAAAGGATTTAATTAAACCAGAGACTTTGTGCGACCCAAAACCTTTGAATTATCAATAACAATTCTTATAGATAGTTATTTTCATTCTTATTTTTTATTTGAATATCTTTGATTTTCACTCAATAGTATGTTTCAACTAAAATTGTTTTGTTGATGCATCTCTCTATTTTTATTTATTTATTGAGGAATAAAAAAAAAAAGCCCTTCAACAAAAATGTCTGGGGAGATTAATACTCTTGAGATTGTTGAGATCAAGTTGAGATTGAGAGCAAGAGACTGATGAACTGAACACGTTATAGATGCGATCATTTTTCCAGGACCACTAGAGACTAGATTTTACAAGCATGTCTTCACACAGTCACAGTGGTCCATGTCAGTTAACGGTAGATCTTCTGCTGTCTGAGCCTTCCGTCTGTCTCTACACCTGGGTGGTTTGTTTCATTCTTTCTCCTCTTGAAAGCTGCGTGGATGTGAGACATGTTTTATCAGGACTCGTTCACTGACGGTTGGCACATTGCGTAAAGTTTTAGTAAAACTGCGTGCCTACACTTGCATTCAGATGCTGTTTTTTTTTTCATCCTGAAATCAGGACAAACCAGAATTACTGTGGGTGAATTACTGTAACTGACTCACTAGCTTTTTTTTTCTTGCTTTTTGACATATACATTTTTGGGCCTGGATTTCTGTCTGAATGCTTAATACCGATATCACCCTAAAGCAGATTCAAGGATAGAGGGAAAAATAATAGCAAAGCATAATTTACACCATTGTCATGATTGGGGCTTTGAATAGCTGCTTTAACGTCAATTAAGACACACACACACACACACACACACACACACACACAAACCTTGCTGCTCATCACCAACATGGAACTGAACAAACACTTCATTACAGACCACATACTGCAGTTTCTATCACACACACACACACACACACACACACACACACACACACACACACACACACACACAAACAAACAAACAAACAAACCCTGCTTGCTGCTCATCAACAACATGGAACCAACAATGAACCAGCATTTCATTACAGACCACATACTGCAGTTTTCTAACACACACACTCACTCATTCACTCACTCACTCTCACACTCACACACTCAAGCCTTATGTTGGATGACTCCCCTCAAGGATCATAAAAACTACAGGGGGGCGGCTTCTGTCAATTCAGGCTATTCCTCATCTACCGCACATATAAATCAATGGACGGACATTCATGGTGTAAATTCAAACATTTGGAAGTGTTTCATTGTGTGTATCAGTGTGCTTGTGTAGGAAAACATGTGAGTGATCATTTGCTGCAACACTCTAGTGACAGATTGGGCAGTAATAGCTTTGTACATCTGATGGAGAGAGCGAGAGAGAGAGTGAGTTAATGTTTCTGTTATCTTTTGTTAATACGGGAAACAGTGTTGACTGTATTTGTCAAGCTTAGTCATTCAAACCTGTTACCAAAGTTATCAAATTGTTAAATTGATGGGAAGTATAAATACTAGCTAAATCAGTAGCTATAGAGCTACTAATTTAACACTTGTAATGTGTCGCCTGTTCTGTTCCTGTTTTACTTTCATTTACTTGGTTGTTTTATGTATATATTTGTGTACATTATCTATTATATTTTTTATCATTTATTTAATGTTTGATATTTATTTTTGCTTTTAGTGTAAGAAAAATTACCTTCTGAATTTAATTATGGAAAATATAAATGTATCAATAACTATAAGTACTTAACCTTTAATTTAAAATATGATAATGACAAATCCTCTATTGTGTTTTGATATTTACTATTTTTTTCTTTGATGTTTTATATTAGTACAAAAACACACCAGTCTAGATTTTCAAAATGTATCTAGACATGTACATTTAGACATATTTATATGAAGTGAAATATAAAGTATAGGGCTGTCACAGAACCAGCTGTGTTTTCTCAGTCAAGCCACTTATGTGATACCTGTCAGGTGCGTCCCATTCAGAGTCATTACAACCCTAATGTTATAGCACACTCAATTTGCGCAGTCCAATTTTTCAGTCTAGACTCTGCAGTGCTTCTTTCTCTTAAGTTCATTCTCTGCATGAACGTATCATCTAACCCCAGTGGGCGTTAGGGGATCTTATTGTTAAGGCTAACGGCTCGCTGCAGTGAGTGAGATATAGGGGCTGTCGCACTGGTGCAGCTCCTGCCGTTAATGAGCACGGGGGCCGTTAGCTGCAGACACAGCTGCTATGATTTAGGCGCCAGTCATCTCTCCATCCCACTACTGACAGATGAGGCGGTGGAGCAATATGTTCTGGGTGAAATCAGAGACAAGGTATTGAGTTGTCTAGGTGTGTGAGTGTGGGTAGGTTGTGCAATCTGCCTTAACACTTTTCGTTTCACTTACTGTGTAATGCATTATATAGAGTGAACGAAAAGATCCTAGAGCAATTGTATTCAATACAAATTTTCACAGTTCTGTTATGATTTGCTCACGTTCATGTTTTTCAAAACTCTTTTGATTTTTTCTTCTCTTGTACACAAACAGTATGTTCATGCTTCCCAATGAATGTTAGTGAATTACTAAAGATTTAATTCTTTGATTGATTCTTTTGTTGTTGTTTCTGAAATAGATAATTATTAGATAGATATTATTTATCATTATACATTTTTTAAGCATTGCCATCAAATGGTACATTTTCTTTACAAAGCAAGGCTTAAACATGAACAAATACAGTGTGAACCTTTTCTTTCCAGAAAATAAACACAAAACTTTTAGTTATTAAAAGTTTCACCCACTAAAAGGGTTTTAAGCCAGTTATTTCTATCTTTTGCTGTAGTGTGTCGGTAGGAAATATTAGTTTACATTTCAAAACATCCCTTTTGGCATTAATTGTAATAATTCATTGAGATTTTTGTACGCACAAGGAGTCTGACACAGCCGGTGCTCCATCATTGAGTTTGTCTGGGATTACATGAAGAAAAAGAACAAACTGAGACAGTCTAAATCCAGAAGAACTCCGTCAGTCTCTCCAAGATGCTTGAAGAAACCGATCTGCAAGGCTCCCTGAAAAACTGTGTGCATGTGAACCAAGGGCAAAATCTGTTTTAAAGGAAAAGCATGGTCACACCAAATATTGATATGATTTAGTTAATAGAAGTTAATTGATAAATATATATACACGTGTCTAAAACTTTTCACAGTACTATAACTTTGCAGGAGGGTTTCTTAAAATGTCTTGGAGATGTTTCCACAGTTCTTCTGGATTTAGATAGTGTGGAGCACCGACTTCTGATTATTACAGTTCATGGCAAAATATATGTTTGGAAATGTAAACTGATATTTCCTACTGACATTCTGCAGAAAAAGATAGAAATAACTGCCTAAATACTACTATGCCTAAGACTTTGAACAATACTGTATGTATGTATATATATATATATATATATATATATATATATATATATATATATATATTATTTATACATACATATACATTCTGGTCAGGCCAGTGGTTTTAAAATTTTCTCTGACCCAACACAAAATATTGTAATTGTATTTATTTTATTTAATATTATCATTAAAATAAAGTAATAATTTTAAAGTTTAAATGGATTTATTTATTTGTATTATTTATGATCAATTTATATATAAAATATATTATTTATTTTAATATTAATTGTAGAAATAATTATACTTTTTTTAAACAAATGTTAGATTTTCTTTACAAAGCAAGGAAGAAAAATTAACATCTTTAGACTTTTGAGTCTTGGTCTTGGTCTTATCTTGGTCTCAGACTAAGAGCACTTTGTCTTAAGACCGGTCAAGACCACAGCTGTCAGGATATCACTATATTGCTGGTATGTTGTCTGATTTATTTGTAAACATCATTAATGTAATTTGAAAACGTATTGCTTAACATGCAATCAATAACTTATTTCTAATTTGCTTTCTTTTATTACTTTTGTGTCAGGTTTGAAATCAGTTGGCTATGGTTGCTATGGCTTTCCTGTAGTTCAATCAGTAGAGCATTGGTGCTTAAAACGCCAAGGTCATGGGTTCGATCCCAGGGAAAGCTAGAACTGATTCAATTATATGATTGCAAAAAAGTACTTGTATAAGATGTTTTTTTATATTAAAACAGGATTATGAAGGAATGAAGGAATATCACAAAAGCATGAGTCAGATTTTCATGAATAGGAGGTAGATTTGAAAACATGATATTGATATTGATAAGAAGTTAATATTACATTTTAGACTATTTTTACATTTTTACTATTTTTGGTAATGTTTCATTACTAAATGAATCAGCTGCTTTGAACAAATGGGTGGAATAAATGATTCAATGCTCACTCATCATGTGTTTTGTCACCATCTACTGGCAGATTCAGTTTTATATTTAAAAGTAGGCCTTTCATTTTATTTGTTCATAAATTTGTTCCAAATTTTATTTTTAAAATATTAATCTCAACATTATTTATGCAGGTGTAATTGCACAAATTCAGATGCAACTTCTGTGCCGCCTCTGCAACTCAAAGATGAACTTTATTGTTAGTAATTTGAATGGTAACAGCTCTCATAATAATTGTCTTATTATTATAACTTAATTTATTGATTAAATATGAGACATTTCTCAGACATTAGAGATGGTTTTGAGGATTTTGAGGAGTGCTGGTCTGGTCTTGATCTCATCCCACAAGGTCTTAGTCTTGTTTTGTTCTCAACACACTCTGGTCTTGGTCTCGACTCGGTCAATCATAAGGCAGTGAGCAAACTATCTAAGTGATCAAGTAGAGAGAAACAAGAAGCAGCAGCATTCAATCAACAGACCGAAGACACAAAAAGTAATGAATCAGGGATTGAATAAGAGGTCAGTGAAAGAGTGAGTTCAGTATTGACAGAGGGTCAGAAAGAGAAGGAATCCTCAGGCTGATGGATGAGAGACACATGAGCACAGCAATAGACAACAGTGCAGAAACAGACAGATCGTTAGAATGATGAGCGCGAGTCCTCTCTGCTGGATGGTCACAGTGCTCTGAGCGGGGCGTCCAGGAAGGGTTCGGGTGAGGAGTCAAAGTTCATGCTGGGTTTAGGGTCATCCTCACGACACAGACTAATGAGCCAAAAGAATGTTCTTAAAGCCCTAAATCAACTCTTTTACAAGCTCTCTGAAACTTTGTCAACCTAGACTGATAATATGAATGAGTAGATAAGTAGTGGAGCGGTTAATTGGGTGGGCTGTTGATGTATCTATCTATCTATCTATCTATCTATCTATCTGTCTGTCTGTCTGTCTGTCTATCTATCTATCTATCTATCTATCTATCTATCTATCTATCTATCTATCTATCTATCTATCTATCTATCTATCTATCTATCTATCTATCTATCTATCTATCTATCTATCTATCTATCTATCTATCTATCTATCTATCTATCGTGTGTGTGTCTGTCTATCTATCTATCTATTGTGTGTCTATCTATCTATCTATCTATCTATCGTGTGTCTATCTATCTATCTATCTATCTATCTATCTATCGTGTGTCTGTCTGTCTGTCTATCGTGTGTGTGTCTGTCTATCTATCTATCTATCTATCTATCTATCTATCTATCTATCTATCTATCTATCGTGTGTGTGTCTGTCTATCTATCTATCTATCTATTGTGTGTCTATCTATCTATCTATCGTGTGTGTGTCTGTCTATCTATCTATCTATCTATCTATCTATCTATCTATCGTGTGTCTGTCTGTCTATCTATCTATCTATCTATCGTGTGTCTGTCTATCTATCTATCTATCTATCTATCTATCTATTGTGTGTCTGTCTGTCTATCTATCTATCGTGTGTCTGTCTGTCTATCTATCTATCTATCTGTCTATCTATCTATCGTGTGTCTATCTATCTGTCTATCTATCTATCTATCTATCTATCTGTCTATCTATCTGTCTATCTATCTGTCTATCTATCTGTCTATCTATCTATCTATCTATCTATCTATCTATCTATCTATCTATCTATCTGTCTATCTATCTGTCTATCTATCTGTCTATTTATCTGTCTATTTATCTGTCTATCTATCTGTCTATCTATCTGTCTATCTATCTATCTATCTATCTATCTATCTATCTATCTATCTATCTATCTATCTATCTATCTATCTATCTATCTATCTATCTATCTATCTATCGACTGATCCACCCACCGCCCACAAAGAAAGTCAGGTAGGTTTAGGCTATGGGTTGCAGATTTTCCGGAGATCCCTGCGGAAACTGGAGTTTTTAAAGACTTACAGTAACTGAAATCCATTTACTCCTCCTTCTCTCTCCCCCTTTCCCTTTCCTTCTTTCTCTCATCTCCCTGGAGTACGCTTTGTGCTGTCTGGCAGCAGATCAAAGCACATTTGTGAATGTCACCCATGGGTATGGAAAAGGGAGAAAGAGAGAGGGAGAGATCGAGAGAAATGAGATAAACCATTCATTAGTGACAAACTAAACTCTGACTGTTCCGTTTAATGTGGGCACAGTTCAAGACTTCGGCATTTATGAGTATTCCAACCCCTTTCTCCTCCCCTCTCCTCCTCCTCCCTCCTCTCTCTGTCATCAAGTGATGCTAAATGAAAAGAAAGGCTATTCTTTGGAGTCTTATTATTTTATATTAAACATACATCCAAGCATTTAGTTATATGGTGTAAGTCACAAAACGATATATACAGTTCTATCTCCCAGACATAATATCTTGCATTAATGTCAACACTATTTTAAGCAATGCAAGCATATAATATACACTCTAATATAAGAGTCTTCAACTCTGGTCTTCCATATTTATTATCTGGTCTTCCATATTTATTATCTGGTCTTCCATATTTATTTATATACTTTTTGACATTTAAAAATATAATTAGCATTACTTCAGTCTTCAGTCTCACATGATCCTTCAGAAATCATCATGTTGATTTGATGCTCAAGAAACATTTCTTTAGCACTTTCACATTTGAAAATATTCTGATTAATATTTTTGTGGAAAACATCAAACTTTTTTTCATGATTCTTTGATGGATAGAAAATTCAAAAGAACAGCATTTATTTGAAACAGGACATTTTTGTAACATTATAAATGTCTTTACTGTCACTTTTATTCAATTTCATATGTCCTTGCTAAAAAAAAGTACTTAAAAAAAACACATATAACCAAAACTTCTCGATTGGGCCCTTAGAAAGCGTTTATGTGGTCTGTGTGTGTATGTGAAAAGTGTCTTCAGCCGTGAATCATGCTGTCAGATTAATTCAGTGCACCTTTCCTTTAGCCTCAGGGGTGAGACTGAGAGTTCATACACACATACAGGAGTACTGTTGAGGGTCATAGTCAATCATGATTACAGTAGCTAAATCATAATAATTCCCATTAGATTAGCGCACTTCCTGTGTCCTCTATCTGCTCTTACTGACTGAGAAGCATTTGCATCATCAAGGCATGTTGTAACTCAAGTACATCATTTACCTCAGGTCTTCGCTTTAGCATAACCAAAACACTCACACATGTATGAAGTATGAGGGTGGAGGACGACTGTGGGAGAACCTTTTACTCGGACAACATTCTGGCACAATATTTACACATTGTTTTGTTTTTTAACCATATAGACTCACTCAAGACACTAGCTCTGATTCAGAACATATTTAATATCTGTTACCTGCCACAGGGGCATTTCTCATTACCAGGTGCAGCGGAAATGCCCTATGGGCTGTGTGGGCGGGACTTCCTGTCTTGTTTTTTAACTGTAATCAACATAAATCCCTCACAACAGTCAAAACTGGGTAAAGAAAGGTGGAGACTTTACTGGTAACAGCTTACTGGAATGTGACTGAACTTACGTAGCTGTTCGACTCGACATTTTTGTCTGGGCCTGAAACTGAAAGCAAAGTTAAAAAAGTTCTACAAGCCCTTGTATGTTTATTTATGCAATATTTGTGCTGCATTCAAAATTGCACACTGTATAGCAGGTAGTAAATTTGGTTTGAAACTACTATTTTTAACAGTCACAAAATTGATATAGTATGAATGTCTGTAGTGTATAGAAATTTGGAAGTACTACATGTTGTCACTGTTGTGAGTTGCATCTTTTCACTGCCATTCTCAAATCCTCTCTTGGCCTCATATGATAGAAAAGTGTCTGTCCCGCTTCAAAATCTCACTGGAGGTACTTTTCGCCAACTGTTTTATAATTTTTTTTGTGATTATTATGAATTCGGCGTACTTACTATATAGTATGGAAGTAGGCATATTTGTCACAGCTTTAGATTAATTTTGAATATTAGAATGTGGGCCAGATCTGTTTAGCACATTTAATCAATTCCACAGATTTGTAGCACAAAAAAAGAAGCCAAGATTCCATCTGGACCTGCTTTTAATCTTGCTGTGGGCCCCTGCTTACATTTTTACATTGTCTAATCTTTGTTCTTTCTGCACCTTTTTACCATTTATGAGAAGAAAATGTCATTCAGACTTGAGAACAATGCAATATTACCTGTCTGAAATATGTCATTAGTCTGACCAGAAGCATGTTGAATGGGTTAAGTGTGAGACTGTGGGGTTTAGGAAGTGAGCAAAAGGCGGACAAACGAATAGTGTCACCGTTTCACCATTGGAAATAAGACACACGCTCTGGCAGCTGGAAACCATTTGCTCCCAAAGATGCTTCAGAGTGGAAACATTCACACACATACACACGCTCATATATATATATATATATATAGACATACATATGCAGAGCTACTGCAGTTACATACCATGAAAGTGAAGTATAAACAAAAAAAGAAAGAAAAAAGATAAATGGAAACTTTTAAACATCTCACATGTTGGATCTGGTTCAGGATAGAGGTTAAATATTATTGGTTCTTTTAAACCAGGAACTTGATCAGAGTGTTTGTGCACTGACAGGCTCTGTGATGTTCCATCTGTTGAATGAATCCATAAGCAACCGTATTATATAATCAAATTTAGGGTAGGAATGTAAGTTGAGGTGTGCGTGTGTGTGTGTGGTCTTGTGTGGATTAGTTTAAAATGCAGGCTTGTTTATGAGCACTGCTGTAAGTTTGGGTATAATTACAGAGAGATGTCCTCCTGTGTGTGTGATTTTGAGTTTAAACAGGAGTCTGTAATCACACATGCGTGTTGGGTTACTGTGAGTACAGTGATGCAATTTTAGATTATTAATGGCATTTGACTTTATTGGACTTTGCTCTGCTATAAATAAAGGTACAGTACTTTTGGCATGAACAATGGACGTCTCAGCAGTTCTCAGAGCGTGCATAACTCTCCATTAGGACAAGCCCGCCACCTAGTGTTAGTATCAGGTACTGGAACACAGGGAGCATGCTTGAAACCCTATAGATTGTACATTTTCAATATTAAAAGTTATTTTATATTTTATTTATGGACTTGTTATTTGGTGAAGTAAATTGACTCACTATATATATATATATATATATATATATATATATATGTATGCTTATATATAAATGTATGCTTATTGTGATTTAACAGCACTTAGTATAAACACACACATGAATTATTTAGGTCTAATACTAAAAATATTAAATTTTAAATTTTTAGTACAAAAAAAAGAGAACAATGTCAGACCATTTCATATCTTCTTTTTCCATTTGATGTAGAACAGTAGATTAAATTTAAATCTCACCTGAGTTCTCTAAAACCAAAAAGATGAGATTTGCGTAAAATGTAAATGCAACAACTGAAGAAGCCAGAAGTATTATGCTTGATGAATTTATTTCAGGTTAACCACTTGCATAATAAACTTAATGCTTTGGAAAAACGAAAACAATTAATTTTTTTGTACATTTCTTCAATATTTAAATTATTAAAGAAAATAATAGTCAATAATAGCACAAGCAAATTTCTTTTTTGTTCAAACCACGTGAACCAGAAATGAAATACATTTATTATGTAAAGTTAGCGACAAACATTCTTGTCCTCTAGCGTCTGCGATCTAGCAATCATTTCAGTGTGGCGCATACAAGCGTGTTCTAGAAGGCTTTAAATAGCTGGTTGGGTAGATAGCTGAGATGAAGGAAGGAAGTTTGTGCTTCTCTCTCCAGGTTGGCCAGTTCCTGTACAGTTGGAGCCAATATATCCACATGGCCCTTATAGAGACCACCTGGAGTGGGGGGGGGGATAAGTGACAGATGCAACAAGATAAGTGACAGATACATAATGAAGGGCCAACAAACAGGACATTTGACAGACACTCACCCCCCGTAGCCCGGCGCTGCCCATACGTCACTTTGCCGTCAAATTCATCAACGGGTACTTTGATGTCAGGTTCACACTGAGTGATGGTACATTTCAGATGTTCCTCGATTTCTGACAACAACTAAAACAGAAGCACACTTAGAATAAGGATAAAAGGTTTGAATATTGTTAATGCCATGCAAGTGCAATTCTCACTTCTTTCTCGTTGTACCAAATAGTGCATCCTCCGTTCTCTTTGAGTTTGGTGTTGTAGCAGCCTTTTCCTCTGCTGGCACAAACGTGGTACCACACCTGCGTGCAACCCCCCCCACAAAAACACACAATTTATATACATCTCTACATTTCCACCAGTTCTCCTAGAATTCCTACTTACTTTCTCTTTCTCCATAGCAACCAGAGATATAGCCAAACCCATCCTGTAGTGACATCACAAACATGTAATCAGAAATGAAGACAGATTGCAATCTACACGTAATGATTTAAAATAAATGCTGGCCGTCGTCACCTGTCCGCTCTGCCAACTCTTCCAATGCGATGGACGTAGTTCTGCTTCTCGTCTGGCAGAGTAACATTTATCACTGCAAAACAGAACAAAAAATTGCAATTATGGGTTTTTGAATTCATTTCAGATAGGCTTTATTGAATTTGTACTTTTTTTTTTTAAACAATGGGTCTATTAATAATTGGCAGGTTTCTGGATTTATAAAAAAAAAATAGCACCCAACAACACAATTTTGCGGAAAACATCTGTGTTCATGGATAACGTCATTTTATAACCTTGGCAGTTGAACAATTGCAATCATTTTGCAAATCAAATTGGTATAATTATTAATAATTGAATATTTACTGTATTTAAAAGAGCCAAAATATTATTAAATACAGTGAATAAACATGAAATTATTATTATTACTAAGCAACGACATTGATTATTACATTGTTACAATTATTACACACTTTATTGTTTTAGTCTAATGATTATGTATTCTGGCCCTCCTCCTTACCGTAAGGAACACCATGGATATCGATTCCTCTAGCAGCCACATCCGTGCAAATCAAAAACTTTACTTCCTGTTTCTAAAGTGAGGATGATAAAAAAAAAGAAAAAGAAGTGACTAGTTACTCAATGGGACATTTTAGTCAAATTTAAACCAGATTCTGTTCTTCTTTACCTTGAATCGCTCCAAGTTATATTTGCGCTCATTTGGTTTTCGGTCACCATGAAGACAAACACAAGAGAACTGGTGTCCTTTCTTGTCTGGACCTGCAGGAAAAGCCAAATATTTGCATCCGGATGTGATGGCATTAAATAAGGATGCTAAAAGCTCGCCTCGCCTCACCTCCTCCATGCTTGATGAAGTGCTGCTCCATGTTGTCGCAGTCAATCTTTGTCCTGCAGAAGATGATGGCCTGATCCATCTTATGCTCCTTAATGGCTCTGATCGCATACTCTCCCTTCAGAATCTTAATGGCCTCTGACCACATCTCTGATAAAGCCATATCAAATTATTCACTGCAACACCTTTATATCAAGGTCCTTTCACAATTGATAACATGAGCATGGAACCATTGAAATATTTCAGGATGATGTTCTTAAAGGCTGGCGATTCATACCTGGGGTGTTGGCTCCAGGTCGCGTGTCATCTTTGGCATGAACTTCATCGGTCTGAGAAGACGTAACATCACTGATTTAGACAATGGCATAATGAAGTGAGCTATTTGTTACGGTTAAATATATGTACCCTGATGTGGCTCTTTCCCAGTTTCTCCCAAAGCCTGTCATTTTTTGGCTTGACTGGCACCACCACATGATGGACCGTTTCTGGTACAGAATCTTCTCCCTTCAGATCCACCCATGTGGGGAAATGCATGATCTTCTCTGAGAGCTTCTTCACATCGAATGAGTGCAGCGTGGCAGAGCAAACAGTCACCTACAAAACACACATGAATAGTTTATTAATGACGAACCGTACCTGAAAACTCTAATGCATATTCAGAGCTTGGATCACCTGTAGTCTCTTGCCATCTGAGGTGACCTGAGGGATCTGGTTGTAGACCCTCATGATAAAGTCAGTGTAGCCAGCTGAGAGGAGTCCATCCTGAACACATTTATTCAAACAGAATAAAAGTACTTCTTTTATACAGTTTTACATATGTTAAAATAAATTTAACCTACAATCTTGATTGTAAACATTTATGCAGTCTTTTTTAGCTTAGTTTTTAAAATAAACTGAGTTAAGTTAAAATTATTTACATTGAAACATGCAGTTACATGTTCTTTAATAATAAACTGTATAGAATTGCGTAAGCTTCACTGTTCAACATACACACTCATCCAGCACCAGGAAGCGGACTTGGGACAGATCCAGCTTTCCTGTGGATATGAGATCGTCCAGTCTGCCAGGGGTCCCAACCACAATATCAACCTAGAAGGACAAAGTATACATAAAAAATAAAATAAAAAAATGCATAGTATGTTGTAAATGGTTCTTGAGACCATGGTTACATATTGTGTAAAATTGAGTGTTGCCTTCCTAAGCCTTGCTTGGAATTGCATTTGTATTGTGCCATATTAATATATTAGCATTCTTTGTTATGATGGTAACATTGAAAGCCATAAAATAATTATTATTATTGTAATAATAACACTTAATTATTAACACCCTAACACTTAATTATTTTTGAAAGAAATCCTGTGTTCACCAAGGCTGCATTTATTTGATTAGAGTAAAAATAATAATACAAGTAATAAAGGGAAATATTACATTGTATTTGAATATATTATAAAATATAATTATTGCTGTGGTGGTGAAGCTGAATTTTCAGCATCATTACTCCAGTGTTCAGTGTCACATGATCCTTCAGAAATCATTCTAATGTGTTGATTTGGGGCTCAAGAAACATTTCTTATTATTATCATCCTTGTTGAAAACAGTTACTTTTGATTTTTTGTGTGGAAACCATAATTTATACAGGATTCTTTGATGAATAGAAAGTTCAAAAGTACAGCATTTATTTTAAATAGAAATATTTCGGAAATCTCTTTACTGTCACTTCTGATAAAATCTAATGCAACCTAAATTCGAACCAACCCCGAGCTTTTGAAAGCTAGTGTATACTTTTTTTATACGTACCCCACTTTCTAAAACGGAGAGCTGTTCTTTAGCAGCCACTCCTCCGATTATCAGAAGTTCCCTGCAATAACATCATGATGTTCAGTTTATGCCAAAGATAACTAAAATAGTAAAACCCACTGCGGCTCCAACGTCAAACTCACCTTAGTTTGGGATTATCGACATATTTCTTGAACTGGTTGACATTATTGAGAGTTTGTTCCGCCAGTTCTTTAGACGGCTCAATGATGAGAGCCTTTGGGGCGTTGGAACTGGATTTGACCTGACTCACTTTAGCACTGCCTGAGGACAAAAACACATGACATGTGGAATGCAAAGAGATATTATACAAGCCCTGCAGGCAGCAAAAAGCGATTTGAAACTCACCTGTTTGGCTGGATTTGACCACATGACCATCTGAAGCCTGGTTCAGAGCCACATATCCATCTTTAGGTTGGTTTTTGAAAGGTTCATCACCAAAGTTGAATTTCAATTCAGCATTCTGGGTTTGATTGACACAAATACACATTTTAAGAATAGATAGACAAACATTGTATAAAAAACAAGAAGGTGTTTATTATATGTAAAAAGTAGCTAGTAGTCTATATCCCAGATACCTTCAGCACACAGGAAGCAAAGAAGGGCTGGTTTCTCAGCTGCTGAGGAACCTCAAAAGCCAAACCCAGATCATTACCTGGAAAAGCCAAGATTTTATAGTCTCAAGGCTTGTAATGCTGTTAAATATTACTACAATTTAAAGTAACTGTATTCTATTTTAATGTTTTCACATTTTTAGCATCATTACTCCAGTCTTAAGGTGTCACACGATCCTTCAGAAATCAATTTAATATGCTGATTTGGGGCTCAAGAAATATTTCTCATTATTATCATCAGTTGTGCTGCTTAATATTTTTTTCCAGGACTCTTTGATTCATAGAAAGTTCAAAAGAACAGCTTTTATTTAAAAGAGAAATCTTTTGTAGCACAATAAACGTCACTTTTGATCAACTTATTGCATTCTTGCTAAATAAATGCATTAATGTCTCTCAAAATATTGTTACTGACCCAGTACAGAAGTGTGTAATTTTCCAAATGATTAATACAAGGATGCTCAAATGGATGCTCAAATTTTGTTAACTTTATAAACTTTTTCAAAGGCATTAAATCAAACCTAACCATTTTTGCAGAATGACACATGGCCTTTATCCACATCTATGTAGCATCCGATGGTGTCGTGCATAGTGAACTCCTGGAAAAGACATACATCATGTCAAGCCTCTAAAACTTGAGTATCAAATCAAAGACCCTCATTATGTCTTACCTCTCCGTAACTATCAAACTGCTTATTGTGAGATTTTTTTCCAGTTCCCCCGAAGCCAAATCCATATTTATCCGTTCCTAAGAGAGGGTAAAAACAAATAACAAACAGTATTATTACTGAAGTTATGGTATAATCAGATCAGTGTAATAAGGTCATATTGAAACACACCCAAGTCCAGTGATGCCTGGGCAGTGGACCAGCCCACCCTGCACAGCCCTTGATCATGACAGGTCACTTCATAGAAATACTTCCCTAGAGAAAAAGGAGTGAAGAATGAATCTTCCAGGATTCACTTGGTTTTTAGAAAGTAAACACAAAAAGGATGTTCTCTTACCTTTCGTGACTCCTTTGGTTGAACGACAGCCATGCCACTCTTTGAACTCTCTGCTCTGACAGCACAGGCCATCAGCACCAATAGCTGAATGAAAATAATATAATTGTATTGCAACATAGAAATTAAAATATTGTAGAGTTCAGGGCCAACCTAGGCTAGGTATTTTACGTACAAGTGTTAAACACTTACCAAATGCAGAACTTCTGTCGTAGGGGTTCATCTGCCATTTATTGAAAACTGGGGTGAACCAAAAATTCAAGAACAATCAATGAATTGAAATCAAATACTAATATGTGAGAGCAATTTTGACCATTTATTTGTTTGTTTTTTGGTACATATTTCTATTTCAGTTTCAGTAATTTTACAGCAAACTTATTTTATTTAGGTTAGAATCTAAAATAACAGATTAGTTGAAAGAACTTTAAATTAGGAATAGGTTTAATTTAAATTAACAAAAATAATTGTTAATAGCTTTAGTTTTCGTTAATGTGATGGAATTTTCTAAATGATGTTTTCTTTTTCCTTCTTATACACGATTATATTTTGTTTCTTGACATTATTGGTTATTGTGTGACATTAATTGCATTTTTATTCTGTAGAACTAGTAAGTAAAAGTAATAAGTCTGATGAAATACGCTTGAGGTATAGAGAGGGTAATGTGTTCCTGATAAGGAATGGAAAATTACAACTGAGCCTTTAGCCTTGACAAGAGATATAAGTGCCAAAGCAGCCCTCCCTTCTTTGTCACACTCTGCAGGGCAGCTTCGGATGTCTGTATGACTGCTGATCTTTTCTTGCATGAAAACAAACCTTTTTAAATTACAATTGGGATATTTGTCTCTCATTCAGAATTGACAAAAGATTTTGCCACCACAGTTAACAATAACAAAATTGTTTTGATCATACAGTAAAAGCTCCAGTCAGGGACAAACCACCAAAAACAAGAAATATAGTATAGTGATATTCACTACACTATAGTAATTCTTATTGATGGTATGTCAAACTAAAAGTGGCCATGTAAATTAGCAGAATGATGATCTAGAAGAAAATGTAATACCTGCTCCTCCTGTCTTAACAGAACTGCGTCCTTTCTTCCCCTCCTGCTGGTCTTTAATGGTCTCGTATACTATTTGGATGACTGGAATACTGAAGGCCTACAAAAACACATTCACATTGAGTTCACATTGTACAGATCCTATACATTATATATATTTAATTCAAATATAATATACAGTATATTTTTATAACAGAAAATCCCCAACACTCAGCACTGATTTAATCGATTTCACACTTACTCCAGTCTTTCCGCTCCCAGTCTCAGCAGCCTGTGAACACAAACACACAGGTGAGCACAGAGGTGGTGGTCATACACACATCCTGCAGAAAGTGCACTTGATCTCACCATGAGCACGTCTCCTCCACCCAGAATCAGCGGGATGGATTCGGCCTGAATGTCTGTTGGCAATCTGAAAGAGCAGATCAAATCAATACCTACTTTAATTATGCATGGATAACTATCTTACGAGGTGTGTAAGAACTAGGACAGGGCTTTTCAAAGTGTGGTCAGAAATATTGAAAACCCTTGAACAAGGAGGCAACTCACAGCCAGTCCATTTCCTCCACCGCCTGCGCAATTTCAGGCATTACTCCCATTTCTGTAAGGTAGAATAAACAGATATAAAAACCGCAAATAGTTTAACCCATACTTAATTTATTACTAAAAGTTGACAGGTAAATCTCACCGCCGAAAGCTGCCATGGTGTCAAACTCTTTCAAACTGCGACTGCGAATCTCCACCGGATGTAACGTGTGCTGGTTTTGACAGGGTGCTAGTAGGCAAAAACGGTCCGTGCGGATTGCACTGCCTCGCTTCAGTTCCGCTGAGCTTGTTTTTTTTTAACAGAAAATATATAAAGTTAATTTAATAGAATTAGTTTAATAGAATTAAATAGAATTTTTTAGTTGCAGATACGTTGAAAACAACTTATATATAAATAGACGTAAAATTGAATAGCTTATCGGCCCTGGTATATGTACCTCGCAGGCCGCCGTAGTGTGACGTTGGCGCTGTCCAGTTCATTGAAAACATGGCAGGTGATATTATTTTGGAAGACGAAGAGGAGAATATTCTGTATGATTTACTTGTTAACACAGAATGGCCACCCGAAACAGACACGCAGGTTTGTTGAAATATGCCATCTGTCTTTGGAGAAATTATTTTTCTCACACGATATTGAAAAAATGTACTTGCATTATTCAATTAGATCAGTTCTGCGCTTGTTTTGAGCCACGTTTACAAGTTCATCATCCGGGGTTTATATTCAGTAAATATGATTATTATGTAATAAACATCATCATGACGATTCACAGCTCTTCATATATTCGGTTATCTGTATATTGTCACGTATAATCACCAGCTAGTTGTTTTGGCAGGTGTAAGTTGACGTGTAAAACGGTTCATTTGATGACAGCTGAACAAACAGTCCTGTATATGCATAATCCTGTGAAATCATGTTTGTGTTTGACTTTCTTTCAGCTGCGTGGATTGAAGGAACACAACTCTTCACTCGTTGCAAAGGCAGTAACAGGTATGAACAAGGATAAGATGCAGAACATGTTTGCACTCTCTCTGTCTCTCTCTCTCTCTTTCTTTCTTTCTTTCTTTCTTTCTTTCTTTCTTTCTTTCTCTCTTTATATTTATGTGTGTGTGTGTGTGTGTGTGTGTGTATGTATGTCTTAACTGTATATATATATCATAATTCCAGTCATGAATATTGAACATGTCTTACTAGTAAAGTAAAGACTGTAATGCCAGTGCTGTCTTAGTCTGCAGCTTACCATCATTCCCAAGCAGCTTTACTGAGAACAGTGTTTCAATGGGGCTGTGTCTATTTGGCAGACATCATTCAATATAAAATAAACTCATTTGGATTATTACTATACCTGATTCTATTCAAGTCTTATTTAGTGGGTTTAAAGTGATTATTAATCTGTTTGTGAAGTCAGATGTTTTTTGAAAAAACTAATTTTTTACTTCTTCACTTCATATGCACTTCATTTTGGAGTAAAATTTATTTCTATTTAAATAATGACTTTTAAATTTTTTTTTAGATGATTTATTTAGCATTTTCTTTGTTATTTTAGTTTTTTTTTGTTTTTTTATATAATACTTTTATTAACAAATTTTGAATGAGCTTTTTGTTTTTGTCATTTATATGATTATATTTTATATTTCTGTGTAGCTTTGGCATTTTCTTCAGGACTTTATTTATTTTTTGTTAGCCAAGACAACATTTCTAGTTTTACTTAAGTTTTTTTCATCTAATATTAACATTTTTATTTTTTGAAAAGTTTATTTGAAAGCTTTTACATTTTTATTTTAAGACAATAACAAATTATTTTAAAGTACTTTTAAACATATGCAGTATCATTTTTGGAAATGTGCAATATTAGCTGGTACAATTTGTTTTTAGTGTAATCACTATTCTTTCATTTTATTTTTATTTTTTATACATTTTTGTTTTTGTATATACTGTTTATTATTATATTATATAATTGCTGCTGTAACAGAGAAATTTCCCCATTGTGGGACGAATAAAGGTATATCTTATTTTAAAAGCTTTATTTGAAGTTTTAGCTAACAATGATAACACTGATTATATTTATAACGTCTGTATAAGCTTGTTTGAATTTCTCTAGCAATTACATAACTGCCATATCATGGCAGTCAGATTATTGAATGATATTCAAAAATCTAAAAATTTTGTCTTCCAGGACCCTTTAGGTTCATTCTGCACTACCTTTGGTACAGGTGAGATATTGTCTCCGCTTGTTGTGTTTACAGTGAAGTATACAGAAGCTATGTATTTACAACTGGTAATTCTCCCATCCTAAAATATTAAATAAGAAATGAAGATCGATATATATATATATATATATATATATATATATACACACACACATTGGGTATACATATCACATACAAGATCTTATGCTCATCAAGGCTGCATTTTTTAAATGAAAAATACAGTATTTTACAATATTTAACTTTTTTTCTTAATATTTGTCAATGTCTTTTAGAAATAATTTTAATATGCTGATTTGATATACATTTGTTTTTATGATTCTTTGACTTTTTTTTTTTAAATATCTTTGTAAATGTTGGATGTATTTTCTGTCATTTTTGATCAATTTAATGTGGCTTGCTGAATAATTTCAGTACATTCTCTGAACTTTTCTCTGTATTTCAGCCCTTCCAGCTCAACTCTTCCTCCTGGTTTGGTTCGCCTCGCAACCAAACAAGTGAACTGGCAATTGGTGCTGGCAAGGTAATACCACCAGTTTTTACAAATAAAACCTTTTCAGAGAGTCTGGGTCAGTCTATTCCATGTTTTGGCAGGTTCATCTACAGCGTAAAAAGCTCTTTTGCACTTGATGCTTCAGCATGTATTCTATATTGATCACCCACATGCCATTGAGTGCATTGCTGAAGTGAATAAGATACACTGTAGGGGATTTACAGTTAAGACCCGAGGACCAGATATGTTGAATGAAGAGCTGGAGTCAGAAGTGCAGTCAATAGACGAAATTTTAGTGAAGTTTAGTTTGCAGTTTCATCAGCAGAAGCCAGCTTCAAGTCTCACAAGGAGTTCGTAGGCCGCCCCACATACAATAACATTGTTACAGCAATTATACTCTAACAGAGGGTGCTAACCACGTCAATGATAATGGTTAAATGATTCTGATTGGCTAAGAAAGAAAGAAAGATAAACAAAACTAGTAATTTTCCACACAAGAGCAGACAATCTGAAGCATATCTCTGTTGATCACATGGTTGATGGGTTTGTGACGTGGCTTGTCGAGAACAACTTTTATGGTGCCAGCTAATCACCTCACCAATACAGACCATATTAACACACACACACATACAGCTTCTCCAAGGCTGAACTCTGCTCAGGCTCCAACTATCAACCAAAACATTCTGATAACATGTTCTTTCTGGTGAGACGTGCAGACCATATTCATCCTTACTCTATGGAAAAATACAGAAAAGTAAAGAGAGGTTTTAACTAATAAAAATCCCTAACTTGATTATAAATCACTCTTTACAACTCATTCAAATAAGAAAAAGGAAAAGAACATGGAAAAATAAGACAAAGGAAAGAATATAGTTAAAAATAAAAGAAAAAAAATATATATACAAGCAGCAATGGATTTCCGAATAGTATCTTTCAACACTGTCCCTAATTTAGACTCTTTTGGTTCAAGAGATGTTTTAGGTTCATTATAACTGCAACAGCAGTGTTTTCTTCAGTCTTCTGTAGAGCTGCACGATTAATTGATTTAATTTTGATTCAGACACCCACGAAATCTCATTCCTAAATGACAACAATTCGCCTGTGTCTGTTAAACCTTTGACACAATCACCTGTAACACCAAAACATTCAAATCTGTGCCGACACTGCCTCTGCTCCAGAGAGAGTAGGTGTCATGTACAAAATCGCTTCACATACAGTCTTTTCAACCAAATTGTATTATTGTTTCTGTGTTAGAAATATTCATATTGTCACAGAACTACTGGGGTACAAATTTATAGTTCAGATATGAACACTGATGTCTATGGCAGCAGTCAAAATAGAGTAAATCACCTTTTGAAAGTAACATGGCACTTCAAATAACAATAAGTATTTGTGAACGAGAACAAATTCAGTCATTCAAACTAATTAAAAGAGAAAAAAAATGCATCCAGATTAATACATGTTTAAATAAACTTCAGCAATTAACATTTAGCCAGAACCTCTTGGAAATAAATGACACGTTGAGTTGCCTGTTCGAGATCCTAGGAGAGTTGTGATCTCTGTTTGAAACCCCCAAAAAATCATAAATCTCAATTCATCAATAATTGTGCAGCCCTAGTTTTCAGGAAATCATTATTTTGTGTGATTTGGTTCTTGTGTGATTTAATCAAACATCTGTTTGTGGATGCAAGCCATGCCATCTCAATCAAACTAATTTTTTCCTTTGCTGTTCCTGCCAGTTATCTGGTTATGCAAAACAGTGCAGAGATGGCAAGCTTTAATTAGCTATTGATTTCCAGATGGAAGACAATGTTCTCTGTGTTAGAAATGTTTATTTTTGGCTCCATGTTTGCTTACACAGTCATTCTGTCTTCTTTTCCCCCATTTTATTTATATATTTATTTCTTTTTCTTCTGTGCAGTAATGGGAAGCTCCTGGCTGTGGTTCAGGACCAATGCGTGGAAATTAGGTAATTCTGCACATCGATTGGAAATGTTTGGCCTTTCTATAATTGGTTAATTTTTCACCCTCTTGTCTCGGGTGCTGTTCAGCTGAGCAAAGCTACTTCTGAGATTGATGATTTGGCACAGATGATGTATTTTTAAATATATATCCGTGTGTTTTCATGTACAATTCAGTTTCAGTAGGTGTGATTTATTACGCTAGCACCAGCTAATCAGCTCACACAGAATTGAAAGTGTCACGCTTCATGGTTTAAGAAATTCAGAGCCTGATGTTCTGGTAACAACCCCTAAATATCAAATGGCTTAATCTACAAAAAAAAAAAACTAGTTTCTCCCCATTCTCCTAAATTTACTTACAGAGGCTGATGTGAACTCATGTGTAATGTAAAGGCCAGTTCACACCAAGAACGATAACCATACAGTAATACCTTGAGATACGAGCGTCCCGACATACGAGCAAGCTTTCTAGCAATTTTTTGCTTTGAGATACGAGTTAATATTTGAGATACGAGCAGCTTGCAGATACCGACGCTAGGAGCAGCTCAAGCCGCTTCATTTATGGGGTAATTGCATATGATCTCCTCTAGAGGGCCACCTTGGTTTTACAGTGGTGTTACCGGGGGCAACGAGTGATTCAGCGGTGTTATGCTTGGTGTGTTCAGTAATAATAAATATGAGGTTCTGAGGCTATCCAATACACTACACGGGAAGAAACACTACACTTCCATATTGTGTTTGTATTATCTACGATATCCCTCCCTCCTCCTCCTCCGCACATGCCGCCATTAGTCGCTACGGTATCGTCTGTCTTGAAGGTAAGAACTCATAATTAAAACCACATTTTATTTTATATCATAGGAATCCCTATATGCTATAATTTTTTTGTGTGTGTATGTCTCTATAGCAATTAAAAACATGTTTTTCCAGCACTAATAAGGGAGTTTTTTTTCCTGTTATTTCTTATGGGGAAAATGATTTGAGATATGAGCAATTCGAGTTACGAGCTCAGTTCTGGAACAGATTATGCTCGTATCTCAAGGTATTACTGTATTAGCATTCATACCAGCGGATGATATTGTTCTGTTCATTCTAAGCATGCCCTGCAGTTTTGTTGTCTGCTGCTTTAAATTCTTGACCTCTTTAAAATAGGATGGATTCTGATTGGCTGTCAATGTTTTTATCATTTATTAGATGGAATTTTTTAAAAATATGATTCCAATTATATTGTTTCTCAGTGCCAAAATTTTAGAATGATATATTTATTGTTATAGTTATGCCAACAAGCTTCTAATGTGCTTCATGCTCTCTTTCAGGTCAGCTAGAGATGACTTTGGATCCATCATAGGAAAATGTCAAGGTACATTTAATTTGTTCAGTTATGCCTAAACTAAATCAATTGCATATAACAAGCTTCTGTGGATTTTGACATTTGCAAAATGTCATTTTAGTAAAGCTTAAAAAATACTTTACATCATAAACTTAACCGTTATTATCCTTATAAGCCAGGCTCATGAATATTAATTAGCTGAAATAATTAATAATTTGCTGAAAAGCAGGCAACTGGGTTTTAGTCATTTTAGGATTACCATATTTTGCAAGATTATTTGTTTGTTAAATCAAGACTTGGATCTGCTTGGTATTAAAGTCACTTTTTAAAAATGTATTTTTGATTGCTGTTTTCAGAGAATGAAATCTGCCACTTTGAGTTTCCAGCTTTGGTTAAATAGGCTGTTTTACTTGTTATTATCCTCTCTGCTCCAGTTCTTATAGCTTTACATTTTACATTTGAATATTTTATGAGCAATATCATTCAGATAATAGGCCTGCAGACATGCAAGTCTGCTTTCAATTCACTTTCATTCGTACTGTCTAAGTTCATTTCAGTTCATTTCATGGAGATTTGCGTTCAGCCTGTACTTTCTATAAAGGCAGATTTTCTAGTAGTGTTAAGTATAAGAAATGGATGTGTTTGATTAATTGGCATAGTCGCGTAGTCTTTTGTGCTCTGTATTCACGCTGCATTATTTCATTCTTCCTCTCTCGTCTGTTGGGGCAGAATGTGATGTTTTATAGAGAAATGTGTGTACATTGCTGTAAGCCTGATGGAAATGCAAAGGGGATCTAAATGTACCAAAAGAGACAATTAGCGTGCATAAAATATTGGAAATATCAGTTATCGGCAAATGTTATCGTACTAGCATATTATGCATCCCTAACAAAAATCGTTGTAGTGCAAGAAGCAAAAAATGACAAGATGATGACGTGATTGACTCCTCCTGTTATGTGATTTGACTGCCAAATGGTAATCCTGTTATTCTCTCCATAATTGATTTTTTGATCACAAGCCAGCACAGACAATTTCAGATCAGCATTCAGCCCAAACTGAAAGTCACAAGTTGGTTGCTATGAATGGCTGCTCTGTTTTTTTGTCCAAAAGCATTTTTGTTTCCTGTTTTGGGAGCACAAAGTGACTCGACACTTCTATCTCAGGGAGACATTTTTATAGCAAGTGTGCGTTCAACCAAGTACCTTGCTGACTTTGCATTATTTTCTTTCTAAAAAGCCCTATTCCCTCCCCCCCAACTTTCTTTTTTTATTTAAATGAGATTTACGGTGTGTGAATCTGCCCAAGTAGCATGCAGTACATTCATACCACAAATTCAGGCAATATTGGTCCCGCCGTTCATCTTAGATTAATTAGCTTTTAACAGCTGAGAGGTGATTTATGGTCCCTGCTTAAGCGTTTCCCTTACCGATATTTATCTTGGTAAGTGCCATCGTTCATTGTGAATTATTGAAGCTCTCCCTCCCGATATTTCACTGCATTTCTACCTGAATAGAAATCGCCAGCTTGCGTTTCCCAGTTTTCAACACCTCAGGGGTCGGATTGATGATAAGGTTGCTATGGCAACCGCTGGCTTTGATGTACACTCTGGAGTTGTGTGCATCTGATCTCAGCGGTGCAGCTCAGACCAAAGCCAAAATGTTTTTAATTAAAGGTCTGCTTTATTAACCCCCTCTTGTCTGATGATCGTTCGTTGGATGGTTTCAAGCATGGATTTTGATGCGCTCTGTATGTAGGCTGTGCGGATGAAACGGTTGCTAGGCCTGAAGCTTTTGTACCATGTGGCTGGTGTTTAAGTGTTGCTTTAATGTTTAAGTATACAGATTTTATCATGCTGGGCTTTTGAGCTTTAATCGAAAAGCCTTGGGCTCATCCTGCACTGAATCGGTGCTGTTTGTCTGCGCTGAACTTTGGATTTCCTTACTGTTGACTGTGGTGGTTGCTAAAAGAAAATGTGTCTTGGCCTTAGACCGATGCTAAATTGACTTTTCTTTAAAAAAAATAGTTAAGGTATATTATAAATGGGAATAAATTAATCTATTATGTATCAAAAGGTTAGCATCATTAGTTTGCAGATGGGTTAATGACATTAACCATTCCAGACATTAAACTTTTTATTCCAGAAGTCTTTGTTTATAATTGTAATTTTATAAAATACAAATAAATGCAGTTTATACTTACAGGAACCTGAATTCCTGAACACGTTTAAAAAAAAAAGAAAAAAGAGAGAAGTTCTTGTAAAAGAAACCTTCTTTGACCGTGTTTTATTACTGTTATTTTTAGTTTTTTAACAAACCACCTTCTTTATCTATACCGTATTTTCCTGCATATAACCTTGCAGATGCAGATAATCCGCACCCTCATATTGCCTGCGTATTTTGGGGGTTGTGTAAAATACCGCCGGCATAACCCGCACCTTCATATAACCCGCACCCATAGATTTATGAACTTTTTTTTGTGTAAGTTCACATTTCGAATTTCGAATGTTGCTCACATGACGTCAATTATCCATTACTGTTCAGGCTCGGTACACGGTGCTTGTGCGCGAAATTCAAACAATATTAAAACAAACACAAGTCAGAATCAGGACAAAAAGAAAAAGCAGTCTCTCCCGCTGTGCAGCAGCACGTCCCTTAAGTAGCGACTCTACAGGTGTTGATCATCGGATGAGATAAGAGCCCGCCCTCATGCAGCAGAGCCAATCACGTCTTCTTGCATGATTGACAGGTCAGACAGCCTATCAGCACCAGCTGTCAGAGGGATAGTACAAGCCTCGCAAGAAAGAAAAACAGAAAGAAAATACAGCAAAAAAAAAAAGTTACATCCTTAGGGACGTAACAAATATATTGAAATATTATTACGTGAAAAATCTGCGATATAGACCGCACCCTCATATAACCCGCACCCCCTACGGGGTTTGTAAAATCTGGTATAACCCGCAGGTTATATGTGGGGAAATACGGTTGTAGTGTGAAAAAGAGTTTGCCTCCTTCCTGATTTTTTTTTTCTTCTTGCGTGCTTGTCACACTTAAATGTTTCAGATCATTAAAGTAATTTAAATATTAAATAAATAAATTACATTTATATAGAGCTTTTGATCAAAGTATCTTAAAGAGCTTACATGGAAGGGGGGGGGGGGGGGGGGGAATCTCCTCAACCGCCACCAGACAGAAATTAGACAATTTATCTAACTAATCTATATTAGACAAAGATAACAAGTAAACACAAAATGCAGTTTTTAAATGAAGATTGTTATTATTAAAATAAAACAAAATCCAATCCTACATGGCCCTTTGTGAAAGTGTTTTCCAATTATAATTACTGATTCTACTGTATTTTTTATCAAATTAATGCTTGAATATGGTTATGCATATTTAAAATATTTCTTTGCCGAAACATCCAAATGCGTTTAGTACTATAGTATATTTCTGTTCTCCTTCCTGCTGCAGTACCCAAGGATCCAAACCCTCACTGGCGCAGGGTTGCGTGGAGCCATGATTGCGCTCTGCTGGCATACGCTGACAGCACCGGTACGGTTCGGGTCTTTGACCTGATGGGTAGCGAACTCTTCGTCATACCACCGGTATGTCACACATACTGTTCTGTCGTTCTCACTGCCTGACATTCTTTCTGACTGTCCTTTCCTCAGTCACTCTATTGACATTGATTTCAGTTTTTGTGCACAGTCAGAGCACCCTTTTCTTTTTTCAGTATAAGTGATAGCTGTAATGACTGGCTCCTAATGACTGAATTTCAGGCTGGTGTGATTTGCCCTCTGGCTTTCTGCACTGCTTGGCTCTTCTCTCATTCTCTCGCTCTTTTTCTCTCGCTGTCCGTAGACTGGGTAGGCATGACCCTCTCGAGAGGGGGCTTTTCCCAGTCTGTTGCCCAAGCAAGGAACACATTTTCTGGTTCCCTTCAGCTCTAAGCCCCCTGATGCCCTTGAAGGACATTTTTCTGAGGAGTTTCTGTATCGGAAAGAGAGCTCTTTTGCCCCTTTACCACTTTCAGATTCCTCCCTACCCCCCCCTTCCCTGCATGTGTTTCTTTTGATTGCACTGCCAGTGAGCTCTCAGTTAGTATATCACCGGACTTTTCTCTCTCTCTCTCTCTCTCTTGCTGGCTCTCATCCTCCCCCGCATTATTCTACACTCTTCCATCTCTCTGTCAGAAACTATTAGTTTAGTCTCACAAGATGCCCTCTCTCTATCAAAGACTCTGAGTGTAATGACCTGTATGACTCCATATATTTTTGTCACTTTCAAACTCTACTACCATCTCTACCTCACTTTTTGATGTCTTTCTTCTTGTCTGTCTCTCTAGGCCATGAGCTTCCCAGGAGATTTTAGCTATGCAGCAGCCGGACTTATGTTCTTAGAATACACCGCTAGTGCTCAGTGGTCAGCAGAGCTGCTGGTCATCACATACAGCGGTCAGCTCAAGAGTTATCTGGTCAGGTATGTGGAGAGCAAGTTTGTCATTTTATACTAAGACAAAACCAGTTTAATAAAGGGAAATATGTCAATCAAAATCTATGTCATTGTAGTCAGAGAGAAACCTGTTCATGCAAAGATGGAGCTTGTCAAACAAAATTATTATTATTATTTTTTGATGAGAAAGCGCAAACCCTTAGACAACAGTCTCATTCAGACAAAAATCTAGCTAAGCTAGAGTCTGATTTGCTGGGTTTATGCCATTTTGTTTATCCTGGTATTTCAATTGTAAAGTTGCAATGGGTGACTTTGTGCCAATTGTCAAGAATTTTGGAGGATATGGGAGGATAAAAAAGCACTAATCCTTATCTCTGTGTTTAAAAAGTGTTACGAGATGTTAGATAATCAAATATTTGTGTTATAATACATGGATCAAACATTGAAATATAATTGAACCAAGACCACTAGAGAAGATTCTGATGATTCAGATGGTTGCAGATCCTCTCTAGCCTAATTCTCTTTGACTCTTCCAGGGCCAGATATTCTGCAACTAAACCCAAAAGTCTGCGTCTTGCGTTTATCTCTGTACTGAGGGGGAGGCTTAGCTTTGAGTATTAATAAAATTGCCTGCAGTTTCCAATTTATAATTCTTTGTTTAATCAATCAGCTCAAGTTTTTAAAGTTTCTATTGATGGAAACAAATCAGCTTTATTCTCCTCAAAAACTTAACTGTAGGCTTTGAAGCACTGAAGAAAGCTCTTTCCCGTTCCCTCCTTTATGTTGTTATATGGATGTATTTGCACTTGCGTTACTTTGAGGAAGTTTTAAGTCATTTAGAAATGTTGGACTAGATGCTTCTTTCAAGAACATTTTTGATACCAAAGCATCTTGAGAAACAAAATTCACTCTTTAAGAAATCACAAAACTCATTCAACTTCCAATTGTTTACGTTTTTCTTCCTAACACATGTGAAATATCTTGCCAAAATGATTGGTACCAGTGAAAATGTTGGCAGAGCAAGTAACTATTTTGAAATAATTATATTATTTATTAAGATTTGTTAAAGGCTTTGGCAGGACAAGTAAGAATCAGAACATTTCTCCTGACTGGACAATTAAAAACCCACCAACGTTTCGACTCTGTTTCTACTTATTGGGAGTGGAATCCTCAGTGGGATTTCCAGCATAGGTGGCAGGCATGGTAACAAAGACACTTAAGCCCCTAGTGTCTGTCACTGGTGCACCTCTTGAACCCGCACAGCTCTTACCAGCTGGATTCTGTTACATTGATCTCCGTAAACCTCACTTCCATCCACTGAAGCTAAGCAGGGTTAAGCCTGGTCAGTACCTGGATGGTAGATCTCCAGGGGAAAACCAAGTTGGTGCTGGATGAGGTGTCTCACCCTGTAGTCTCTGTGGGTCCTAATGCCCCAGTATAGTGACATGAACGCTCTACTGTAGCAAGCACCGGCCTTCGGATGAGACGTTAAATGGGTCCTGACTCTCTGTGATCATTAAAAATCCCATGAAACCTCTCTGTGTCCTGGCTAAATTCTCAAATTTAAATTCTCTAAATTCTCGCCACCTATAGCTGTGGTACTGGTGCCGTTTTACAGTGGCTGTCATCGCATCATCCTAGTGGATGGGGGATTAGGAGAGGCTCCTGACATGATTGTGAAGTGCTTTCATCCAAGGAAATGTGCTGTAGAGTTTGAGTCATGGAACAAATGTAACCCCTTTAGTTCTACTCTCGCCCTTCAGAGCGGGATTCGAAGCAGTGTTTCTGACAGCGTTTCTCTTACTAACTAGCCTCTGTTACTCTTACATCTAATTGATTATTCTCGTGAACCACAGGGTTTTATTAATCGTGCCTAGTAAAGACTATTATAATGTTGATGCATTTTATTTCTTGTTCCTGTTTTGCTCTCAGTGTTGGAACCATCCAGGGTTTCCAAGAGAATCACTCCTTCACTTTCTCTGCCCACTATTCCAATGGCATTACCACTGCAATATATCATCCTGGCCACAGGTGAGATCCCCATCTTGTTTTTCTCTAAGAGCGAACACAAATTCAGATGGCATAACCCAACCTTTGAATCACACTTGTGACTTGTATTATACCCATAATACATGTTTGAATTGAAATTCACTGTTTGCTTCTTTTAGTCAGTGCTTATTGATTTTTAAGAAAAAAAAATAGTTAGAAGTTTAGCTGCCACATGGGGGCAGTCTTTATATAGTGTGTAGCGGGGTGTGTGTGCATTTATTTGTGTGTGCTATTCACATGTGTCTAGATCAGATTAGATCCCTTTTCTGTTTCATCAGCCCCTCATGGACCACTTTGGCCTCATAAGTGGGTTGAGGTGCTCTGTGCGTGATGTGTGTGTTTTCCTCTCAGGTTGCTGTTGGTGGGAGGGTGTGAGTCTGGAGACATTGGTGTGTCGAGGGCGAGCCGTTGCGGGATCACAGCATGGAGGGTGTTGTCAGGGTCGCCTCACTATAAGCAGGTCACCAGTTATGAGGATGACATTACTGCGGTGAGTCTTTCCATACTCATGTCAGGAAATGTTATTGATCCATGACATGCACACTTAAAACCCCCCCCCAAAAAAACAACATATGGACATCTCAGGTCTCTGAGATTGGCTTTGATCTTCTAGTTTTCCACTGGAGATCTGAATAAAATCACGGTCTGCTTTATGCTGTTGCTCAGTTTTGAGTGATTGTTGGTATGTTTCTTTACTTGACTTTTCTGGAAGGTTTTTCTTAGGGTGTTGCTATATGATTCCTTTCCTTAGATATTGCTCGGTGTTTTGAGTGATTAGCATGTAGAAATATGGTTCCTTGTCCAAGTGTTGATGCAGTGTTCTGTGGTCAAGCGAGCCCACCCACAGCATTTATAATATTCTGGTCACTGTATGCCCCCCTCCTCATTGGCCACCAATAGAAAATCAAAAGTCTGAGCACTTTAGCTTTCTCTCTTCAACAAATCCCTAAATCCGAGTATGTTCAATGCTTGCTTTTGTATTGGATTTTATAAGAAGGTTACTAACTCTCTAGTAGTCCTTGTGTTTTTATGCTGCTTTACCCCTGAAGAAATGGACCTATCTTAAGGAGTGAAGACACTCCTGCACTGACTGCTGCTCAGAATACATAATCTCACATTTCTGTTTCACAAACATGAAACCACAGGCTCATTTCTAGTTTTCTAAGGTTGTAAAGGTTTTATGTAGTGAGCTCTGGAAGCTGCATTGAAGCCTTAATAAGAGCTTTAGTGTTGAGGCTTCTTATGACCAATGGCCTGACTTCATGCACATAGTTATGAGAAACAGCTAGAGGTGATATTCTTCTTATTTATTTAATACTCAAATATTTATTTAGTTCTTTGGGCCTTGGCTTGATATGGTGTTATTGAATGTGTAAGAGCTTGTGGTGGGTATTAGAAATTTTTTTTTTTTTTTTTTTTTAATATTCAAATATTTGGGCTCATAAAAATGGAGCATTGGCGCTTACAACGCCAAGGTCTTGGGTTCGATCCCAGGGAAAGCAAGACCTGATTCAATGTGTTCCTTGAATGCAATAGAAGTCGCTTTGGATAAAAGCGTCTGTCAAATGCATAAATGTAAATAAAAAAAATATAATTTTTTTCTTTTGAAAATTCGTTTATTTAAATGTTTTTTTTTTTTACATTTTCTTTCATGAAGTTTTCTTTTCTGAACATGTTTACGATAAGCCAATTTTTTTTATATATATAAAAATATACAACAAGCTTAAGTTATATCTTAAGGTTTTCTTTTAGTTGAAAACATATTAAATTTGAGTTTGCATATGGTTATTGTTTCACTTGTTCATGTTGAGAAAAACAATACTATCCACATGGTCGGGTGAGAAAACAAACTCTGCTGACAGATGTCGTAGAGACACAAAGATTACGGCGTGCTAAGCAAAGTTTCTAACAGCACTTTGTTTTCTCTGTTCTTAAACCTGTCTCCCGTGACAACTTAAAGGAAGCATTTGTCTTGATCATTTTACTATCTGATAAGCTATCGTCATGGCTCACTCATGTGGTACAGCTGCGCTCGCGACGACATTATGTGCTCAAATACAATGAACTGATCCAAGTTGATGTTGGTAGTTTGATTTTAAGATGGTATACCTAAAGGGCCAGTCACGATCACGTACGAAACACTCACAAATCATGCACAGATTGGGTTTGTGCGTGGGTTAGGTTTCAAACCAGTCCCGACGCATAAGCACTGACGGCCGACGCGTGTCCCGCGCATAGTCACGCATACTCGACGCATAAACTACGCACGCCGACTCATGAATACGCACTGTGCGTCGTACAAATTTTTAAACCGTTCAAAACTCAATTAAGCACAAACCGCCTTCGACGCACATCCACTTACAATCACTGATGGTCCACGTTCGTTCCACCGGCGAATTACGCATATGACGCACGCTCCGCGCAGAAACGAAAATCTGTGCGTGATTCATGCGTTTTCGCTGTGTGACTGGCCCTTAACTGGTAGCTGGATTGTTACTGGTCCAAGTTGTTCTACCATCTTGAATCTGCAATAAAGTAGCTACCATTATTTTCTGAAAATTTTAACAAATGTATCAAACAATATTTACATATTAATATGTAAATCGTTCCATGATATTCATGAAGGAAGTAATGAAACATAATTTCCTTTTCTTCTTTAGTCCCAGAGGCGAGGATTCTTCCGGATGCCCAGCTTTCGACTTTTCTCCAGGCACAACGGTGAACAGGTGACTCATATTTTTTGCTTGCCATATTCTTTCCTGTCTCTCTGGGCCACTATCCCAGCAAATGAAATAAAATGCAGAAGCTCAATTTCATTCTGCTTAAAACTCTGAACAAATAGTGTAATACCTAATTGAACGTGTGTGTTTACTCAGGATGGTGTGTTCCGAATGAGTCTGTCTCCTGATGGCACAGTGCTGGCTGTGATCCACTTCTCTGGCAGCCTCAGTCTCTGGAATATTCCATCATTCAAACTGAGAGGCAGCTGGAAACAAGAGGAACAAGTAATAAAATCACTGTGTGTGCATGTGAGACTTAAAGCTGAAGTGTATACACTTCTAATCAATGGAAATCATGGCTGTTTTTAAATGGCTTTCTCTACAGTACAGTTACCAATGCCATTGTAGAAATGCAGTTTTATTCTCAAACAAAAGGTACCAATTACAGAAGGTTTGTCCCAGATCACACACACTATACACTGCATTTATACACCATGTACTCAACCTTGTAGTGTATGAATTTTTTACGATTATTTTGTCATTCAACACGGCTATTAAAAATCTGCGACTGCGAGTGCATGAAGTGTCCAACATTGCACACTTTGTCTCTTCTGTCAGTTAAGCGCATCATCCGGGTATTTAAAGTGTACTTTTTCTATCTGAAATTTACAATATGATTGTTTTACAAAACCTTCATGGAACAGTGCATAAGTATGCAAACTGGGATAAAAGTAGTATTCAGTAACAGCATTTGATTGGAGTCCTCATTTCATAACTAAATCATTTAAAAAATGTTTTTCAAAATTTCATTGTGTAAAACTTGAGCAAATGAGCCAAAGCTTGGAGAGAGAAAAACATTGGAAAAAAAAGAAGATACATTTCAGCTTTTCCTATTTCCTTCCAGGGCACAGCTAGAAACAAACAACTTTTAACAATATGTCATAAAATGATTTGTTTGTTCTTGTCTATGGATGCTTGTACATCGTTTTTTTCTTTTTGCAGCACTTGTTCAAACGTCCAATGTCTTTCTGCTGCGTTCTACTGATTTACCCACCACTTTGTGTTCAGCATGCATTCTGTCACTTCTGGAAAAACACTCCCAGCTATTTCCTTTTACCCTCTCTCACTTTTTTTTTTTTAAATCTTTTGTTTAGCCGGGGTTTGACGAGGTCAACCCGGAATGGAAGACTTCGCTGGAGAAGAGAAAGAAGATAAAAGGTAGCCAGCCCCTCAACTCTAGACGTATATCTACTCTTACACTTACCTAGCACTATTAATTATGTAGAGAGTCCAGACAGAGGTGGTGGGAGGGAGAAGAATGCTTTAATAAAACCCTGCGTCTTGTGTCTTTGTGGAGAGGCGTTAAATTCAGACAGTGACATTTTGATTGTGGGTTTAGATCACACGTTTTCATAAAGCCTGTCTTTCTGCTTGTCCTCGATTTGTGTTTTCTTTTCCGTTTCCTCTTTGAAAGTGATGTTTCTAAATCATCTATCACAGCTGTGAAATGGTGCCTTTTAAATGAATGAATGTGTGTGAGATGTTTTATTTATGATATTTAGATTTTATTTTTCCAGTGCTGTCGTTCTCAACACCTGTCTCTCTCCTCAGATAAGGAGCAGCTTCAGTCTCTGCTAGATGTGAGCTGGTGGAGTGAGACTGCTTTGATTTTAGCCCGCTGTTCTGGGGCCCTCACTGTGTCTTCCCTGCGGACACTCAAAAACCTACTCGGCAAGTCCTGCGAGTGGTTTGAACCATCACCGCGAGTCACCTCGGCCCATGACGGGGGCTTCCTCAGTCTAGAGGTGTGTGTTTCTAACTGTTTTATTTTTTTTTGCTGACAGTATAAAATTAAGAAACCCTAATCTTTTGTTTTTGCTCTCTCGCAGAACAAACATCCCCCCCCCCCCCCCCAAAAAAAAAAAAACACACGAAAAACGTTGTTTTTAACATCAATATCACTTTAAGTTTCCCAAATACTACTCTATTTTGTGATGAATATCTCGCAAGTTTAAACAGCAATATTTCACAGATTTTCAGAAAAAATTGATTACTACTCTCATTACATTTAATCAACTTATTTATATTGAAAATTTTCATTTATTGAAATGTTTTAGTAAAATATATACTGTATGTATTTAAATATTCTTGTTTTATTAGTTCATAAAATGAATGGGTATCATTCTCCCTTCAATATTCTTGATTTTATAAAAAAAACAGTGTGAAAAATTAATTTGAACTAGTTTTGGATTGGAAGTACTATCCCCAATTTAAAGCAACATTTAATACTTTTAACAAGGATGCATTACATTGAACAAAAGTGACAGAATGTTTTGTAACAATGAATGTAATGATATTTACTGTCACAAATAAATACTGTTATTTCCTGAAAAAAATTGAATGATTTCTGAAAGGTCATGTGACGGTTTTGCCGAAACCACAATAAATCAAATGTACATTGAAAGAAATGAGACATTTAAAGTTGTAATAATGTTTCACAATATCACTGCTTTGATATGCTCTGCATTTTGGATCAAATAAGTGCGATCTTGGTGTGCATAAGAAATCGCGTTCAAAAACATTTTAACAACGCTTACGGACCCAAGCATTTGAATGATAATTATTATATTATACTTTTTAAGCCCTAGTGACATCATGCTTCTCCATCCAGAATGCTGTCTTTCATTCGTAGCCGCTGATGGCAGTAATTACTTTTGTAAAGGAAGTCGTGTTATTCAGACACTCTCTCTCTCTATCTTCAGGCCATCATCATAAAAGTGCTTTACCGCTCCTCATCCTCTGATAGGAAAAAAACTCATCTTTTCTGTCTCCACCTCATTGTTTTTTGGTGCTTTCCACTGATGTAAAGCTCTCACAGCCAGAGAGATGTGAACCTGGAGGCGAGTATAGAGGGATGGGAAAAAGAGAGTGAGAACATGAGAGAGATGTCGGGTTTTATTCGGGCTGCATGTTCCGTTGACGGTTTCCTCACTCCGTAGGGAAATGCAGCACACAGCTACGGCGTCGACTGTGTGAAGTTTGTTTGATAGATTTTTCAGTGAGTGAGAAAGAGAGAAACAAACAGGAACTGCCAGGAAAATGTGTTTGTGTCCTGCAGAAATAGGGTTTGTTATTCTTCCAAGTCAATAATCAAAATCGTCTCCGTTTGTTTTTTTTTTCTAAAATAATCGAAGGATTGTTCCGGAAGGTTCCTTTAACTTTTTATTGTCCTTGAATCAGCCAACCAAATCTTTTTAATCCGTCTTTGTTCCTTTGTCCTCTCAGTGTGAGGTAAAGCTGGCCCACAAGCGCTCTCGTCTGGAGAGCAGTGTGACGGGTGACGAGGACGATGGAGATGATGACTCAGACTCGGACGAAGAGTCCTCTGCTAAGGCGCGTTATTTTGGGTATGTGAAGCAGGGCCTGTACTACGTGACTGAGATGGAACGTTTCGCCCCTCCCAGAAAACGGCCGCGCACCGTCATCAAGAACTACCGCCTGGTTAGCCTGAGGTCCACCACCCCAGAGGAGCTCTACCAGAGGAAGGTGGGTTACTTTAACAACCTGACGGAGTGGAACCGCCCACTTGACCAAACTTAATGGATTCAATCGTAAAGTTACTCAATCAGTAGAGCATTGGTGTTTACAACGCCAAGATCATGGGTTCGATCCCAGAGAAAGCAAGAACTGATTCAATGTGTATCTTGAATTCAATGTAAGTCGCTTTGGATAAAAGCGTCAGCCAAATGCATAAATGTAAATCTTACCTGTATGTTGTCTTAAACCTTCCACTAAGAAAAAAATGTCAAATGTATGGAACCGTTTCTTTCTACAAGACGAGCAGTGCAACAATCTTAGTGCAGTCTTGTTTTGGGTACAAGGCTGTGTACGTGTCAGCTTTAATGAGGGAAAGAATGGAAATCACATTAAGTGTTGGGAATGGCACAATCAAATTAAAAATGACAGATAAATGTGAAACCGTGCAGGAGGAGGAACTGTTAATCAGTTAAACATGATTATGTAAAAATGAAGTTGAATAAATGCAGATTGACAGCTTCAACACAAGCATATCCCATTGATTAACAACCTTGCAGCTCAAAATGGGCCTATTTTTAAAGGTTTGTAAAAACCATTTACCCCTTGGAAAATTAATGGGATTTTTACTACTGGAGCCCAACTAAAATAAATGATAGTTTCACCAAAAAAAGTTTCACTTTTTAATAAAAGTTTATTTAACTTGAATTAAAAAGTTAATTCAACCTGTATCTTTCCTGTAGCTCAAACAGTAGAGCATGGCGCTTGCAACGCCAAGGTCATGGGTTTGATTCCCAGGGAAAGCAAAAACTGATTAGAATGTAAATGTGTTCCTTGAATGCAATGTAAGTTGCTTTGGATAGAAGCGTCTGCCGAATGCATAAGTGTAAATGTAAAGTTTTAGGAATAATGCATCTTAAGTATCTTGTTCAGTTTCTATTTCAGTCTCAAGTATAGTTTATAAATAGCACTGAGGCGAAAGGTTATCACAAAAAGATTCACGTAACGTGACCTAGTGGTCTTGCGTAGACCTTGAAGATTATCTAGCAATGTCAGCACACGTTCATTAATATTCATGAGCTTAGCATTTTACATATAGTGACATCACAACTCTCCCATCATCAACCTCTTCCTCTTTAAAACTCATTCCTTGATTACACTCAGAAGAATGAAGTTTGAAATAAAAGCGAAAAAGGAAGATGAATGTGAATTGGACGGGACTTTGAAACCTCATGTAATTGAAGATGCCAACCTCAAAGTAACAACAGCATTTATTGAAATACCTCAGATACTTATATATTACAGCAATAAAGTGAATATTAACCGATAATAACGGTTCTGTGGGTCTTAGACGGACTATTAATAAGATTGAGGGCTTTCAGTAGAAGTTTATCTGGTGGATGTGTTTGTGTTCACAGATTGATAATGAGGAGTATGGAGAGGCTCTCTCTTTAGCTCAAGCATATGGTCTGGATTCTGATCTCGTGTATCAGAGACAGTGGAGGAAATCTGCTGTCAGCATCGCTTCCATTCAGGACTATTTGGTAGGATCCATTCTGTAACAGTGAAACAACCCATGAAAATCAATACACCCATACTGACAATTACAAACAAGGCACTGTGGATGTTATTTTTTAAAAGTTAAGTTAAAATAATTTTGATGGACCATGCTAAACCATTGACCTTGGTCTGGAATGCTTGTTTTGTGATTTGTGACTGAAATTGGTGTTTAGTACAAGTAGGTCAAATAACTTTCTTTTTCACAGAGTAAGATAAAGAAAAGATCATGGGTGTTGCATGAGTGTGTGGAGAGGGTTCCAGAGAATGTGGATGCAGCCAAAGAACTCCTGAAGTACGGCCTGAAAGGAACCGATCTTGAAGCATTGATCGCCATCGGTGATGGAGAAGACCGAGGCAGGTGTGTGACGCACAAATCTACAGGTCTGCATATCTCCTCTTAGGCTATGTGTTAACCAGGTTGTATCTTCCATAGATTTATCTTACCTGGTGATTTGGACTTGGACGATGCTTCATATGAAGACTTCCTGTCCATGGAGGAAGAGATGGAGCAGAGAAAAGAGAGGGAAGCCAAGAAGAGACAGGAGCTCCTCAAGAAAGTGGAATTTAGCAAGTAGGCACACACACACACACACACACACACACACAATCATTGTAAGTTGGGTAGATGTTATTGATATGCTTAACCGCATACTTTCAGAATTAACTAGTAATTAATTAGTCAGTTGATTGCTTAAACAGCTGTCTAGAGGAAGTCATGTATAAATAGGCTGTTTAAATGCATTTATTTTTCCAACTTTTAGGAGTACAGAGCTTTCTGATGCCTTTACGCCCCAAAATGATAATGCCCTTGAGAGAGATTGACAATTTTCATGAATAAAGATCCATGTATGCTATTATAGGGCGAACTATACTATTATTATTATTACTTTATACTATTTTATAGAGAACAGGTAATTCATTTTAGGTAATTCAATACAGTGATCCCTCGTTAATTCAATACAGTAACCCCCCCCCCCCCCCCCCCCCGCGATAGGCTATTTACTTATAAAACCTTAATATTATACATTTACTCTCTCTCTCATACGATACGTATTATGGTGTTCTACACTCGATGACAGACCTGTGCGGTTCGATGAATGTGATGATGAGGATGGTGTTACTGCACTGGTATAATGAGGCCTTTAAATCAGTTCGGGAAGCGCCTCATCATCAGATATCGGCGCTTGGATCGTCAACATTTGCTTCTGAGAGAGGTGAAGAGGCTCCCACTCCACTTGTGCTCTCATTGGTCGATCTTGCGCCAGGAACCAATCACGTGTCTTGTCTGAGTGCCCATGGGTGTGTACAAAGCCTCTGAGAGAGTTTCTCTCTTTGTCTGGCATCCTGGGAAACCATTTCTCTCGCATAACGATGAAACAACGCTGCTTTCCGCAATACGGCTGCCAATATGGCGGTATTTTAGAAAAAGATTCTTTATCTTTTATTTTCCCATGAATATTTTTGAAAAATCCACGATGCACAGAGGCCGCGAAACTTGAACCGCGACGTGGCGAGGGATTACTGTAATTGATTAAAGAAATCATTGTCTTTTAATGTGTCATTGTATTAAATTATTAAAATGTTACCTGGAATATATTTACTTGAAATATTTTTGAATAATGTATTGTAGTGTATATTGAGAGGGTCTATTTTTTTCTGTCCACTAATAGTGATTCCTTAACAAATTTATCTACTAATAAATAAATGTATGTATAGATACGTTTTTGATTATTTTAACTGTATAAACCAAATTTAATTACATTTTTCACAGTATGTCATGTTCTAAACTACCTTTATTTGCTATTAAAAAATTGTCTTAATTAGATATCTTTAACATTGTAAAAATGCATTTTGTAAAACCTTTTGTCTTTTTCATATTTTCCGATGGCCCTTATTGTATCCCTAGTTTGAAAACTAGTATTCATTAGCATATAAATGGTACTAAAAGCCACACACCCCATATTTTGATTTCAAGGCCTCTTTAAAAGTTAGACTATTTTTAATTTGACTTAATAACTTTTTAAAACTGAATTATCCTGAATAGTTTTACCGTGCAATCTGCCCCAGAGCTAAAGCACCGCATGTTCTCAGCATGCTAATTAAAGCACCACCGCTAAAACCTAATGATAAAATAAAGAAAAAATACAGATAAACTAGTCGACCTCACTAATGCACTAGTTGGTTGTTGGACGTGACCCACTCCTAGTAGATGTTCTCATAAAGCTCATCGTGAAGAGGAGACGGCACAGATGGGAAGGGAGAGAAAGAGCAGGAGACAGATAAAGAGAAGCGAGAGGAAGAGGTGTAGGATAAAATTAAAGCCATTTATAGATTTATTTCTAATCTGCATAAGGTAATTTATGCCTCTGTTGTGCTTTGCCCAGGAGGCCCTAATGAAAGAGCCCTCCGTGAACAGAAATTATGAACGCTCACACACTCGATAGGGTGTGGAAGATCTAGACGAAAAAAAGCATAGATTGGCTAACATTTGCTGTAAACACTGCACTAATCAAAACACACTTGTTTACACACACAGACAAAATTGCCTAATTTTTCATAGCGTAACTCAGTTAAACACACACGCGCACACACACTCCATGCATATCACACAGAACTGTATCTAATTTGCACTTAATTATTGTACGCTTCCGCCAGCAGTTTGACACGAGTGTGTGTTTGTGTGTTTACTCCTCAGGCTGTTTGTTTTTATGCAGTCAGCATATTTAATGTGCATGTTAATATGGCTGTTTATGAGTGTCTGTCTGTCCGTATGATGCATGATGTTCTTTTTATTCCATCGAGGGAGAAAGAGCGATTGACCGAGAGAAAACCGATGGAAAGAGAAATCGTGGCGAGACGGAAGGAAAAAAGAGAAACAAAAGGCATTTAGTTTGTGAAAGAGATGATAAAAGCGATGAAGAAAGAAGATAAAGAGTGACAGAGAGAGAAAGTAGACAGGCGCATCAACATTGAGAAAGAGAGCGACTTTAATGGGGTGTAGTTCAATTTCTCCTGACATTCAGCTGTGGTAATGCAACAAAAAAGACAATCATCATTTTGTTAATTTCTTTTTAACTACTCCACCATTATAGCAATGGGGTGGTATCGATCAGACCGCTGGGATTAGTTGAAGAGGTGTGTGTTTTAGAAAGTTCAATTAGAAAGTTCTTTTTCCTTCTTTCACCATCACGGCTACACTGCAAATTTTGATCGTGATTCCTCTTAACAATGTGTGCCTGTCAATCAGGCTTCAGTTTTGCAGTGATATTTTCTCAGTTGAAGATGACACTGCCTGCAGTTAATTCTGCTGCAGCACAGACTGCTTTCAAACGGACAATGGTTTTTGAGATCATTTCAGCCTTATCTGTGCTGCCTATTTTAAACCTCGTTATAAAATAGAATTTAAAAATAGAATGGGTTCTGAGACCACTAGTAACAATGCTACTACTGCAGTATTTTGCTATGCAAATGATATTACCAGCATAACGATTTTAGTAATAGTTTGTGGGTTTTGCTGAAGAAAATAATTTGTTAAAATGGCCAAATTAAACTTTTTTTTTTTGTGTAATTAAGTCTTAAATAAAAATGTATATTAATAATTAATAAAAATTAGAATTTAAGGCCATAAGTCTTTTGTTTTTTTACTTAGAGGTTTTACATTTTAGATGACACTTTGACCTAGACGTATCTAAATCCTTTACCAAATTAACACAGTGCTGTCAATATTGTTTGTTTCCCCCCTTTATTTCGCCGACAAAAATGTCAAAATTAAACCACATCAAACCCGAGTGTCTATCTAACAGGCAATGATTTCATTTAAAAAAAAATTTTTTTCTATCTGAACAGAAAAAATCGGTTGCATTAATAACTCCCTCATCTCATTTATTAAGACACTAACTTTCTGCCTCCTACTGGTGGTTTTGGTTTCATATTTAAAATACCTTTTTAATTAAAACAAGTTACAATTAGAAATTATTTCATATCAAGATATTGAATATAGAAGAAATTCTATCTTTATGCAATTGTGAATGCAATGCAAATATATTAATGCCATTTCTGATGCTTCCCCTGTGTCACCTCTGCACTGCAAAGATGGATTTTGTTGATTGTGATTTCATATAATTGGTAACAGCCATATGCTGTGTTGTTATTCTAATAGAATTTAATTTGAATGTTAGAATTTGACATAAAAGCTGAAGCATATATTCTAATAATTTTATAATGATAAAAATGCCCCTGGAAATCTTTTTTTTTTTCCAAGGTGGCACATTTTGGCCCGTAATATAAATGTCAATTTATATAACAATATTTAAATGTATTATTCACATTATTGTAAGTCTTTTGAATATTTCATAGGTTTGATTTGTGGGTGTGAATTTCCCAGGTTCACTTGAAAGCAGCATAAACAAGATATCATGATAATTTTATTTTTTTCCCAAGCAACAAACCTGTTTGATGCTGCCAGTGGAGCAGAAAATTTAATTGACTGTTCAATATTTTTTAATATTTCCCTGTTTAGCTGTGATTTGGTTCTTTCTTTCTTACAATTTGCATGATGAAGTGTGAAAGTCTAATTTGTTATTTGATTGGTGTCGGTATATGTATGTTATATATATATTTAAACATCTGCTTTTATACAGGTGGTCACACTTGCCGACGATCAATTAATCAAACACATTTGATTAGCAAAACCTGATTACCAATTAGCACCTTATTCCTATGGAAGCAGTAATGGTGTACTTAGATTGTTACCAATGGCTTTTCCATTTTGGTCTAGCTTTTTAAAAAAAAATGACGCTGTTGTTCACCTGAAGTTGTATTTTCCGAATTTTAAGCCAAGGACCCGATACATAACACCATAGAATTCAATAGGGTGTCCTTTCTCTTTCACATATCTTATAAAAGACTTTAGCATCTTATAAAGTCTTAGATATTGTCTTACATTTTATGCTAGAACGACTCAAGTGCTTCAAACTCTCAAGTAAAGTGGGCATTGAGGCAAAAGTGCAGCGTTGCTTGAAATGAAGTGACTCATCGCATCAGTGCCACCTTAGATTTTGATGTCATTTAGCATGTGTCTTGTTAATTGCTGTATTGATGTGGTGTTTCAAACAGTTTCTGTGATTAAGCTGCACTATTTAATGAGTTTTTAATCTTTTTTTTGTTGGAAAATTGGTCTGAATTTAAAACAAAAAGAATTAAAGGCCTTAAACTGCTGTATATTCAGTAAGGAACGTTAGTAATTGCAAACCAGTTTTTATATTATCCTGTGACAAATCAGTAACCAAATCCTTTTCTCACAGCCTGCTCTGCAATCATGACATTTTTATGATTTTTAAGCCTTTAAATGGTTATAATTGACGTTTTGACACTTTAAAAATGAGTGACCTTCAGCACACTAGTTTTCAAGCGGTGCGCTTTCTTCTCCGACAGTCAAGCCATCCATGAACCCTCAACACGGCATTGAATTCTGCTTTAGTTTCATTACAATCAGTATGTCTGAAAAAGAATTGCTCTAATGTGTGGAGGCTGGCAAAAGAAGTGCGCTAAGCGTTCACGTGTTTACGCCTAGGCTATTCTTTCAATCTTCTTTTATCGTGTTTGCGTTGCGATAACATCCTGCAGTTCAATATTCTCCCCCAGACTGATGATCTGTGCGTGTCTCGTTCGCATACAACGGGATGCTCAGGTTTCCGCAGTAATGCAGGCAGAATGAGATGAGACTGTAATTGCCTTGTGTAGATTTTCACGCTGGCTGATACACACGCGCGCTCGCTCACATGGGCATCCGTTCAATCAGGCAGTGGTCTCCTCACGTTAGCCTTTGATGACCTAATCTGGGTCTATAATGGCTCACTACCCTTTCAGCACTGTTTTCATCTGCTTTTTTCCTTCAATCTCAAATCGTCCCATTCATCCGCATTTCCTTGTAATGCCTTTCATTATATCTGTAAGCCTCTACATACATGTCTTTCAAACCCTCCACCCCTCCCCCAGAGTGTGAAGCTTTATTTCATTCCACCGTTTTCATGGATATTAGTGGCGGCTCTCTGAAACGGATGTGTGCTGATAAGCTCCAGATAAGACTGTGTTTGCATGTTTAATCCTGCTGATGTCATGTTCTTCCAGACTGACTCTAGAACAGAAGGAGCTCTGCAGAAGTAGACTGAAGCTTCTCTGCTATCTCGACCGCTTGGCCACTTATGAGGTAACTTTTTTCAAAACTCTGAGGCAACACACTACAAAAAAAGACTTCTTAATGTGTTTTTAATTAGTCTTTTTGGACTTGTTCTACAGATTAAAATGTTTTCTTCTGAAAAAGCAAGATAAATTGACTTGAGAAGCACTATACAAGACGTGTTTTCAGAGATTTTAAAAGTGCATTCTCTGGTTTTAATATCTTATTCAATGTTGCTTCTCATCTAAGGCTGTTTCACAGGCTTTTAGGTATTTTAACAGGGAAAAAATGTAAGAATTGTGTTTTTGCAGTGCATATGAGCTGTTATTCTCATTAAGCCACCAATATGAGTGTTTCAGTATTTTTATGAGAGATTCGTTTAGTATAATCAGTATATATTACCATGTGACACTTACAATATATATATATATATATAAATTACAATATATTTGTCCTGCCTGGATAAATGTTTATGTTCAATACATTTTATTCAATTCATACACTATTTTTTTTTATTTTTTTTTTTACACTAACACCAGTTTAGTATCCTTCAACTGTCATTCTAATTTCCTGTGGTGATTTATGCTGGTTAGTGGATGTTAGCCAATTTTAGCAAGATAACTTCATATAGTTGTCTTAAAGGCACTGTAACAAAAAGGCTCTGGGGAGTCATTTTAAACTACTCAATTTCTATCATTTATGAATTTGGCAGACGCTTTTATCCAAAGCGACTTAGTGCATTCAAGAGACAGATTGACATACTAATCAGTTCAATTATAAATTGATAATAAAATGATACAAACCACCTTCTGAAGTATTCTGAAAGAATTGACCCACAACAAATGCTGTGACTATGATTTAAATTTTTTCGCTCACCGTTTTATGATTAAAATGATCTGTGTGTACGTTCATAGTGTTTATATTGTAACGCTTTGTTTCAATTTAAAAGTCATCAGCAGGAGTGTCTTTTCCTTTTCATCCTATCGCATAGTTAATGTCCTGCTTGTATCGTGATGGATGGCCTTTGTCAGGGTCTTCATGTGTAATTGATTTCAATGGGAATAGTTCTGAATGTGACCAGACCTCTGAGACATTAAACACACACGTGCACACACATACACGCGGCGGCCCTGTCGACTTAAAGGCTGTAATTGTAAATGTCAAAGCGATAAATGTCAGCAGCATGGACCGGGAGGATTTACCTCAGACATACACACGTGAGACCTTCTCCTGAACTCATGTTTGTTTTGCTTTCTTTCTCACAGTCTCTTCCTCATCTCTCTGTTTTTGCAGGAAATTCTGGGTGGACCTCATGTGGCAGAGCAGCGATTTGATGCAGAGTTTTTCAAGAAGTTTCGCAATCAGAATATTGTTCAGTCAGCAAGAACATACGCAAGGGTAAATCTCTCTTCCTTTGTTCTCCGTCCATGACGCGAGTGTGAGTGTCTGTAAGGGGGTCCCGCGGCGTGAGTTATAGTCATCATTTCATTGTTTTGTGGATGAGTGTGTGCGCCCTCACTAGCGTGTGGAGTAACACATAGATTCCCCCATATTCTGGAGTATTTTAAAGTGTAGATGCTTGAAATATGGTTGCCTTCCCAATGCAAAGGCTTCTGGGATTTGTAACGTGTGAAATATTGCTGCAGAGCATAAAGCTGTCCGTAGTTAGTTCTGTATCATTGATTAATTAATTATCTCTTTCAATCGTGTTACTCTTATCTCGTCTCTTTCTTTCCCAGGAGAGTAACGTGCAGGCATTGGACATCCTCTTCACTTACCATGGCTCAGAGACGCTCCAGCACCGGCTTGCAATCCTCTACAATTTCCCAGAAACCACCTCTCCTCACGAGTACTCGGATCTTCTGCCTAAGGCGAGGTAAGAATTACTTATTAGAGGACACCAATCTTCTGTGAACAGGATAAACAAAACCCATATAAATCATTTTGAAAGAGCCCAACGGGAAAAGGTCATTCTTTGATGATGGTCCACTGAAAGAGGTTATTAGGTGCTGTCTGCTGTATGACCGAATGAGGTGCTAGTTTAAAGCAGGTTGGTTATGTAAATGAGACATTTTGCAGTGAACTTTATCCATACGTGCTTTAGTCTTTAGTCTTCTAGTCTAGAGACTTTAAGATCATGAAATAACTGCTGGGTGAGGTTACCTGCAGACTCTGGGCTAAAATAAGTGCCGCTCTCCTACCTAAACGGATGAATATGTAAACTACTTTTTAAGGGTTGGTAAGATATTATATATATGAAATTTTATATACAGTAATACCTTGAGATATGAGCGTCCCGACATACGAGTATTCTGAGATACGAGCGAGCATTCGAGCAATTTTTTGCTTTGAAATACGAATAAAGATTTGAGATATGAGCAGTTTACAGACGCCGATGCTAGTGGTGGAGCACTCTAGCTGCACACGTCTCACTCGTTCACTTCAAGTTTTCGTCGACTTGCATAAGCATCTCCCATGAGTCTTCCTGTGGTGTGTGTTATATACATTTATGGGGTAATTGCATATGGACTCCACTAGAGGGCCACCTTGGTTTTACAGCGGATGTTACCGGAGGCAACGAGTGATTCACGATTCAGCATGAGTTATGTGTGTTCAATAATAATAAATATGAGGTCCTGAGGCATACATTATTGTGGGTGTAGTCTATCCAATACACTACATGGGAAGAAACACTACACTTCCGTATTATGTTTGCATTATCTACATAATCCCTACCTCCTCCTCCACACATGCCGCCATTAGCTGCTGTGTCGTCTGTCTCGAAGGTAGAAACTCATAATTAAAACCACATTTTATTTTATATCACAGGAAACCTTATATACTATAATTGTATGTGTGTTTATCTCTCTATATTAATTAAAAACATGGTTTTTCCATTGTTATTTGCACTAAATGGAGGTTTTTTTATGTTAATTATTTTGGAATTTGAGATACGAGCAGATTATGCTCGTATCTCAAGGTATTACTGTATTTATTTAAAGTTGGTATATCACATTGTATACATATATATTTTTTTTATTTTAAAAAGTAGAAAGTGCATTATTACATATTTTGCTGATTCCAATACATTCGATAGATTCACAGGTTTAATTCTTCCTGGTGAGTTTTCAGCTCCTTCAAAAAGTAAGATTTCTAGCCATATCCTGAAGAAAGAAGGTGATAAAAGTCAGGGACTTCATCTACAGTTCAGAGATATCGGACCTTATTCTTAAAGACCTTGGATAGCTGAGTCTAGGACAATGTGTAACAGCCATTATATTTAAGAGCAGAAATGTCTTGAGCTCAGACGTCTTAAATGTCAAACATCAGATATCCCAAGACAGCTGCTGAGATTGAATCACTGACTTCTGTTACCCGCAGCAGCCCGAGTGACCGGCAAGTTCATCCCTACACTTTTATTTTTCAGTGCCATTTCTTATTTCTCTGAAAATAAGAAAGGGAAAGTGGTTTATTGTAGAAACTTAGTTTATCTAGATGTGTATTAAGAAGCAATTAATCACGAGTGGCAGACAGCTGTGGGTAACATCCGTAGTATTACATGAATGATTTGTCATAATTACTTTCAACAGCCTTTTTTGACAGCAGTCTCAAAATAGACTTCAGTTTAGCTTTAATTTCCATTTAACTTATAGTCGAGGAAGAAGAAATGAGATTTTGCAGATTTGAAGGTGCTAATATGGTGAACGCTTTTGTGGCGTTGGGAAAAACATCCTTGTGAGTTTGGAACAGATCTTTTTTGACGATGACACTAAAAGTGTCTTCAGAAATCAGACATGAAAGTCTGATGTAATTGCTTGCTCTAAATATATACATGAAAAGTATCAAAACAGAGGAAACAGGCAATAGCTTTACACCTACGCATAAACTGATCTGAAGACTTAGTGAGAGCTTGTGCTGTTCTTTTTTGTACATATTGTAATCTAGCAATGTTTTTGTTAGGTGGGTGGTTATACATGCTTTGGAGTGTGTGTGTGTATTTGTATGGGAGTATGCTGATTTAGTGGACAGGTTTGTGTGTGTTAAAAGAGAGAGACACAGAGTAAGGGCATTTGCAACCCCCCCATTAATGTTCCAGTAATGGGGGTGACAGAATAGATTTAGTGTATTGTATTTGGTCGCCCTCCTTCCGCCCATTCGCTCTTATGGAGGTCAGTCGCCTCTGCAGTGAACATCCATCACGCCTCAGCAGCTGGAGGCTGGTTTCCGACTCTCTCCGGCCTGTGAGCGCTAACAGCGCTGCTGCAGGACCCTTGCTGTACCAGTGGTCTCTCGCCATCTGCTGTCTCTGCTGGAAAAAAAACACAGCTAAATTGAGTTTTCTTGCTCACTTAAAAAAAAAAAAAAAAAAAAACTCTGTTGTAGAAGGTTTAGAGTTGTGTATATGTATGTAGTGATAAGATGATATATTATCCAGGTTGATAATTGTGCAACAGAGACTAACTTTTAGTTAATTTTATTTTTCACACATTTGGCCATCCTTAAATGTCAAGACCTTTTAGAAATCTTCAGAATTAGAATTTGTTCTTTAAAATGAAAAAGATGGTAACGATGATAATTCAAACCTACTTGTTTTTTGCACACATTACCAGTACAGTTTCTTAAGTAATAAGCAGTACAACAAAGCAGTTACTTGGCATTAACATGTAACCCAACTCCTCCTACGTCAAACAGAAGCTTACATTCACGATGACCTTGCTTTTATTCTATAAAACATAAAAATTGACATTTTTCTACTAAGTTGTATATTTGAGTACAGTGGAACCCACTTATCTCGAGCTCGGTTAACTCGCCAACCCTATTATGTCGACGTTTTTGAAGTGGAACCACCAAATTCCCTCATTGTCTTAGCATTTTCTTATAAGTTATGTCAAATTTTTTTATTTTTTTTTATTTTATTTTTTATTTTTTTTGTCGCCAAACCCTGATATCTCAAGCACAAAAGAGGGACAAATTCGCTGCTTAACACTTAACTGATAGAAGCTTAGAAGCATTTGTTTTCAAGCAGTTCAACCGTTAAAGGCATAAAGCAACAAAGCATTTTAGACTTTGTAAAGAAACCATAGTAACCGCGCGTGCAGTACTTTCAGAACTGTGTCAGAGAGAAATGACTGTGTTCTGAGCGACTGTGTTTATGCTGTGAGCGAAATTGTGTTTGCAATGTTGGAGAATAAGATTGATTAAAGGTTTGTATGGAGAATCGAAGGTGTTTTTTTTATTGTATACTGGTAAATCTCTGCTGTTAGTTGGTGCACATATGTCTTTTGTTGTTAGCAAACATATACAGTGTATGTACATTTTTATAGCATGCCGATTGCTTCATCAAACAAATTGCCATACTGGCTTTTGGTTATCTCGATGTTTTTTTGCAACCCCCGAGGCCGTCGACATAACCGGGTTCCACTGTAATGTAATTATGTTGTTTAGTGATGATATGATGCAAAAGTACTCTAAATTAGTTCAACATTATGCATTCAGGATAAATATGCAGTAAATTGAGTTGGTCTCTCTGCCATGTCCTCTACTGGCTTGTTTTGAGCTCTTGAATTTTCATTTTCTTTTAAAGGACACCTAGAATTGTTGGTTAATTAGAGTAGTTGATTAGTTACTTGCTTGTTCATTTATATACAATTGGTTTAGAAAAAACAATAAGTTGTGGTTGGTTACCTGCTTGTTCAAAATAGTGGGTTTCTGTTTTAATTGACACCAGTCATTTTAGTTATTTAGTAACTAATTGTTTTTGAAACTACTCACTAACTAAAATTACTGGTGTCCTTTCAATCCATTTGAAGTTTCAGTTTGTACTTGAAAAGAGACGAGAAATTGTGATTATTCTGTCAGTTAGGCTCTTTGTTGGTTTGATAGTGGCTTGTCTTAGTGTCTAGGTTTCTATTTCCACCAAGAATTACTTTTGATTGTATAAGTCTTACTTGGTTACTGATTATAATCTTTGGTTGGTTCAATCATCCTCTCTTTCTTCCTAGTGTGGATAAGAAGGGTAATTTGGTTTTGATTCCTTGGGAGGAGAGCCGACACAGAGAGCTGGACTGGTGTGAAGTTCCAGAGTGCAGGTAAGATCACGTTTGTCTTGTGATGTGGTTTTTGTGGTTTTTGAAGTCTTTTCTTTATCGCTGATGACTGTGTGCGTTCTATTCTCTAGAGGAGTGGTGGAACCCAACCCAGTGGATGACTGTCACTTCTTATATGAAGAACAGCCAGAACTAGAGAGGTTTCGTAGCGCCAAACCCTCCATCACGCTGCTGACTGAGTGGTATCTGACCAGGGCACAGGACATAGAGAGCAATTCCCGTCAGGTACACAGGTGCACACTCTGGCAGAAGCTGACACTCAAACGCGTATCAAAGCCCATTGTTTTCTTTTGCACTTTTGCTTGACTGACACCTTATCTGGCTGAAAAACAAACAACTTCCTCAAATACACATACAGATGCACATCTGACTCAGAGAAGATTTGCTTCCTTCCAGAGTGACAGTTACTGCTGTCCCAGAGGGCTGTTAGTGTGGTGAGATCAAATGATAACACTGTATCTGTCTGCTGTGAGCTCCTAATGGAGAGATATCTGAACCATTATCAGACCAGACTGAGCCTCTCAACCTTTCTTTCTTTACTAAAAGTTACAACTACAGTAGGGTCCAATTTCTTCTCATTGAATCATTTTTGTCGCTCTTATAAATGTATATATTCGGCTTAAGATTGAACACCTCAAGCATTTGTTTTCTACCTTTGCTTTAATGATGGCTTGTCCTTTTTCTGTATTCATAAGCACTTTCTTGAATAAAATGTGCTTATTGTACAAAAGTCATTTGTTGGGCAATAGTTCGGGAGTAATGCCTGCTGAAGAAAGAAATATACAGTAATACCTCGGTTTACGAGTTTAATTCGTTCCAAGAGCGAGCTCGTACACCAAAATGCTCGTACACCAAAACAAATTTCCCCATAAGAATGCACTAAAAATCAATTAATTCGTTCCAAATGACCACAAATACCCATTTTAAATATTTGTTTGGTTTTACCCTATTAATTGCAGTTAAAATTGTAACCATTAAGATATCATATAAATACTAATTAATAATTGACAATTAAACTCAAAAAATACTTGACAATTTACTGTAATGCACGTCAGGTTTGAGCAGCCTGCTTGGAGGAGAGAGAGGAGGGAGGAGAGGGGAGCGGGGAAAGCAAGGATGAAAGCAAATGAGTGAATTTATTATAATAGTGCAGAAAACAAACCAGTGATAATCCAGAGTTAAAGTCGTGGAACATGGGAGCCGCGAAAGAACGAATTCACGGGAGCCGCGAGAGAAGGAATTCGCGGGAGCCTGGAACGAACGAATTCGCGGAAGCCTCGAACGAACGAATTCGCGGAAGCCGCGAACGAACGAATTCGCGGGAGCCTCGAACGAACGAATTCGCGGGTGCCGCAAGAGAACGAATTTGCGGGAGCCGCGAGAGAACTAGGGGAGCGCGGGGCACAAAGTAACGCGGGGTAAATAGTAACAGCGATTTTTTTTTTTTTAGATAGTTGCAGGGGCATAAATGTGACGTGCTAAAGGGCTTTTCATCACACTGTTTGCCCACGTCTTCTGGCCATTTTTCGAGAAATTTCATAGAAGTTTGGATGAGAACCACAGGAAAAACTCTTTTGGCAGCATGTAAATATTTTTTGTTATAGTAGTTGTTTTTCGATTTTCAAAGAATGTTTGAAAGATTGTTAGTCTAATCTTATATTGTTATGATTACCATCTTCTTGGCTAAAAGATGGTACCATTTTGAAAGACGTGAAAAACAGTGGCTGCTATCCAGTCCTGAAGTAAACAAGACAGCGCGGGGTTAGTTGTAACACTAAGCCGCATTGAACAAGTTGCATCAATAATCATATATTTTGCATTGTATTAACCTATTAAAACGTTTTTCATGTCATTACATTGTTCAAAACACAACAAATGTAAAAAATAAAGGAAAAAAGTTATGCTTATGATCATCAAGACACAACTTTTTTAAACAAATAAAAATACATGAATGAACTTGCATTGGATAACATGGTGTTACAACTAACCCGCTGCCTGTTAAAACGAGCCCCGCTCACGGGGTAAGAAGTCACATTTTACTCCTTGCGCTTTTGCCGATACTGCAGAGAAACAGCAGGTCCGACGAACATGAAAACAGTGCTCATTTCTAGGAGAGGCTTATATGTTGTTATATATGTTACCATATATAAAAATATGGTTTGTCTAACCCTATTACTTTGTTTATTATTTGGCTAAAACCGTGTATATTTCACTACGTGAACAATAGTGATCACAATTAATTAATGTTTAGAATATGAGGTAAAAACCTCTGTAAATCACTTATAAAAATATCACTGTGGTGAATGATAGAGCCAATTAATGAGTTAAGGGGTTATAAAAGGGGTTGGAACCTCCTGACTGTGTTATGAGAGGCTGTCATTAGGATATTTCATGTAAAAATGCGCACAAGGATGCTGAGCGTTAGGACTTTTTCCACACAGAACTGCGCATGGGTGAGGGAATTTTTTTCTCGTACACCGATACAATGCTCGTACTCCGATTCGACCCTCCTTGCTCGTACACCGATTTTCTCGTATCCCAAGTCGCTCGTAAACCGAGGTATTACTGTAATCTCTTTGAAAATGATTTGCATATTTAGGTTGCTTTCACACTCAGTTTAGTTTGAAACCGTGCATGGTTTGCATTAAAAATTGGTAATGTGAAAGCTTTCATGCACAGTTGGAGGCTACCTGTCATTATTGGAGGTGGTCTGAATTCTGAATCCACCTGGAGGTGTTCTGAATTCAGTTGTATTGGAAGTGTGTCGTGATTCATGTGTAGGTGAAAGCAACTCTGATTTAATTGTACACTTTTTTCATAAACCTGCACATGCATTTTGGCCCCTTTATTGGCCTATTACATCATTAGTTCAACAAGACCTGTGTAAGGGATGACAGTGGGGAATAATTATCTTGATTACGACCAAGAAATCCGTATCCAAGTCGTTTGTTGCCCTTGCATTTCCCGGATTTTCCTTTTAGGACAAGAATTTAGGTGTATCTATAGTCTCTATCTTTTTGTCCCCACTGTATGACCATCATGACAACTATCGCTCAACTGTAGGCACAATCGGTTTCAAAAAATACTGCAGAGCTGGAGATACATCACTTTGTCTGGACAGAGGTTAATACAAGGAGAGAGGGCTGCTCTGAAAGAGCTTGACATGTGAAGTGAGGGAAGGAAAATGGGAGGCACTATGGGAGCAGATTGAAAGTACATTTATTGTAATAAAAGGGCGTGAGATCCGCTCATCCGAGGGCTGCCTGCCTGTTTGGTCCTTAGAGAAAATTGAAGAACGGCCACGAATTATGGAGAAATGTTTGTGCATGTGGAGGTCAACACTTAAGATTAACCAAAGCCAGGTGCGAATAAGCAAGCATGTGCTGTTTGCAATCATTTGTTTGTAAGGCAAATGCACATACTAGTTTTGTACCTGATTTAGTGTGTTAAGCAGCACTGCTTTTAATGAGTGTTGTTGTGAAGGCAGCATTGCTCCAGAAGTGTTTGACTCTTGTTAACTCCAATGTCAAGGGTTTTGGTTCCTACCAGGTGGGAAAACCACAGCAATCATTTCCTCTATGCAGGCATCCACTATTGATTGGCTCCATGCTCTGCCTGTCAACTAGTAGAGGGATACCAGTCGTCAGCTCATGATGTGAACTGTTTGATGGGCTGCTGAGGCGGGTGGGATTTCATCGACTGGTTCTACTTTTTACACATCTGTTAGGGGATTTTTTGTATTGTTGTTTTTTTATTTTTTTACATCTCTGTTGGATTCGATTTGACATTTTTCATAGATTTATATTTTCAATAAACTATTTTAAACACCATTTTAACACTTTTTTTTTTTTAAACTGCCTTCTATATATTTCTAAGACATGACAGAAAACATGCAACAAAAGTGTACTTTTTGTTGTTGTTGTTGTAATGGCTTATACATATGTATTTATTTAGTATTTCACACAAAACTCCAGAAATGGCCTATTGTGTTTGTATACACTACAGTGTATACATATACTTTTCTGTGAACAATACTTGATTTTCTGGAAAGATTTCAGGGTTGCCAACAATTTTGTGCGTGTGTCGTTTTCTTTTTTCTATATAAAGATACAGAAATATCTGAAATGCTTCCAATGCTCATTTTTCACAGAATAGATGCATGATACCAACTGCGCTTTTTCGCACTCTCATCTCTCCGACAGTTAATTGACACACAAATCTCCCCACTTGTTGTTACAGGGCTTGCTATTGCCGTGAGATTACACATAATTTTACTCATTCCAGCAGATTTTGTCCTTTCATCCAATGTGCGCATGCATAAAGCCACCTCTCAATACTAAATTTAGTTCTTTTTTGCTATTTAATGTGGTTAAACAGTAAAATACTCACAAAGTAATGTCAAACTGCCAGTCTTGGCGAATATTCACGTTAGCGTAGTTACCAGTTATAAACGCATGTGTAATCGTATTATGGATCTGTGCATCAGGTGTGTGCATAAGTGTCTTTCTGCTCCTTAATGGCTACTTTGTCTAATAATTTGCTTATGCTTTTTGATTGGTCCACACAGGTTGATTGTTCCCTGTCTCTGGTGCGTCTGGGAAAAGAGCAGAACATTCCTGGGCTGGAGGTGCTGTGTGACGACCTGGTTACCATGGAGACACTGGTGTATGAGACGTCATGTGATCTGAGTCTCACACTAAACGAGCTGCAGCAGCTCAGGGACATTGACAAGCTCCGCCTCCTCATGAAAAATGTATGTTGTGAGGCTGTGCTCTCTTTTTTGACTGTCTATAGTCTCCGTCAGCACTTGCATTAACATTTAGCACTGCAGTCTATATGTTATGCATGTCTGTAGTGTCAGTAGCTACACTGTAAAGGTATATTATTATAACCCTTGTATCATGTTTGAATTCTAGGTAAAACTTTTGTTGTGGGTCAAAATGACCCTAATTTAATTCAATACGATTCATGATAAAATCACAAATAGAAAATTGAGTAGAAATAGTAAACTTTTAATATTAATAGATTTTCAGAAAAATAAACCTATAAAACATATTTTTAAAACCGTATTTAAAAATTGTTTTTTTTTACTTTTTAAAAATGTGAATATTTTAAACTGTATTTAACTTTGTGTTTTCATTTTACAATTTAAAATGTAGCTTTAAAAATAAAATCTAAAAAAAATTTCTTTCCACTTTTCCTGAATCTCAAACAGTAGAGAGTGGCGCTGACAAAACCAAAATTATTGACATTGTCTTCAATGCAATGTATACTTCTTTGGATTAAAGTTCCTGCCAAATTCATACATTTAAATCTGACATAAATACATTATTATTTTTCTTTTTTTTCTTTGGGTCTGTGCAGCTGTGGTTAATCATGAAATTGCGGGTCAAATTGACCCGTGAACATCTTAATTTTGTACAAACAATCCGCAAAACCTCAGAGTATTAAGTTGAAGGCATTTTCATGACCCTAAATGACAAATTGTCACAAAATAAAAATCTTAGGTTAGTCAATATCGCTGATAATATAATCAACTCTGTTTCTCTAAGCAGTCATACACACTCTATGTTCGATCAGCTCTTTACAATAAGTAGAACTATTGTAAATAAACGATAGATCTCTGAGAATGTGTGTACCGTAGATGTGTTTTTACAGAGTGGTCTCATTACGACTGCAGTTAGCACATCCAGCGGGCTGGTTTGAATTTAATGCTTTCATTAAACATTATTTAATACTCATTTGCTCGTTTAAGGGGAAACGGTGTGAGTGGGTGAATCTCCATCTTAGCATCTGTTTACTATTGATGCTTCTAATGTTTTCTGAGAGAACATTCAGTTCAGTCAGAATTTGTCATCTTTTATTCACCCTCATGTTGTTCCAGACCCCTTTGACTTTGTTTCTTCTGTGGAACATAAAAGGAGATAAAAGGCGCTTTAAATATTATCTGAATGATTTGTTCATGCAAAAGGTTGTCCTTTTTGAATTTTTTTTGAGGCTTCAGTCTTATTTATTTTAATTGGAAAAACCTGTACATTTTTCAGAATTACTCCTTTTGTGTTGAGTCATACAGGTTTGGAATTACATAAACCTACTTTAATGTGGTTGTACTTAAAGATTTCTGAGTGAACAGAAAATGCTTTTATTTACTGACTCTTGTGCATGATGATTTCTTTCTGTTTTAGTCCAGTAATGATCGATATGTGAGGAATTTATTCCAGTGGATGGTCCCGTTTCTGCACCGCTGTGAGGGACAGCGGGTGGGCTCTGCCTCCAGTCTGCTCAGAGAGTACCTGGTCACCCTCGCCAAAGAGGATCTTGCACTCCCACTCAAAGTCTTCCAGCACTCAAAGCCAGATGTAAGTAAGTGTGTGTGTGTGTGTGTATATATATATATGTGTGTGTGTATATATATATATACACACACATACACACAAACAAACAAACAAATGATTAACCTGAATCAAGAGCATAACAGTACCCCTTCATAAAACAATTTTATTGTAAAGAAACCTTAATTATGTTAATTGTATGTAATTTAGTAATTATACCATTATTATTATTAAATTCGATATATTTTGATATTTAATTTTGTACTAAAAATATATAACATTATATAATATAATAACATTTACTATGGATTTTGTTGTTGTTGTTGTTATTATTGTTATGTGAATAAATTGTGGACATCCTAGGATTTCTCCAGATTTTTATTTGTCAAATTTAGCAATAGCATTTAACCAACACATATTCTTGTGATGATGTTCTGTTGACTTATGTTGCCTATTAAATAAAACTGATTAATACTATGTATCACTAATAAATTTATAAACATTTTGGACACATTTATGAGGTATGAAGACAGTATCAGAAATATGCACCGCACAAATATAGAAAAACAAATACACACATTTTCACTCTATTGTATACTCATCTGATTTACTATTGAAATTCAGTAATGTGGCACTGCTTCCTCCTCCATGATAAATTGCTTGTGCTTTTCCTCATTTATAAGTCTTTTTGGATAAAAGTTGCTGCTAAATGAATAAATGGAAGTAATTTAATGTCTCGCGCACACACACACACACACACACACACACACACACACACACACACACACACAGACACACACGCATAGACAGATGCACTCATATAAAGATGCAGTGAAAATGGTTAGAGGAAGAGCCATTCCAATTCCAAGTCCAAAGCAGCAAAGGACCTTCAGACACACACGTACACGCTGTCTCATACTGCCATGATAAAAATTTATGGCCTGTTTACACATCTGAGGCATCAATTTCCCTCACAGGAAATTAATAAAAGCGGTTAGAGAGAAATCAGGTGTATGAGATTGTACATGTGTGTGTGTGTGTCTATGAATCAGCCTGGCACATTCAATGTTGAGTGAAATCTAATCTACAATAACATGATTTTTAATGCTCTTGTGTGTGCATCTGTGCGTGAGTTACTGTTGTCTGAGAGAAGAGGGGATGAAATGGCTCTATATTAACACCTTTGAAGGTCATTTATACAAAGTTATGTTCTGCTATATAGGCTTACAAGTTGTTATTTGTCTCAAAACCTCCCTATACAACATTTTTGAACATCATAAGGACATTAAACTGTGCTATTGATGCTCTGAATTGCTGTCTGTGTAGGTACTTTACTAGCTTTTTATCAATAATTTACACTTAACAATGATTATGATGACAGTGTGTATTTGTTTGCCTGCAGTGTCATCCCAAAATAATTGGAGATTCAGATCAGCTAATGTCCGTGGCACTGGAGTGTATCTACAACTGCGATAGAGATGACCAGCTTGCTTTGTGCTACGATATACTGGAATGTCTTCCACAGAGAGGATATGGGTGAGCAAACACAACAAATGTTTAAATTTTTGTATTAATCTTTTTACGTTAATTGTTATGGTATGTACTGCATGTCTATAACAGTCCGTGGAAATGCAACTTGATTTTCTGATCATATTTTTTACAAAGCACACTTTACCAATTCCAATCCACATCAATCTTAATAACTACTGTTAGTTTATATTTAATAATTTACAAGTGACATGTAATTGTTAAGGAAGGCTGGAAGTAAATTAAAACAGCTTGATTTTGTCCTCCATGTCCGACACTTGCATTGGCCTGACATTGGAAAAACGTCTAGTGTAATTATAGATGTAATTGCATGCACGTATTCTTAAAAATAGAAATAAAATGTGTGTACATAATAAGTGCGTTGTATCAAATGATTAATTAAACTAAAGTAGTCACTTCATATGAAGTGTGTCCAAAGCTGGCCTTTGAAATGAGCTACTCGCAGGCCCATCAACTTCAAAACTTGTTCTGGCGCTGCTGTCATACAAACCCTGTCAAACACACACGCACACAATTAGCACATGTGCGCACAGTTGTCAGTAAGCCCCTGATTAGCTCATTATTAGCACAGCATGTGTCTTTTTGCCTTCAAAGTGTGAACCCTCAAAACCTCTCAGCGTTCCTTATTATATTCATGCTGTCTTTAGACTGAGAGGCCTGCCACTCGACCGCATACATTGATATTAAATATAGATGTCTGCAGTCTTTGGAATGCAGATGAAGTGTTGGCGTATGTGCGTAGGGTTGGTGTTTTTCTAGCACTCAATTCTCTCGTGGGGCAACAAAATAACACATTTACACCGAAAATAATGTGATTTTTCGAAATTTGGCATCGGTTATATCCTTAGAGTTCAGCATTGTTATGCTAAAATCAATTTTGATACTTTCTACAAATGCCATCTGTCTTTTTCTCATTCTCACTTCACTCAATCTGTTGTTGGAAAATCTCACTGTGCTCTGCGAAGACCCTAATGTGTTTTTACACTACCATTGTTGTCCAGGGATCAATGCTTTAGGGCTTTTCAAGAGCCCTTCCTATCATGTTTTGCTGCTACTGGAGAAAAGAGTTTATGAACGCTTTTCAGATACGGAATGAATACGAAGATGAATTGGATTCATGAGAATAAACCTTAAATGCAAAAATCTTTTTAGTAAAACTTGGGAAGTGCCTAGGGAAATAGAGAAATTGTGCAATCAGGTTTGTAAGCAACAATTTTTTTGGGGCTTCAGACATCATCTCCATGGGAACCAGACTGTCAAGTAGAATCACACGTAATTTCTGCTCAGGTTCAGATAAGGGCCACAGCTTAATAACAAAACTTGTAAACACACCTAAAAACTGGCGGTTGCTACAATATGAGCGGTCATTTAAGAAGTGAAAAATTGCTTGCAAACATTGTCAGAATACACTGCTGCTTTTGAATGGGTGTTAGTGTAGAAAGATACTTTCCGGGTCCAGATGGTGGTACAGCATCACCAGCAGGCACTAAATGGACCATACTAACCAACTTCTTATAATTGTCATGTGTGTTGACCATGTCTTGGGATCAAATACAAAAAAAGTATTGACTAATGATGAATAACAAATACCCAGCATGACTGACATACCTACACACTGACCAGGTGACATTATCACATAATGGAAGGTTTAAAGTGTCTTTTGTTTAATGCAGTCTGTGTGTTTAGACAGCTGATCTTTGATTTGATTTTCTACTTCTACTCTTTTTCAGACCAGAGACAGACACTACAAAAGCCTTGCATAACCAGGTGGACACTCTTGAGAAACACTTGAGGTAAGGAGAGCGAATGAGTCAAGTCAAATATATTAGTCTAGCACATTTCATGCCGTTAGATCTATAACGCCTTAAAGTGGAAATGAAGCAGTCACTGAAGTTTACACTTATTCATTAAATTTCCCCTTTAATAAAAAAAACCATGATTAATGTAACCATTTATAAAAGCTTTTGGAGCAAGGGCTCCGCCATCTTGCAATATCATATTGTGTGACGTCACAGGGTTTGTTTGCTCCATTGGCCAGTGTATTAATATGAGCATTTCTTTACTTTTTGAACACACGCTTGTTTTGAAATTGAGTTGAAGCCCAAATGTAAATCAATAATAAGTCCAATTGTTTATGCATATCTCTTAAAGATGTTCAAGCTGAAACTTTGATGCATCCGGTTAACATAAAATGTGTTAAATACACTGGTTCATTCACCAGTAGTGGTAATGCAAATATATCTGAAAGGTGGGCATCGGCATTCATTTCATATGCTGTGGTGTTCCAAGATGGCGGCTCCCTTGCTCCAAAAATTATAACAAAACGTGCTTTTTTTCATTACATTGTTACATTTTTATCATGTTTAAAAAAAAAATAATTTTAAACTTGAAATATACCACAATGTCTCTGTGACATAGTGTTACAGTGGTCACTTCAGGGTTTTGTGGTCGAACGGGCTGGTGATGACAAGACAGAAGTGTTCGATGAAAACAAAATCGTATGAGCCGTAACAGAAAATTTAGCAGCATATTCCATTTTGTTTGGTTGTTCTGTTTCAAGCTAAAGACGAAGAGTTCGAAAGGCTTTCAATAAACTCAGGTCCTCCATGAAGATGACAACTATAACAGCGTTTCTAAACACAAACACGGGGGGCATCGTCATTTTCAACATTATATATACACACACTACTGTTTAAAAGTTTGGGTTAGAGATGGACAGATTTTCTTTTTAAGGTTATTATGCTCACCAAAGCTGCATTTGTTATGAAAAATACAGATAAAACTGTAATATTGTGGAATGGTAGTACACATAGTGTTCTATTTTAATACAGTACTCTAGACAGAATTTAGTTTTTTTCTGTTGGTGTGAATTTTGTTAAAGGTCGCACTCGTACCACTACCAATTTGCCTAACCGAGAAGCACATGTCATTTCTGTTGTTTATGAGAAACATTAAACGGCAAATGTGGAAGCTGAAATTTAGATATGGTATTGGGAATTTAGTTTCTGATGAATTTAGGCACTGTGAATCGTAGAACAATCACAACAGGCTGGCCAATCAGAATAGAATAGGCTTGTGGAAAGGAGGGCTTTAGAGATTAGCCTGTAAATGTAAATGTCTTTTGCTGTCATTTGATTAGTTTTGAATGGTAGTGTGTAGATTAATGTTATATATTTCTTATGTTCTTTTATTTTATATCCTGTTTGTTTTCCGATTATATTTTTTGATATACAGTGGAGTTCACTTATCTCGAGTCATGGTCAACTCGCCAATCCTATTCTGTAGATGTTTTTGAAGTGGAACCGCCAAACTCCCTATTTGTCTTTAGTATTTTCGATTCCTTAATGTCGTCGAACACTAAGATCTCGAGCAAATATATCGGACTAAGTCGTCACTTCACATGGTTGTTATCTCGTGAGTCATGAGCGTACCTAGTTCACTGCGCATGCGCTGAGTTTGTGTTGCACGTGGATCGCGGCCCATGTGGCCGCTCTGTCAGTGACGCTTTAATCGCAGCACCACGCAGGACGCTCTGAAGTGAAAGCACATTCACGTTCATACGAGAGCTGCCGTGGGTCCACCCCCATCCCAAAGCCTCATCCACTTCTGTGTGCACATAAAGCCCGCCTTCTCTGATTTGATTGGTTTTCTCAAATATTTTGACATTGGTCAGTAACGAGCAGTAACGACCAATGTGTATGAGGCTTAGATTGAACGAACAAACACATCCTGCTTTTGTTCTGATGCGCGCTCTGCTCAGCGCCGCTGCGGGAACACTGTTATTTAAAGACGGGACGAAGCCGAATTTGTTGAGAAAGCACATTAGACAGGCAGAACGCAAGAAAGTATGACCTCACGTGATGACCTCACGAATATGTTATGACTGTGAGCGAAATTGTGTTTGCAATGTTGGAGAATATAATTAAAGGTTTGTATCAAAAATCGAAATTGTTTTTATTGTGTACTGTTAAATCTCTGCTGTTAGTTGGTGCACATATGCCTTTTGCTGTTAGCAAACATATACAGTGTATGTACATTTTTATAGCATGCCGATCGCTTCATCAAATAAATAGATATATTGGGTGTAGGTTATCTCAACGCTTTTTTGCAACCCCCGAGGCTGTCGAAATAACCGAACTCCACTGTATTTGCTAGTGTTATATAGCTTTTGTAAACATTATTTATTCACATTATTATTTCAGATATGGATTGGCTAGATATGGATTTCAAGTTGTTTGTAGACAATCAGCAACAAAGGTTAGATATTCCATTTGACCTCTGTTTGTTCAATGCTTTAAAAGTGGCCTTCATTTTTACATTGATTTCATCGCTCAGTGCTGAGCACAGTAGCTTATCAATAACGTAACCAGTCTGTCTCGAACACATGCAGACAGATTGGCTACATTACTTCATATTCCAGAGTAGGCTATATTTATTATTTATGTGTTTGAATTGGACTGCAAAATTTGCATATTAACTCACAGAAATACATTGTAATCCTTTCTAGATGTCATTATTGTGATGTATGTGCGTTTTCTGGTAGGGCACCATCACACATCTGCAAAGAGCCAGTCAAGGGACTTATGAGGGTCTTAAAACCGCATGATTTATCTGAACTGCAGGATTTATGGCAATCCAAATGCAGCATTGCATGCATGTTCCTCACAGCCCTTCATCAATCAGCGCTAATGGAAAAGAAAGGAGCATTGTTGTGTCTAGCTGGTTCTTGATTGTTTTGATTTGATCAGGTGGTACTTGACCTGAAAAGTTTGTATTCGCTGTGTAATGATGGAAGCTTCAGTACAAAATCAAGAGTCTTTCTCGTACAACTACTGAGAATAGCTGTCGTTGTGGGAAGAAAGGATGGGAAATTGGAAATTTTGGCTCTGCTCACGTCCATCATGACATCTCCCTTATGAAGCACATGAGAGAACTGAGGCTTTTTACGCATTCATGCATATACTGTCCAAAACCTGCTGATGCGTACACTCATTTACTCATTTACCGTTCACTTCATAGACAATCTCAGTTAGTTTGCTCTGTTAGAAAGGATGGCACATAAATGAATGTATCCAGACACAGCTTGAGACCATATTGCATGCTTGTGTGACGTTACAGAAATCACACTACCTGAATGACAAAAGAAAGTAATTGAAATTCAGTCTGGCTGTTTAAACTGACACTGACAAAATGTGATTTTCAGAATAGAATTTATTGGGGGTTTTTTTGGACACACTACAACAAGAACACTTGAGTCAGACAAGAGCCCCCCTCTCCCCATTCCCCCCCTCATAATTAATTGTGCAAGGATTTCGAACTACAAACTGAGCATAAACCCTCTTTTTGTGTGTATGTGAGAGTGAGTGATGAACAATGCACATATTGTTTACATCTGTGTTTACGTGAATGCAACATTTTGACATTTCTGTGGGTATTCGGTATTTAGACTGCGCATGTTTTCTCAGTACTTGCAAGGAAAGCATCCTGTCAGTAGAGGATACAGTTCTCTTTCACGACTTGCTTTTGATATTCATTTTTATTATCAAGCACATTTCCGCTGTTTTCTTTCTCATTCGTTCATGTTTTGTTGTTTATTAACCACTTCAAACAGTATCGTTAACTGATACGACACGTTTATCGGAAGTAAAAGTTTTCTGCGTGAAAGTTTCGGAATGTCTCTTAGCATAGCAAAGCACCAGTTTCAATAAAATGATTTTTTTTTTTTTGTCTAAAGTCTTCAGTATTCCGTTTTTAGTCTTCTTTAGTCATTTTGACTGGGTGGGCTAGAAGTTGTCACGTTATAATTAGGGTTAGCTTATATTCTGAACAATACAGTATGTGTTGTGTGCTGCACATGGTTTGCATGCATTTCTGTTTTTTTTTGTGTCTTTGTGCCTGTTTGCGCGTGTCAATCTCAGCTCAGGTGACGTGATCAGCATGTAATGTCTCCGTAGAGACCCATTCCTTTGGATCCATTAGAATTCTGTCGGAGGAAAGGATGATGAAAGTCTCTCTCACAGATATTTATGACTGGCCTGGGAGGGCACAGTCACTACAGCCTTAATTTCACTCTTTTCTTTTGTTTGCTCTCTATTTTATCACTCTTTTTTTTTTTCTTTCTCTGTCTCTCAAGATTTCCCCTTTCCCCTCTCTGTATCTGAGTTGTGTCTTTGCCAATGTTTCCTTTAATCCCCTTGCTCTCTGCTCCCTGTTTGAATGTTAACGGGGCTAATCAAACCAGAATTTTCTTTGCACTTTTGAAAGAAATCAATGTGGATGTACTCTAATGTTCAAAACGACTAGAAGTTTACAAAAAGTGGTTTTAGAAGTAAATGTAGTGATTGGTTTATTCACATATCATTGGACATACCCTACTAATATTACTGTCAATGTAATGTAATGTCTATTTGCCAATGTAACATTTGCATATATTTTTTTAATTATTCAATTAGTTCTAGTGAATGATTTAAATAAAAAATCTAAACATCATAGAAGTTTTTATTTTAGTATAATATCTTTTCCACATAATCTAATTATTATTAAAGAGGTCTTATTATACCCTTTTACAATGTCTAGATTGTTCTTGGTGTCTACTAGAGTAGGTTTTCATGCTTGAATGTTCGAAAAAAAAATCTTTGCCCCACACATTTAAAGGGCCAGTCACACAGCGAAAACGCATGAATTACGCACAGATTTTCGTTTCTGCGCGGAGCGTGCGTCGTATGCGTAATTCGTTGGTGGAACGAACGTGGACCGTCAGTGATTGTAAGTGGATGTGCGTCGAAGGTGGTTTGTGCGTAATTTTGAGTTTTGAACGGTTCAAATATTTTCAGACGTGTGCGTTATTCATGAGTTGGTGTGCGTACTTTATGCGTCGAGTATGCGTGACTATGCGCGGGACACGCGTCAGCCGTCAGTGCTTATGGGTCGGAACTGGTTCGAAACCGCGCACGTCCACTGACGCCCCATCTTTATATCACTCATGAACCGCGCACGTATGACGTTCATTCCACTGACAATGTGGATTCTGAAAGTGCTTGTACGTGGAACGTTTGCGAAGCGTGCGTGTTTGGACGCGCTCCGTCAGTGATTCATGTGTCGGGCGTGCGTCGAATGTTCGTGGAATACTTTGGTCAATTTCTCGACGCACAAGCACACACAAACCCAATCTGTGCGCGATTTGTGAGTGATTTGTGCGTGATCGGCTGTGTGACTGGCCCTTAATAGTATTTCTCCATCTCTCTTCCCAGTCTGTTAGTAACACTGTTTAGTTTCCGTTTTTATGAAATATCTTCCAAGAAGCACAATGTGCCCTGATTGGCTATTGGTGGGATAGACCAGTGTGTTGTGATTGGTTAATCTCATTGAACATATTTCTGAAATGTCACGCTCCATAACATAACCACAAGTTTCAACACACTACTAATGCAACTCAACTAGGCCTCGCTTCTATTTTTGCGTATTTCTTAGACAGGATTCATTTAAATGAGGGATATTGTGACATATGCGTTCCTGGATTAAATCATATACATTTAGATTTTTCTTAGATGTTCAAGCAGCTGTTTTAGAAGTAGGTCTTGATCACTGTAGAAGACTTAAAAGAGTTATAGACAGATGGAGTGAGGAGAGAGAGAGGGAAGTGCAAAAATATGCAAGTCAACCAAAAAAATAAAAACAAATCTGGCCCCAGCAGATTGTAGAAAGAAAGAAAGAGACATGTGGGAAGAAGTGTGAGACGGGAAGAAAGGACGGAAACGGAAAACATCTGTGCTAGATGCTCCCAAGGGACAGTGCATCCTCATTTATTGAGGGCATCTCAACCAGGCACCGCACCAGTTCAGCTCACTGAGGTTCATTCAGACACCTCTGTCTGTTCTTGGCTCCTCCGAGCAGCTGTTAGCATATAGCTGTGGTTAAGCATGGCGTTTGATGTAGTTTGCCATGGTGGTTTCTCAACTGGTGGGATACATACATACAGGACTTTTTTGTTTTTTTGTTTTTATGTCATTATGTATAAATATAGTGTGTGTGTGTGTGTATGTATGTGTGTGTATATATATATATATATATATATATATATATATATATATATATATATATATATATATATATATATATATATATACACACACACACACACACACACACACACACACACACACACACACACACACACACACACACACACACACACACACGTGTATGTATGTGTTTTAGGGCTTCATAAGTTCACATAAGCCTGTTTTAACAGTTTAATCACTTTTAATTAAGTCAGGCTATTTTTCTGTCACTCTCTCCAGTGTTGCTGAGGTGTTGGAGAAACAAGGTCTCCAGAAACCAATCTCATTTGTAAGGAACAGTCAGAGCAGCAAAGAGAAAGCTCACGAGCTGATGGTCCGACTCACTCGACACACAGGACGCAAGTATGACACACTCACACACACAACCACCATAACATTTCCCAAAGCACTCTTGCACCTGTCTCACAGTTTGTTGTTTTCTTAGGAACCCTCCTGTGAGTGAAACGGTGTGGAGAAGTTTGCTTCAAGATCTCCTTGACATGCAACAGAATGTTTATACCTGTCTAGAGCCAGAAACTTGTCATCAGGTAATACATACTATACTATACACTACGTACTACGTATGTTCTAATCTATACTATACAGTACTATACTGCACACTACTATGCTATACTATGTAATACACTATACTGCATAGTTAAAGACAACTAAGGGAACACTTATCACAGTATAACACCAAGCCAATTAGACTTCAGGGATATGAATCTGTCTACTTTGGAAGTATAAGTGATTGTGAGTCTGTTTTGCCTGCTTTGCTGCAAATGAAAGTGACAAGTGAGACAACAGTAAGACAAGCCCTAAAAAGGGAATGATTTTGCAGGTGGTGGCCATAGACAATCGTTATCTCCATGTTGTTCCTGACTGATTTGCCTTTAGTTTTGTTTTTTATTAGGGTCCTTGTCACTGTCTGTAGCATGAGGGAGTACCTAAAACCCAAACAGGTTGCTCAGACAGTCCTGTTACATCCATATGTGCCATCGCAAGGAGGTTTGGTGTGTCTCCCAGCACAGTTTCAAGAGCATGGAGGAGATACTGGGAGACAGGCATTACATGAAGAAAGTTGGACAGGGTCATAAAAAGGCAGCAGTAGGACTTGTATCTGCTCCTCTGAGCGAGGAGGAATAGGAGAACTGCAAGAGCCCTACAAAATGACCTCAAGTAGGCTACTGGTGTGCATGTTTCTGACCAAACTGTCAGAAATAAACTACATGAGGGCCCGACGTCCTCTAGTGGGACCTGTGCTCACAGCTTAGCATCGTGCAGCTCAATTGTCATTTAACAGAGTACTCCAAAATTGGCAAGTCTGCCATTGCTGCTCCATTGAGAACCTCTTCACAGATGAGAGCAGGTTCACACTGAGCACATCACAGATATGAAATAGTCTGCAAATACCATGGAGAATGTTGTGCTGTGTGCAACATTGTCCAGCACGACTGGCTTGGAGGGTCACGCATGCTAGCCTGTTGGGTATCGGGATGGAATCCTTAGAGCCATTGTCAAACATTTTGCTGGTGCAGTGGGCCCTGGGTTCCTCCTGGTGCATGATAATGACTTGCCTCATGTGGCTAGAGTGTGTAGGCAGTTTCTAGATGATGAAGGGATTGATGCCTTTGACTGGCCCTCACGTTCCCCAGACCTGAATCCAATTGAGAAACTCTTGGACGTTAAGTATCGGAGTTCATCTGAAGTTTCCAAGTACCACCCCCTCTGTCAAGGAGCTCACTGATGCCCTGATCCAGGTCTGAGCGGAGATCCCCCTGACGCCATCAACCATCTCATCAGGAGCATTCCCAGACGTTGTCGCGTGCGCATGCAGGCACTTGGGGGTCATACACACTACTGACTTAAATTGCTGTGATGAACTTCATGTAATTTTTTTTTTACATTTGGTCTTTGGTATGATTTTGAATCTAAGTTAATGTTTCAAATAAGTGACGCAAGATGCTTTGTTTTCCCATTTACTGACAGACAGCAAATGTTGAGGCAAATTGGAGTCTTATGTAAATATGTAAATATTATTGTAGTTCTAGACTAAATGTGAGCATTTATCTCATTTGCACAAAAAAAGATTCAGTATTATACTTTCCTTAAGTAGCTAAGTAATGCAATCATTTACTTTTTAAGGGAGTAACGCAATATTGTAATGCATTGCTTTTCAAAGTAACTTTCCCCAACACTATACTGTAATACTATGTACTGTACTACAAACTATATAATATTATACTATACAGAAGTTTTGAGTGACACAAATATTACTTTTCGCAAAGTCTGCTGCTTTAGTGTTTTTCGATCTTTTTGACAGATGTTATTATGTTGTGCTAAAGTATGAGTACAAGCATTTCATAAGTGTTAAAGGCTTTTATTAACTACTACATTCCATTTATTCAAAGAGTCCATAATTGTAGTGCTGACCCTTCTTTTTCAAGACCTCTGCAATTCACATTGGCATGCAGTCAATCAACCAACACAACCTGATTGATGGCAGCCTATTCTTGCCTATTCTTGTCAGAATTTGCTGGTTTCTGTTTATCCACCTGCCTCTAAAGGATTGACCTGAATTGACCAGGATTGAGTTCTCAATGTTGTTTCTCGAGCCACTTAGTTATCACTTTTGGTGCTCCGTCATGTTGGAAAATGCGTTTGTCACCAAACCGTTCTTGGATGGTTGGGAGAAGTTGGTCTCGGAAGATGTTTTTGTACCATTTTTTATTCATGGCTGTGTTCTTAGCCAAGATTGTGATTGAGCCCAATCCTTTGGCTGTTGTGACACAGCTATTACGTTTTACTGTTCTACCCTGTTGTGCTCCTTCAGCATTTGAGATCTTTTTGATTCCTGTGAATTTTTTTTCTTTTCTTCCTCCACTGCACTTTGTTTCCTCCTGAGTTACAGCTCCAGCATTATCTGTCCTTTTGTTACCTTCTTTTGTTGCTCACCCTGGTTTTCATCTGTTAGTGTATGTTTTTATGTCTGTGCGTGTGTCTTATGCATGTTTGTGAAAGAGTCTCACACTAAGCATTAATCTGATGCTGACGACGGGCTTTGTCTGCGTGCGCCGTAATTTAGCAGCATTCTCTAACGAGGCTGGGGTCATGTCACTATCGATTTCTTCATCACAATCGAGCAGAACAGCTGAGCTGAACTTGTCATCGAGTTCATCCTCAACTCTGCGCTGCTCACCCCCTCAACTAGAAAGAAAAAAAGATTTGAAAAAATAAACAACAAAAGAGAATTATACTTCAACCTGCTCTCTTTTCGAATTGTTCCTGTCAGTATGGGCTCCTGCACTTTATTTTTCTCCAAGCCACTGAAAGACGATCCCAGACGAGCAGCAAATTGAAAGTTCTGAGAGCAAAATGAACACTTGAATATAGTTTTATGGAATTGGCATTCTCGCCATTTCCCCTCTGCGTCTGAGTCCATTTGACAGAGTGCAGCAGAGTTGCTTTGAAATCTCTTCTATAGCTAAACAGCTAATGAACTTACACAAACCTCAGCAACTAGCTCTAAACTCTGCCTCACTTCTGTGGGTGTGCATTAGGAATGGCTCATTGGCTCGCAGACCGAGTAGGGGCGGATATTTCATTTTGTGCGGTGTTGGGAGTTAACCGTGTTATGTTTATAGGTGCAATGTGCACTGCAGATATTGGATTCTGTAATGCAGACAGATTAAAGCACTTGTAGATTATATTTCTAAAGACCATATGAAACTCCAAGGGAGTTAATGACATTCTTGTTTTTAGCACACACACACAGGCACACATGGGTAAAAAAGAAGAAGAAAGGAAATGGTTGATTTTTAAGTTCCTTCAACAAATGTCTTAATATTTGTCCCCAGTAATACTACTTTAGGTGATTTCAATTAGATTTGTTCATTAAATGAACTACAATCCCTTGAAAGATTGGAAATGACTTAATTATGATGGAAAGATGTGAAACTATAGATAAAGTTGTTTACTATAAAATATTTAGATAAGTTTATGGTGTGTAGTTGTTGAAAAGTCTTTTATAGGCTTACATTTTTTTTAATCAAAAATTGGGTAGGAAACAGTAGTGTTGTGAATTATAACAATTTAAAATTAATTATTTTCTTTTAATGTACTTTAAATTGTAATGTTGTATAGTTTCTCTAATCTTCGGTATCAGATGATCCATTAGAAATCATTCTAATATGCTGATTTGTTCCAATTGTTGTTATCAATGTTAAAAACAATTAGTTAATATTTTTGAGAAACCTATGATAGATTGTCATGATGTGGAATTTCATGGAATTTCTTTCTTTTTTTTTTTCTTTTTTTTTGCAGATACATTTTTTGACGAATAGGTTTTTTTTTTGTTTAAAACTTGCTGACTCAAAAGTAGTTTGAGAGTATAGCGAGACCCTTTATGAGAATGGGCTTTTTGTTTTTAATAAACTTGTTTTATTTTTGCTGAGGTTGTGGTTAGAGTAATTCTTTACTAGGAATTGCACAGTCACACTGGATTTTTTTTTTAAATGGCATACCAGAAGTATATTCCAGTGCTTAACCGGTTCGGATCTCACAGTACCTCTGTCGTTATAGTTGTTTTGTTGATGTTTTTTGATTGTCACCATTATAGACTGCATCTGCTTGCTTCCTTGGGGAATTGGTGGTCAATATAAATGATTAAAAACAGTTCCCCCATGTAGAAATGAATGGTATTTTTACTTCAGGAATCCGCCAGTTATGCCCTATAACACTGATAATCAATTATAACCGTGACAATTAAACCATTGATTTATACAAGTAGTGGATTTTTATGCGAAGAACAGAATGAACCGTAGGTCTATTATCTATTAATGCTTATGTTTTGGATTTTATGACCTTTTAATGAGGTAAGTTTGATCAGTGTTTTATTTTGAAGAAGACACAAATGGCCCTAACCACACAAAATGCTGATTTCTTACTCTGCTTAAATGTAGCTGAAGGCAATGTTGAAATTACACAGAACACCACAGCTGTTGCACAGAGAGGCTCCTGAGATTGTGTTGTCATTGAAAGAGCAGTTTTTGATATTTCTCCTGTAGTGATTCTGTCTCGCCAGTAATTGACTAAAGACAGGTGATTAATTGCAACCTGAACGTGTTCTTCCCGTGGGTTCCTGCTACATGGCACTGATCTCTTTCTCTCTCAATCTCTGTCTCTCTTGTCCACACAGGTGTTTGTGGAGAGTTTGTTATGTTCGGGGAGAGAGGAAAATGTCCGTCTGGCGGGTCAGCTGATGCACTGCAGCGCCGTGTCAGAGGACACTCCGGTCAGCGTTTCGTTCCGCGGTAAAGCTCACGCCCGTGTGTCTTATGGCCGAAGTGTGGAGTTGGTTCTGGCTGCTGCCCGTGAATACTTCAACTCTTCAGCCACCCTCAGTGATCCCTGCATGAACCTGGCACGGTATGATCTTCGGATTTTTTATTTTCTCCCGTTTTTTTATTGATTATCTCTGCAATTTCAGTCTATTTTAACCAGCTCACAATAGCACAAAATAATGTTCAGCATCTTTATAACTTGTATTTCAATATTCCAGTGGCTCGCCAAGTTTTAAGTCAGTGGAGCATTGGAGACTTTCCTAGATCTCAAAACTCATTCACTTTCACACATTGAAATCCTCAGTTTGTGATGCATGAATTTGTTTAATTTTTTTTTTTTTTTATAACTCAGTTTGGTCTAATTTTAAATGTAAACATCAACAACAATAACAAAAAAATTGCTCACAAAAAGTAGTGCAATTTATTAATTTTATTTCTGGTTATTGCTATTAATTATTTTAATATTATTGCAATAATAATAAGATACATTTTTGTAAAATTACAATTATTTTAAGTTACATGAACTACACAGAAATAGCCGAGTAATATAGGCTTTTAATCATAAAAAAATGCATAAAACTGAAAGAAAATGGTGAAAATTAGTTTTTTTCCTCTGCATAAAACTGTTAATATTGTATACTCCTGTTTTGTGTCAGCTAATTTGACTTTCAAATCAGACTTTCAACTTTTCAATCAACAGCTGCCCTTCCAAAAAAATGTGTACTCATGTCAAAAATATGAACTGACAAGAGGTCTCATCTGAACCAAGCAGTCATACCATGAGTTAAAATAGCCTGAAACTACCAGTCTCCACAAACTTTGCTGCAGTTTTGTGAGGAGTTTATGATGAAAGAGGAAGAAAACCCGCAGGAATCAAACCATTCAACGTCATTCTGGTCTTCTGCCTCTTTTATGAGTCTAGCCCTTTACAATGGCTATTATTGGTGTAATTAGCTGCCATAATGAGAGATCGACTCCATCAGAGACAGACAGTCGGTCGCTCACTCCCACCCTGCAGCTCTAGGTTAATGCGTTTCCAGTCTCTCTGTCTGTCTGTCTATTTTTGTTGTCTTGGGCTGGAGCGCTACGGGTGACAGACTACGGCCCCTGAGCGATGGGCCGTGTTGCAAAGTGGGTCAGTAATTAGGCCGTCGTCTGTTCGTGAGGTGGACGGGCCGCCACTATGCATTCACACGTTTCTCACATCACTGTCATTCTCTCACACTCGCATGCCACCGACAGAAGGGAAGCTTGGATGGACAGTAATTATGAGCTTAATGTTTAAATTATAGGACTTGAGAGAGACTGAAAGATTGAAAACAAAATGGAGGGAGAATGTGAACGTGTCAAAGAGGGACTCTGGGAGAAACTAGGACTGGAAAGTGACTGATTGACCCCATTTATTGAAAGAATAAGTAAATAAGTCTTCATGTTTTGGAGTCAGTAGTTCAGAAAAGTTCACCCAAAAAGCAACGTTGTTTTCATCCTTTGCTATTGTTTTAGAACGACGTGAGGATGAGTAGTTTCATTCATCTTAGAAACACACATGAAGATGTTTTTATAAAAGTCATTGGGAAAGTTCATATAGAGATTGTAAAAGAAATCCATGTTAATTGAACAGTTTAAGTCTTCTGAGGAAACACGATCCCCTTATATCAGGGGCCACCAACCTTTTTGAAACTGAGGGCTACTTCTTGGGTATCGATTCATGCGAAGGGCTACCAGTTTGATACTTCTGAAATAACAAATTTGCTCAATTTACCTTAATTATATGTCATCATTAATAGTTCATGATATTCAACTAGGTGAAGATACTGATCATGTTAATGATTTCTCACAAAAATTAGGAAAGGTAGGAAACAGATCAATATGCTTAACACTTTATTTCTATAAATCTCAAGTATTTCTATAATTATAATTTTTAGAAATCAAGTATTTACATTTCTAAATGATCACTTCTACAACATTTTCATTAGCCACTAACAATTTTTAACACATTATGCACTACGTTGCATAATGTCTTGTCACTATGCAGCTCGCTATTTTTCAGGCTTTCTGGTATGCAAATTTTGGTAGGCTTCAGCTACTGATTTCATTATTTTAGCTGCACCTATCAGTATTGAGAACCACTAGCTGCGTCGCCATTGGTTGGGCTGTGTGGCTCTTGGCTGTGATTGGCGTATGATTCACTGTGTTTTCAGGCTGATTTGCGTCTCTCTCACGGCGGGATTGAACACTGTTCCCAAATACATTTCAATGCAACGTCTCGTTCCCGTTCTCGAAAGGGAACGTCTCCAGTTACTATTGTCGGTTCCCTGTGAGACGGGAACGAGATGTTGCAATAACCGTAGTGATCGCTGCTTGACCAGCTGTGCAGCGTTCAGTCATGATTCTGACAATTGTCGCGCTTATTAGTCATGTTGGTGACTAATATTGCTTTATGTATTAGTTGCTTTATATGATGAGCAGAATTCATTTAGACTTTTATTCAGATGTAAACATTGATCTGATGCTCATACATTGAGCACATCAAATATCTTCAACCATACTTGCTTGACGCACAAAAACAAACCTCATTGTACAGCAGAATTGTTGCAGCCTTGTAGCAACAGTGCCTATTAATGCTACCATTGAAGGAAATAACCAAGCTGTAGAGAATAGAGTATTATAGAGACCATTATCTAGCAACTAACCTAAAATATCTTCAAGGAAATCTCCACCTTTCTGGGTTATCATCAATGCTAATTGTCCGCGTTCAGTTACAAATGGATATTTTTAAAAATTTCAATGCAAAGTGCTTTTTCTTGGCCTTTAAAATAGGCATCCAGTGTGTAATCCTGAGAGAGCAAGTGCTTAAGTTGTCGTCATATATAGGCACTTCCTGCCAAACAAAACCAAGAAAAACACTTGTAATTATTAGCTTACTGAGGCTAATCAGAGGCCTTCATTACAAAGACCGTTTTAGCCCCAGGAAGCAGAGGGCTGTGCAGAGAGGTTTTAGAGCGTCCGTTTCATGTTGAATGGGTTTTACAAGGATTTTGAAGATAGCTGGTGCTGTTGGTACATTTTAATACTAAAGCTGTTGTCTTGGAAACCACTTGAAACCATTTGGGCTGCTCTGACAAGCTGAGGAGAGGGTTTTTAAAGTGTTCAGTTGAAGGAAAGTGGAGTGATGTGCTAAAACAAAATAAGGGTTTTCATCTATCCGTGCTTCAGAAATCTGGTGGGATTGTGATGTGGTGAATTGATGATGATTTTCCTAGTTTCTCAAGCATTTGGTTGACTCCTGGTCTTACAGCTTTATTGATGATCAGGACTATCATGCCGTCTGTTATTGTTTTTGTCTCTGATATTTTGTTGATGTTTTGTCTTTTTAGTTTGCTACTACAGTTCTACCTGATTAGTGCAAAACAAATGAATGTTTTATGTGTAACGGATGGTACTCACAGGCAGAGATCCAATAGCGTGTCTTTAATAAGAATGGTCGTACAGGCGGATAGTCAGGACAGGCAGAGAGCATACATAAACGATAATCCAGGCAAGGGTCAAAAAGGCAGTCAGACAGAATAAGAGTCGTTGTACAGGTGGGGAAGTCAGGGCAGGCGGAGAACAATCACAAGCAAAATACCAGTCAGAGATCAGAACAGGCAGACATAATCACAGAGAAACAACAGGGTCGGTAACGGGAAGATCAGACACCGGTATAACAACGCTTAGTAATGTTCACAGCAGGAAAACAAGACTTCGCGCTAACAGTGTGTTTTACAAATAATCAGTCCAATGAACGACATCATGGGAAATGTAGTGTGTGTGTCAGTATACGTGTGAGAGCTCCCTCCAGTGGCTAGAGGGGGAAAGCGCGGAGCTCGTAATCATATGCACTGTATGCAGACCTTATGTACATGTAAAACTGGAATATGTAATGTGTAATAGTAATAATGATTTAAAAGTAAAAGTAAACTAATATTTATGGTTGTCCTAATTTCCTAATCCAACTTCTGCTGAAAACAGATGGTTTATAAGCGCTTCCCCTTACATGAGTGGGAATGTGATGAATGTTACGAAATCATTTTTCGATGCCGTTAGTTATTTTGTAATGCAAATGCTAAGACATTGAGTGCACTATGTAACTTCGGCCTCCAAATGTTTGAATATATATCCAAATGTTAATTTTGCCCAGGTGAAATGGTGTTGTATTAATAAGTATGCAGTCATTTAGCAGATACTTTCAAATGAAGCTTATAACATTTATACTTATAACAGGCACAATGCACTCAAGGTCACTGGTGTTTTTTACTACAACCTTGTGGTTGCTCACCCCAGATCGCTATGATTCATATCTTGTGTACTGTATTCATAGGAAACTGCTGTGTAAGCTCCTTAAACTGTTTGAAGGGTTGTATAATTTTTTTTTATATTGCTCTGTAGTTGCACGACCCATAGTAAATCTTATGCAAAGCGGAGCTGGAAACAGTCTTCTGGGTCCGATTGCGGTGTCACTGAACATAACTAGCATGTAAAACTCACAGATTGTAGAGGAAACTACTCGAAAAATACTGCTGCATTTGTTCTGTTGTTGTTTTTTTCCTCCTCAAGCTCTTAAATTGAATTATTATTTCTGCTCTGCTTTCTCTGTTGCTGTTGGATTGGCTCAGAAGTGCACCGCTAGCTTCCCCAGGTCCAGCTGTCTCAGCCAAACTATATTGGAAAGTGACAGCAGAGCTGGCCTGGGATCTGTGCTTTTATTTGTTTTTTGGTCTGTCCCTGTTGTCCAATGAAGCACATTTATAGCAGCACAGATGTGAAGCAGACGTGGGCCTCTGCAAGCCTCTGATAACAGTATGAAAGCAATGTGATGTCAGAGTCTCAGTCTGTAATTAAGAAATAAGAAGAATCAAAACTCATTTGAAGGAATGGCTTCCGCTTTTTCTGATTCACTTTAAAGGAACGGAAAAAATTTCTGCCATCATTTACTCACCGTCGTGTTGTATGTGAATGTGTTTCTTTCTTCTGTTGTTTTTTTCCAGAAAAGTGCCGAAGTTTTGGCCGAACTTTTTCTTAAATATCATATTTTGAATTTTATTTGTGTGATAATTGGTGTTTCCATCAGGTTGTGTCTGCTGTTGATCACGGATTGTCCTCCTCTCGTCCAAGAGGAATTGGATCTTATCAACGCCCTCTCTCGGCTGGAGCAGTTTGGTGTGAAAGTTCTTCCCTTACAAGGTAATGCAGCACTAACCTATTACTATATGTTCTTCATCCATTTCATTCAGAAGATTGGTGCTCAAGCTGACCAAATTTTTGCAAAGCAAAACCAATTGAAAATGTTACTGTTTGTATTTATTGCACTGTTCGTGTTTTCTTTTCCCTTTTGGTGTAAAGAAAAAGTCTCATAAAAGCAGACAAAATAAATGGTTGAAATATAGCAAAACATATCTAAAGGTTTAAAGCTTTCTGGTCAGTAAGATATAAAGAGAAGATATAGTCAATGAGAATTACTATCTTTATGTTTTTCCACCATTTTTTCACTAAATTTACATAAATTAACATATGGGAGGATGATGTTTAAAATAAATTTGTTTACGCACCAATACAACAATAAATAGTAATTAACAGATATTTATAAAATGGATAGTTCCCGTCCTGGGGTCTCATTTATAAAGCGTGCGTACGCAAAAAAAGGGTCTGGAAACGTACGTACGCCAGTTTCCACGCAAAGGTTGTGATCAATAAAAAACAAACTTGATGGGAGAATGTGCAGACCTTAAAGCAAACTTTGAGCTGTGTATTCGCACATTCTGGAGACAGAGGGAATTGGCGACACAGATGGTTAATGTTAGTTAATTTTTGGGTGTATGCCATTTTTGACTTAAGCGTACGTAAACTTTTAGTAGGGATCCTACGCACAGTTTATAAATGAGACGCCAGGTTTCTGATTGGTTGAGTCTTGTTTGAAGCCATTGTAAATTAATCCACAAATTTACACCTGTGACTTCATTACATCAGTATTAATTTTAAATATTTCACTTAAAATAAAAATGATGGATATAATAAAATATAGTAATGGACTAATGGGTTTTATAAAAGCAAAACGCCCTGTGAAGCCATGGTTTACAGTGAATTTAGAGCAGAACTGTTCTAAAAGATGTGTATTAAATTTACATTTATGCATTTGGCAGACGCTTTTATCCAAAACGACTTGCGTTGCATTCAAGATACACATTGTCTTTCAAATCAGTTCTTGCTTTACCTGGAATCGAACCCATGGCCATGCCATTGTCAACACCAGTGCTCTACAGGAAAGCTGTATTTATATTGTTGTTCTATATACATGTTAAATGTACATATATGGCCATTGTGCCATGACCCTCACAGTCATACATTTTCAAGTTAAAAGCAGTTGAGCCTTGTAAACGAGTTCTTGTATATCCTTTTGGACTCTGTGTAGCTGTAGCTGTTTTTTACACAAGAGCATGTCCTGTATGAATGGCCCTTAATTCGTCAAGACCTGCAGTCTTGTGATGTAACTGACACACTCATCTGTTGTCACCAGCTGTTCTATATTCATTTTTAGTCTTCTTCCAGAAACTCTGTAGAGTTACAAAAGAGACAGCTGGTAAAACCTATGGTTAATGTTCTGGAGATCTAAAGCAGACAATTATCGAGTGTTAATCTGCTGTTTGTCAGTGAAGCAGATTTCTGAGATGGTAGAGACAAATTCCAAGTATCATCGATAATACAACACAAGTGAAAAGTGAAGTAAAAGTACTCGTATTTCTTAAAAGGAACGGCTCTTTAGCCCCATGTGTGCTTCTCCCAGTGTCCTTTTGAAGAAGCGAGGAAACTCTTTTATCTAGTCAAGGCAAGGCTAGGCTAGGAGCAGCTCGACTCGCCTTCCTAAACTTATGAAGGAAGTCTGAATACATAAATTGAAATCTCTCCTTGAGCTTATTCGTCCTTTTTGACCCAGGTGACCCTGCGGCTGTCTGTGCACACCAATCTTTTTCCTAGCAGGGGAAGTTATACATCCAACAGGGAGGTGTAGCCTTCCTCAAAGCTCGACTTACTGCTTAATTTTTCTGCTTATTTCTCTGATGTTTTTCATTCACAAGTAAAAGAGCGAAAGGTAAAGAAGCAAAAGCTGACCTGTAATTAGTTGCACTCGGGTTTAAGCAAACAAAAAGCACCATAGTGCTAAATGTGCAGAAGTGCGGCTGTTTTTGGAAGCAGGTTAATGACTTTGGCAGGTGCTGCTGATGGCTTGCTGGTACGCATGCGGTTCAGGTGCTGCCCCTATGGCGTCGTCTCTGAAGATGGAGCTGTCAGCCCCCCACAGGCCTGTAACTCGTGGCCGGCTCGGCCCCCTGCCTGCAGCGGACCAGCATGACCTCCAGCGCAGACCACTTCCAGCTCAATATTTTAAACTGTGCTCAGTCAGACATCAGAGACCTGCTTTGTGTCCATCCAATTATCACACATCACAACTGCTTATGACAGGAAGCGTGGAGAATGTGTGCAGTAATTTAAAAAAAAAATCTTTGCTGTGGTCTAAATAGAATACTAGCTGACATACTGTATACTTCATACTGTTGTTATTATTATTGTTTTTTAGTAGTATGTGTAACAGTGTGAATGAAAGGCCATGGGAAGTCGAATCAAGTGAGCATTATGATATGGGGAGAGTGGAGTAAGCTGTGCCGTTTTTAATGAGTTTGTCTGGTATCAATTGAAAGTATTAATAACATGATTTCTCAAAAAGAAAAGTGTGGTTCAGAGATGCCACTTGTCCTGCTTTAAGGATTTACATTTCAAATAAAAATACGAAGACAAATGAGAAGTATCTGACCTTTCCCAAGATTGAATTTGTTTCGCATCAACCATGTTTTCATAAACCTGTTAGAAAAGCCATTTCATTCAATATTTTAAATGGAATATTGAAAAATAATATTTTAATATACTTGGTAGTATTTTAATCACATTTTTAATTTACAATCAATCTTTTAACATCTTTTGATGTAATAAAATGAAAGTATTTCCAGTATAGTACATTAGGCAAAGCTTGCTTTAACTATTATTTGAGCCTGACCATAAAGCATCTGGCACAAATGGGTTTCATTTAATAATTAATGGATGATCTTTAACAAGAAAAAGTATGGTGCTTGGATGTATTGAACATTAAATGGCATGTTATTTTAAAAAAATCTTAAATCTAAAGTGAAGAATCTTGAACAGTCAGTGTTTTGTGTGTGTGTAAATGTATTGTTATATGGCAAATTATGCCAGGTTTAATGGGCCTGTATAAAACGGTGATTGTATGCTGCACATTTTGGCTATTCTAGCCGGTATATACAGTACTGCATAGGCTACTGCATTTCTGATAGGTCTTAACTTTGGTCTTTGTTTTGTCCCACTCTCTCATTTCCTCTTTCTCTCTGCAGTGCGTCTGCGGACAGATCGTCTATCATTGATAAAGGAGTGCATCTCTCAGTGCCCTACTGCATACAGACAGTCTACTCTCCTGCTCAGCCTGGCCAGACTGCTGCGCGTTGCAGGTAAACCCGAACAAAAATTTCCCTCAGCATCAAACGAACAGTCCGTTTATGTAGGTCCATTGCAAAAAAAAAAAAAAAAGCTTAAACGGAAGTATTTCCAACTATGAAGATTCAGCAATGCTGCCATATATCCTGCAACACCAGTTATGAAAAAAAAAAGACTTGCATCAGTTCTTGGCATCGTTTCAATCAGGGCTTTCTTTTAGTTGTTAGTCAGTACAATCCCTCAAAGTTATGAATCTTTTTTTAATGCCATTCTAACACATGGCAGTCGAGCACTACACTTATAGATTAAACGGTGCTAATCTATAAGCTTTACAGTTTGTGTTTAAACTGCATCTGCTGAATCAGCAGCATCCTGTCTACAGGTGAATAAATAGATGAATACGCATGAGTGAGGGATTGAATGAATAAGTAGACATCTCTTTGAAGTGTGCTTCGTCCAGGGGTTGGAGATGAATATTGCATTGGATGGCCCAAAAAGATACGCATCAGAGATGTGACCTCATGAATCAACAATCAGTTCGTTTCATGAATCAGCATGAAGTCAAGTAAAGAGATTGTATAATATTAGTCTTGTTAGCTTTCTGTCTCTTCTTTTTTGCTCTTTCTGAAGGAAATCTGTTGTGCATTTTTGTAAGGGTGACGTGTGGATCGAAAATATTTCTAATTTATGTTTGTACATAAAGCCCTGTGCTGTGTTGTGCGCTGCAGATAATTGGTCTGTGCTGTTTTGTCCCACTTTTGGAATGTTTGGCTTTCAGTGTTTCATGCACAGGAAATGGCAGTGTAAAATCAAAGACAGTGGGGTAATTTTAAAATCCTACCAGTATGACCTAGCAAAATTGAGTCACGCTGGCCAGGTAAATGGGTGCAAAATGCAACCCTAGTATGAATTAGCCACTTTTCGTGAATAGGGTACAAAATAGGTTGTATAGCTTTTAAAAAGCTCAACAGTCACTTCATTTCTTTTTCAACAAATAGTCAGTGAAACGAGTTGATTTATCTTAAAAAATATTGATCATCGACCTTAGCTCATATAATCAAAATTTAGAAAGCTTTAATTCAAATAAATGCTGTTCTTTTGAATTTTTTACTCAAAGAATTCTGAAAAGTATAATCTTTCTGCAATATTTAAGCAGCACAATATTAAGTTCAACACTAATAATACGAAATGTTTCTTGAGCTGAAAACATGGATCCATCATGCCTTGTTACCGCTGTGCAGGCTGGTGGTGGTGGTGTAATGGTGTGGGGATTTTCTTGGCACACTTTAAGGCCCCTTAGTGCCAATTGGGCATCATTTAAATGCCACAGCCTACCTGAGCATTGTTTCTGACCATGTCCATCCCTTCATGACCACCATGTACCCATCCTCTGATGGCTACTTCCAGCAGGATAATGCACCATGTCACAAAGCTTGAATCATTTCAAATTGGTTTCTTGAACATGACAATGGGTTCACTGCCCCCACAGTCACCAGATCTCAACCCAATAGAGCATCTTTGGGATGTGGTGGAACGGGAGCTTCGTGCCCTGGATGTGCATCCCACAAATCTCCATCAACTGCAAGATGCTCTCCTATCAATATGGGCCAACATTTCTGAAAAATGCTTTCAGCACCTTGTTGAATTAATTGAAATGGGGTCAAACACAGTATTAGTATGGCGTTCCTAATAATTCTTTAGGTGAGTGTATATGAGAGAGAGAGAGTTCATATTACAGTTCAATGATGCACTTTTTAGATAAAGATAAAAAAAAAACGTATAAAGCTATTAATATATAATATTGTGAAATATTATATATTAGGTTTGGAATTGGCGCCTCTAAAAAAAAGCAAGCTAAAGCCATGGACACAGAGTGCTCCCATTTGTGGGAAGTGTCATTAAATGTTCACCCCAAACTCTTTCAGACACTTATTTTATATGTTAGCATGGGTACAGGATGTCTTCTCCTAGGTGAAGTATTCAGTGCATGTGTTGGTTGCAGGGGGTAATTGAGGTGATTCCAAAGCTCTGACTCTTCTGAGCATGTCAGACAGATCAGTATGCAGGACATCAGAAGCTCTTCTTGTCGTATATAGTGGAATTGATTAGCTCTATGAAGTGACTGGGGTGTTTGCTGTGCTAGTGTTTGATGTATTCACCTTGGCTTACCCTCGACTAATACCCGTAGGGCTGTTTTGTTTGTGTGCGTGTGCCTTAACCTTTGCTGGCATAAGAGAAAGGAGCCATCAGGAGAATCCGACAGCAATAATGCTCCTGATATATCACGACTTCCGTGTCACGTATAAATCAGTTTGGATATGACTGAAATATCCCACTTCCCGTAGTATCGACCCTGGTGAATAATCATATCCATGCAATCGCAATCACTCACACACATGCACACACTCACTTTCTTGCCTCCACTTGTATTATTGCCTATCTGGCCTTTGATGCTCGACACACAATTTAATGAAAAAGACAGCCCATATCGCTGTTTTCATCAGGCTTTATGCTCTTCTTTCTTTTCTTATTTTGGACTGAGATCAGAGCTATGTAAGATGGAATTCTCCGAGATGTGATTGTGATGTTTTTATTACATCTAAGCAGTCGTCCAGGAATTTCTCAGAAACATATCTCAAAGAAAATTAATTTACACTAAGCGCTTGCATGGACTTTTGCACTTGGATCAGACCATCATTTGAGTAGTACATTTAAATGTATGCATTTGGCAGACGCTTTTATTGCATTCAAGGAACACATTGAATCGGTTCTTGCTTTTCCTGAGATCGAACCCATGACCTTGGCAACACCAATGCTCTACTGACTGAGCTACAGAAAAGATAGTAGAATGAACTTTGAAATTAGTTTTCAAATTCATCTAAACTGAAATAAAATGTGCAGTTGTGTGATGGTTTAGGTGATGACGAGGCCAGGAGGAAGGGTCAGGTGCTCACGCTGTTGGCAGAACAGGCTCTGCACTGTCAGGATTTCAAGGCCTCCTACATCCACTGCCAGGATCTGATGGCTGCAGGTAAGCCAGCACAGCTTGTCTCTAAATTTCACTTCACGTTCTCCTTTGTTTTCATCCAAATTAGACGTGTACTGCAGATTTTCAGAATTTGTTTTTCTTCTTCTTCAATCTTCAAGCTTAAGAGTTTTAAGACATGTCTCAAATCATGTGAGGATGAAATATTACAGTAATATTTTTTGCTGTTGCAAATTATTATAATTTTTTTACATAGCTTTTAAGCCTATTCGACCTCCTTTACCTTTATCTTGCATAGTAACTATTAGACTTTTCTGGTCTTGTTGAATTTATTATTGATAAATGGTTGAAGCAATGGCATGGGATCAGGAAAAAACCACAAGTAAATAAAATAGTATTTTTATTACCATAAAAAGTCTTGATTCATATGATATCATCTATTTTTTTTTTGTGTAAATTATATTTGTTTATATTTACCCTGATAGATTTATATCTGATTGCATAAATTAACTTATAATTAAAGTGAAGTATCTTTAGTGTTAATATTGACATGGAGTCTGCCAGGTTTCCATATTTTGAAAGACTCTGTATAAGAGGGAAGTTTAAAAGTGTGGTCTGCAGACTTAGAAAAGTCATAGGAATTGACGAAAGCTTAACAAATGATGGAAAATATTTGCTAGTTTGGCTAGCAGTTGCTCTTTAAAATGATTAAAATCTATATTTATCCATGAACCATGAAAAAGAAATGGAGATTTTTAATTGTTCGTAGATATTTGGTCCAAGGGTGTTGTACAGTATCAGAATCTGCTTGCAGAATTTTGGTTTTAATAAGTGAGGTTTGAGTAGCAAAATGTTTTGTCTGTCGTTATCATTCTAGGCAGATTCATCTCTAGTCAGTGCTCAAAGGTGTTTTATGTGTGTGTGGGGCTGTTCAGTCAACGCGCCATCAGATATTGGAAAAAGACTGGTGTTGCGTTCGTGTGTGTGTGTGTGTGTGTATGCTTCAGGCTGGGGTAGATTAATGCAGGCTTGAGAACAGAAGATGTGCTAATCTCTGATTGCTATCGGCAGCAGTCTCACAGCCTCGCTAACATCAGTGTGGAAAATGGGTTAGCTTCTCCTGCTTTGCTGTGTAATTATTCAGTCACATGGAGAATGAGGAAGAGAGGGAGAGTGCTAGAGATTAGAAAGATTTACTGAATACATGAGGCAATAGAAGCCATGGATGGAAAAACAAGAATATAACTGCAACAGATTCTTGAAACGATGCTAGCTCAAAGTGTAGAGATACAATGGTTGCTGTTGAAGCAGGGGCTTGTGGGTTTAGTTTTTTTGTTTTTGTTGTTGCTGGGCAGACGTTGTAAGAAATGAGAGTCTGTCTGTGTGTCTGTGCCAGCAGCCATATCACAATGTATTCACTGGTTGCCCACTGAAGCCAAGCAGGGTTGAGCCTGGTCAGTAACTGGTTGGGAGACCTCCTGGGAAAACCAGGTTGCTGCTGGAATAGATGTTAGTGAGCCCAGCAGAGGGTACTGACCCTGTAGTCTGTTTCGGTCCTAATGCCCCAGAATGGTAATGGGGACGCTGTAACACCGTAACAAGCATGTTAAACTGAGGTCCTGACTCTGTGATCATTAAAAATCCCAGGATGTCCTTTGTAAAGTGTAGGGGTGTAAGCCCGGCATCATGGCCTCTTAATCATCCCTGTGTACTGATTGTCTCAAATAAGCTGTTGTGTAGTGGGTGTTCTGGCGCAATATGGTTGCAATATTGTTAAAATGACTGTATCTGAGTCTGTCTGTCTACATCTGTTGAAATATGTCTACTATCTGTCTATCTATCTATCTATTTTCTAGTTGAAAATTAAGACAGAAGACAGTTTGGCTAGCAGTCAAACTACATACCTTTTTATATTTTTTGACATATTTTCATTTTCTAGTACAAATTTAGCAGCTACATTTCTTCCGTTTTCATTCTCCTGCTTTAAATTCAAATTTGAATGGCAAGTATGTATGAATTCAATCAGAATTTAAACTCTCAACCCTGGAAAAGTGGTTTCTGACGGCTGTCTTTATGAGAGGTTTTTTTGTTGTTGTTTCTTTTGAAACTCTGTATTTGAGTTGAATGCTCCCTGTACAGTATCTGACTGTTCTGTTCAAAATGTCTTTTGTTTTTTTTACTCTTACTCTTAATCTCTCACTCTAGGCTACAGTGATGGTTGGGATGTGTGTGCCCAGCTGGGGCAGTGTGAGACATACTCGCAGCTTTCTGCCCGTCAGGAACTGATGGCGTTCTCCCTCACACACTGTCCTCCCAGCAGTATCCAGAACCTGTTAGCAACTTCCAGTTCCCTTCAGACACAGGTGCCTTTTTGTACATTTAGATCTGTTGTCCCTCTAACTGTTTTTATACATGTATGAAGAGAAAGAGATGTTTGCTAGTGTCCATGTACAACCTGTAATATTTCCTGTTATTAATAACCAGTAATTCACTTCAAATACTTCAAACTCCACTGCAGTTGTAGTTTGAAACCTTACATTTATAGCTGTATGCTTGGAATCAGGACACACTAGACCAGTATTTTTCAACCACTGTGAGATTGTCAGGTGTGCTGTGGAAAATTACTCAATTTCACCTAATTGGTCTAAAAAATATTTTTTGAAAACTAAATAATCATAAAAGACTTTTGTTTGTGTTTATTTGATTCCTATTCAAACACTTTGAAAAGAATGACTGTATATTGTTAATATAGGCTACATAGTTTCATTGTTTAACATTTTCGGATGGTGGTGTACCTTATGATATATATATATTTTTCAATGAAAAAAAAGTATCTTGGCTCAAAAAAGGTTGAAAAACACTGCACATGACATGGGCAGACTCTAGTCTTAAAATTGAGCTTTTAAGTTTTCAAAATTGCCCCCAGCACACAAACTATTAACCCCGAGCACTTTTTCCAGCTCAAGCTGTCTCTATCTCCCTCTGTGTTGACTGAGTGTTTGGTGTCAGGTAGCTTTCAGGAAAGACCTAAAGTAGATTTACATATACCAGGATAGACACCACATTGAAACACTCAAAAGAAAATGTATTGAGGAATGGAATAGTAATTCAAATAAGTTTTACTGCTGTGTCAAGTATAAATACTGGCAGAACGATTAAACATTTAAGAGCAAAGAAAATTGAAGAGAAAAAAGGTATTATGCTGAAGGGCAGGAATGAAAAAGTCAATGCTTTGCTCTCCTCCCTCGTCTGTAGGTTCTGTACCAGGCTGTAAATTACAAGATTGATCCCTCTCAAGCCCAGAGAACAGGCAGCGAGCTGTCAGAGGTAAAGAACAACGCTTCTGCATACATCATGTCAGAGGTCTTTATTTAGTGTGACACTTTTTTTGAAGCCTGCTTTGTGAATAATTGATGCCTTGGTGGACCTTTCTTTATCAACATTAAAATTAATACATTTATTTTCATTATTTTAAACACCTTTTCCCTTTACTAGTTACATTTAAATAGCCCTATGTTGTGAATTTATTAATTAACTTTTAAACGTATAAATAATATCATGAGAAATCAAGTCAGTTTTGAGAAATGAGACATCTAAATTGCCTTGACCTTTTGACATATAAGAGCTCCTTGTACCGTTTAAACTCCCTACAAGTTTCATAGCTTAAAAGGTCCTCATTATAAACTGTGTTGGAAACAAGAGATTGCTTTATTTTAAGAGCGTCCCGGATCACGTCGGAGGATTATATGTTTGTTCGGAGCATTTTGTTTTGTAATAGAGGCACTTTGTAATGGAGAGTTACACACACACTCAATTATAGTATATAAGGATTCCTGATATAAAATGTGGTTTTAATTATAAGGGAAGGAAGAGGAGGGAGGGATAATGTAGATAATGCAAACACAATACGGAAGTGTAGTGTTTCTTCCTGTGCAGTGTATTGGATAGCCTCAGAACCTCATATTTATTGTTATTGAACACTCATAGAAGGCTTGCTCGTATCGCAAAAATTTACTTGTATATCGGGACGCTTGTATCTCAAGGTATTACTGTATTAACATTGTAAGTGAACATCAATAAACATTTTAAAATAATCCATGTCATGACCCCTTTAAACAGTAATAATAATAATTCTGAAGTACAAATGGTTATGTTTTAAAGATTAAGAAGCTACCTTTTTTTCATTTGAAATGCTAAACGATAAATTGTATAAAGACCATGATCCTACTACAGGAAAGTAAAAAGTGTCCATTTGAACTTCTTGCTGACTGTAAGCTTTCATTACACATTTTTACATGAGCACCCATGCTTCACTCATTGCTATAAATGGTAAAATATTCCCCTGGATCATTACGTTAAAGTGGGCAATAAAGCACAGCCTCTGACTGAACTACAAGTTCAATGCCTCAGTGACAAACTCTCTCTGCATTTTTCATATGGTGTAAATATGGCTTCAGGTCCCAGCTACTTCACTCATAGCAAGCACTGTTTTCACCTTACCATGAGAAAAGACACCCCATGTTTAAAGATTCATGTGCGCTCAAAAACACATTTGTGTAAATGTGTGTTTTATTTGCCAAATGTGCATTTTAAGACGGAATGAAGTATTGATGAGGTCAAATGCATGATTCAGCTTTGTGTACACAGCCTAGGAGGGCTTTGAGAGCTAGTGTTCATTTCCTGTGTCTCTGACATTTTTGAAAAGTTCACCTACCATCGCAGTAACATGTAAACACCTGCTTTCTATTTAGTTTTTGTCAAGTTGCTACAGAGAGCTGGCGGTGCTTTACTCAGTTGATGGCAGAAAGCGCTCTCGCTCAGACAATTTATGTCTCTGTGCCTATACCTTCATTTATAATGCATGTCGACTTTCGCGCATGACTATAGTAGCACTTTTATTTGATTTATAGAATTAAAGGGAAATCTTTGTCCCTGTTGGGATTTACTCTAGTTTCTTTGAGTCTGTATTTTCCCTGCTGGGTAACACTTGCCTTAGGAAAATTATCGTATTTGCTACCTAATTACAGCATGATAGCAATTAGGCTTTTACAGTTCTGACTGCCCATCTTGATTTGGCATTGAAGTCCATTTCTGACACAGATCGTAGTAGTTGTCAAATATCTTGGCCTGATATGTAGACCTGTTGACTGTTATAGAATTTGGCAAAATTAATACAATTTCAGGAAATCTATTTTGGTACTTTTCTAGTCAACCAAACGTAAACATGAATTCAAAATTGGCCCAAAAGTGTAATATAATTACGTATTTTCCCGCATATAACCCGCAGACGCAGATAATCCGCACCCTCATATAACCCGTGGGGTTTGTGTAAAAAAATCGTTGGTATAACCCGCACCCTTATATAACCCTCACCCATAGATTGATGCACTTATTTGTGTAAGTTCACATTTCGAATGTTGCTCGCATGACGTCAATTATCCATAACTGTTCAGGCTCGGTACACAGTGCTTGTGCGTGAAATTCAAACAATAAGAAAACAAACACAAGTCAGAATCAGAACAAAAAGAGAAAGCAGTCTTTCCCGCTGTGCAGCAGCACGTCCCTTAAGAAGCGATTCTACAGGTGTTGATCATCGGATGAGATGAGAAGAGCAGCACAGCCAATCACGTCTTCTTGTATGACTGACAGGTCAGTCAGCCTATCAGCGCCATCTGTCAGTGATAGTACAAGCGCCAGAGACAACAACCCTCGCAAGAAAGAAAAACAAAGAAAATACTGCAAATAAAACCCTTACGTCCTTAGGGACGTAACAAATATATTTAAATATGATTAAGTGTAAAAAATGTGGGATATAGCCCGCACCCGTATATAACCCGCACCCCTGTGGGGTTTGTGAAATCTGGTATAACCTGCTGGTTATATGCAGGGAAAATGCGGTATACTTTTTATATTTGAATTTAAGACATACTGTATAAAACCATTTTTTTCTGATATATAACATTGAAATAAACTTGCTCTACTACAGATTTAGCATCTTATCAAATTTTATCATGTAGTAAAATACTCCATGCAACCGTTTAATTTTGGTTACATAGTGCATTAAATCACAGCATAATTGTACTGATTTGTTAAATCCCTTTTATTTGTCAAGTGCTTTTTTTTTTTTTTTTTTTTTTTTTTACAGTTGTTTTAGAGAAAATACTTGCTTAATATCCTTAGGGAAAAAGGCAAAGATGTCTGTAGAAATGTTTTATTTGACTGTAATTTGATCATTATGGCTCATGTCTAACCTTTCCTGACTGTCTATAGCAGGCTGGAGTTGCTGTTCCTGAATCAATTAACCCCACAGACCTGCTGCACAGAACCACGGCCCGCACTATAGAGGTCCTGACCAACACCACCCTGAACACCAGAGCCGTGCTGACCACCATCAGCGATTCCCTCAGCTTACTTCGCCCACTGCACGTAAGTCGCATTTAAATTTAGGCTGAAAAGGTTTTGTTCAACGCTCTCAGAAATGTAACTGCTCTCCTTGCTCCATTATGCATCAGTCCTCTTCAAAACACAACCGGCAGGAACAGATTGGACAAAGCTCAACAGTGAGACTCGCCTGCACATTTTTTGGCAACATTTGGAAGGCCATTAAAACCTGGCAATATTGAAAGAACCTCTCACTGGCTGACGTCTCTTTGTGAAGCGGTTTGTTTTTTGGGATCCAGTTTCTAGTCCCTCATCCTGCAAGATTTGCCTGAGTCTTTCCTGTAAAATGGTTGATGACAAGCAGAAGCTTGTGCATTTCTAATGGCCTTCCATAGTGACTATCTGTCAAGGCCAGAATCAAAAAGAACCTCCCCCCCAATCCTTGGCAGAAGTATCTGGCGCCTCATGAACGTTTATGAGTGTGGCTGAAACATTAATGGCTCCTGCATGCGTGTCTGTGAATGTTTTATGAATATTCTATGAATGTTTAATGAACGTTTATCTCCTCTCAGGGACAAGCCGCGGATAGAAGCCATATCGGTTTGGCCAATCAGAACGCAGATCTGGAGAGGCAGGGGTGCAGTCCTTTCTATGAGGAGCTGTTTGAAGATCCATACGTCAATATGGTAAATTTTACTATATCTCTTTTCTTCTGGTTCTCATCTGTCTGCATTTTTCTCCTACAGCTTTTTTTTCCTCTCTTCCCAAAATGACAGCTATGTTAAAGGAAAATGTAAATGTTAAGTTTAGTTCTGAGTATGATTTAGGATATTTTGACATTTAATCTTATTCATATTTTAAGACTTTCCTCAGTGGGTCACAAAGAAGATATTTTGAATAATATATAGATTACTAGATTCTGTACATTATTAAAATATCCTACTGACCCCATAACTTTTGAATGGTAGTGTGTTTTTCACAATAAAGACCTTATTTTGGTCACAGTATTTAATAATATATATCTGTAAGACTGTAACAACTCCTTCTAGACCATTAGAATTATTCAGCCTTCTGTAAGTGATAAAATACTGTATTTTCCGCACTATAAGACGCACCTAAAAGACTTACATTTTCTCAAAAACCGGCTGTGTGCCTTATAGTCTGGTGCGCCTTATGTGTGGATTAATTCCAGAAATAGATTCCCAGTTACACCTGTATCTTATACTCCAGTGCGCCTTATGGTGCGGAAAATACGGTATGCATATAAGATTGACCTTTATGAAATTACAATGAAATTATAATAAATTATAATCTAAAACCATTTCAAAATAAGGGTAACATCCCCTTTCCTCAATTTCTGTTTCAGTCTGAGGATGTGTATTCCTCATATGACTACACTCCTCAAGAAGACTTTGCAGAAGTTTTACTGCGGACAGGCAAATTGGCTGAAACTAACAGCGAGGGACAGAATCTCTTTCCTGCAACTGAAGGTAGTGCTCCTTATATACACAAACATTTACACCTAACATCTAGTCTCATCACGGTGACTAGTGACCTCAACCATCCTGGTTAATCATACGCCATCAGTCATCTCTCATCAACCTCTTGTTAGTTGCAGTGTCCTTGCTAGGAATGCTGTAATCTTTGGCCCCCTGGGCATCTTCTCAGGTACCAGCCGCTCCCTCCTCCTGGCCTCTTCTCTCCCTGATGTATCACCACTCGCTAGCTACATGTCTGGAAGAATAGCGTCATATTGATTAATTAATGTGTACTCACCGCAAGCAGACAGCAGTAAATAATGCGCACCCTCCCGATACAAGAGAGATAGCGGCTAGTCAAAATATCAAGGCCTTTTGCTTCAAGATGGATGAGGCGAATGAGAAAATCAATGCAAAGTGATGGGAGGGGTGCAGGAACTTTGGTGGAAGAATGCAAATAGCAAATCTTCCTTTCTTATCCTCTCTTTTAATTCCTCCTGTGTCACTGTCGTTCAGTTGCGCACAACAGGCGTAAAGTCACCTTCGTGAGGGAGAACGTGAGATGAAAGGAAAGTGCTTGCGTCAGGGTGATAATGCTAAATTAATGACCTGCACGCTAAAACCTATGCTGAATACACTTCCTGTAAGAACAGTCATGGTTCTTTGCTCTTGTTTAGATATCGCACGCATGTCCTCTCTAATCTCTGTTCTTAGGTGTGAAATGCTTAAAGGTTATGAATTAAGGATGCTTTCCACTGCTGATATGGCCAAATTAAGGTAGAAACAACATAAAGGCAGTAGCCTGTATTTTAAATATTTGTTTAATGGTATCTTTATATGAAAGAAAGACTTTAAGACCTGACACACACTAGACCAGGGGTGGGCAAAACTTTTGACTCGCGGGCCACAATGGTTTCTAAAATTTGACAGAGGGACTGGGACAGAATAGAAGGACGATGTGTTTGTGTGAGCTAATGTAAATGAGATGCAAAAAAAAACATTACATGAAAGGATTTGACCTTTAACAGGCACCAAAACATTAATTTGCAGGGTTCATTGTAAAAATTTTTTCCAAATGTATTAATTTAATAACGCAGAAGATAAACTCCCATTCAACTTGCTGGAAGGAGCTGCCAGTGACTGTTCTTGTGACCTGCCACTGCCTGGTGGCAGCTGTCAGTTTGCCTTGGCAAGAATTGTAAGGAAATACAGATTTTTGGCAGATTTTATGTTTTCTATTCTGCCGTTTCGAGCTTGCGGAATTAGGTTAATTTATTGTTATGCATATGATTATATTCTTAAACGTGATTGGTATTTATGAGAATTTGATCATTATTACTGGTTGCTTAATGAGTTTCTCCATTCAGCTAAAGCAGCGAGTGTAACCTAGGTAAGAACCTATTCTTTCATATCATGGCTGGTTTAGGGAAATTTATGCCGAAATAAAACGGTCAAATGACCGTGATTACAAGTGGAAGCTTATTTATGCTTCGAGTGTAATGCGTTCCCTATTGCTCTCTCTGCGAACAAATATATTACAAACAAATATATTATTATGAGTATTACCATGATTGACATGTTAGAAGTGTATCATAAAATGGTCAAATGGTCGTCAGAAAGCCTATTTAGGTTCTTTAAAAACCGCTACAGTTTGTTGGCATATCAGACATACAGCCCTTGATCGGACTTCAGCGAAATAAATATTTTGTTGTCCAGTCTTTATTAAACACTCGCCACTCACGGTCTACTTTTCTTCGGTCCGCTCATTTTTACTGAAGGGCTCAAAGTGCAAAGTAGAGAGTAACACATCACACTCGAAAATAAAAAGGTCAGTGTCTTTGGAGTGCGCCATCTATTGGGGAACACAGGCATTACAGGAAAAGGTAAAATGAAGGAGGTTTAATTATAATAAAATTTAAGTTTGGGGGACCGGATTAAAAAGCCCAAAAGTATATGCTGTAGTTTTCCCATGCCTGCACTAGACTGATCTGACACACATCCCATTTTCTTATAACACTTTAAGTTAATTTTAACACTGATTTAAGATTGTTAAACGCGTTAATTCGAGCCCTATTTTGTATTATTTTTTTATAAATGCATTTCTTTATTCCATCCTGTCAGCATCTCACATGTAGATTGGAAAGTATTTTTTTTTCCTTAAGTACACTCTGTGACTATCTAAAGTTTGTCTATCTTTTTTTGGTCTCTCTCACGTTCTTTTACACTTACACACTCTAGAATAGAACAGAGCACACGTTTTTAAGTCTAATGACAGCTTCCATCTCTGATCATCTTCCCTGTGTTGCTGTGTGAAGCCACACCTCTAGTTTTCGATGTTAAAGGGACTTTGTAGAGGGATGTGTTAAAAGAAGCTGTCAAACAGCTGAGAACACTAAAACATTTACTGTTAGGAATGCGATCACCTTTGTTTTTTTCGGCACACATAAGACTCCCTCTGCTCCAGCTGTTTTTGAGAACATTGTCTTGCCAAGATTGTTTGACGTACAAAATGCCTTTGATACCATCACAGACTCAGAATAGCAGAATAAAACCCAACACTGCATGGCAGTTCTGTAAAAAATGGTAACTGATGAGCTGCCGAAAAATTACTCTCACTTCACCCGCTGATCGTATTTGAGAGTCTGGTGCTGCATATGTCTCCACAGCAGTTTGCCTTTGTTTCTAACAGTAACATTTCTTCACTAGCTTTGCACGTTCGTTTCTTTTCTGTGTTACTGCAGGGTTAATGAATGTTTACAATCGTCCCACAGGGTGTTTGTGGTCAGATCCTAATTGATCAAATTTAGCCACAATGCCTGCAAGGTTTAGTTCTCTGTTAAATGAGGTGAAGCTTGCGATCTCAAGGTCATTATCACATACACTACATGGATGTTCATGAAAGGATGGATGGATGGATAGATTGATTGGTTTAGGGCAGGGGTCGGCAACCCACGGCTCCGGAGCCGCATGTGGCTCTTTCACCCCTGTGCTGCGGCTCTTTCATACCCAGCACGTAACTTGTAGCAGCGGTCCCGCTATCCACGCTCGGTCAGCTGTCGCTCCGCCCATATGGCGGTGAATCCGTATGGCGTTAATATCGTGCCGTTACTATTCGAGCGCAGAACTGATGTTTACGCGTGGGTAAATTACATCCGCGAGCAGAAAACAGAGCTACACGCGTAAATACGGGTACCCGCGAGCTCATTTTAATCACTAATCACATCTAATCTGCGCACGCGAACATTCACCCGCTCTGGACTGCTGTTTTTGCTCGTGTGAGCATTTATATTTTTGTCAGTCGTGGGGCGGGGCTTGCTCTTGTAATAGTAACATAAAATGTCATTGGTTAGTTCCCTTTTTTTTCCAGAGGTCAGTTGTGATTAGACGCCTGTGATTGTCAATCTAGAGCTGAGGCAAATATACGATTCAGTCACATTGCATATTATGGTTTTTCTGTCGATTTAAATTGTATTAATATTGTTTTATTGTAATTTCACGTGTCCCACTCGAGTGATTTAAGACCAAACTATACTTTATACAGGTTTTCTAGGATTTATTAAAAGTAAATGCACAGGTACGACCTTCTGAAAAGAAGTTCGCTTCATATATAAACCTTAGATTGCGGCTCTGGACATATTTGAATTTTATTTTTATTTTTTTATATGGCTCTTTCAACATTTAAGGTTGCCGACCCCTGTTTTAGGGGCATGCGGTCCATATAAGTTGTGAATGCTCTGCACACCCAAGCCATTTGTGAACTCAATAATTAAAACTGCTATAAATTCCCTTTTTTGTGGTATAGTGTAAAGATAAAATGATAAAACCTTGGGAATACGTTAGTAAGTCTTTTATCATTTTATTTAGTTGCCACACTACGTTAATTTTCATCAAATCAGCCGCTCACTGAGAGTTCCGGGTAAGTTCCGGATCCACAGCAGCTTTGGCACCTACGTTCTGTTATGTATCATCGTCATTGTCCTGTGTTCTCTTTGGTTTTCTGGCTTATGGGGGATTTCATGCATACGGAAAGCTGTCCGTGAAAATCTAGCCCAGGCGGAAAAATGTGGTCTCTTCCAGGTGTCAGTAACCGAAAATAACATTGTATTGGATACAATACTAAGTGAGAAAAGGTCATAACTGAAAGTATTTTCATAGTACTGTAATACCTTGAGATACGAGCATAATCTGTTCCAGAACTGAGCTCGTAACTCAAGTTGCTTGTATCTCAAATTATTTTTCCCCTTAAGAAATAACAGTGATGCTTACGGAAGTCGACGAATGAGTGAGGCGCGTGGGCTGCTCCGAGTGCTCGACCACCTTGCTTCCACGTCTTTAAGCATGCTCGTATCTCAAATATTTACTCGTATTTCAAAGCAAACATTTGCTCGAAGGCTAGCTCGGAATACTCGTATGTTGGGACGCTTATATCTCAAGGTATTACTGCATTTCATTTTCTCCATAAGGATATGTATTTTTTACGAAAACTTTAAATTGTCAGACATTGTATCTATACACTAAATTACTGTAACTATCCAAAACTATTAATTGATGGTCTATGCAAGTCATCAATTTGCATTATTTCAACATGTTTTTACATTGTTTCTTACATTTATTATCAATTATCAATTGATTTTAATAATAGACTATTAATATTGATTATTTTATACAAATTTGTAACTTTTAATCATAAAAAAACACTTCTGGCATACATTCAAATTGACGCCTGCTATGCGTTTCTTATTTGTCATCTCTGAATTAGATGTGTGTCCTCAGCTGATGCATCATACTGTTTAAAGGTGTAAATACAGCATGTTTTGTCCCTTTTGTGGGTCACGTCTGATTCGACTCAACTTTTACTGGTGCGTATGAAGGCATCAACAGGTAAATGTAGGCTATTTTCATTAAAAGGTCAAACATATTAAGAAAGCTTTAGCTGTGTTGCTATGTGTCATGAGAGTAATTGACTGAGCAGCTACTACTCTGAACGTGAATCATATCCAAAGTATCTGCAGCAGTTGCATTTTTGACACAACGCGCACCACAGCATACCGCTTTAAAAATGTCACTCGCCATTATTATCATGTTACTATTTACCTAATCATTGCAGCATTGTGTCCTACCAAATTTTCTACACTGTATGTGAAACTTTTTTACCATCTCAGCCCGTCAGGACATTGTCTATTATTCTGTTGCTCCTTACTTGTGTCTGGTTTGGATATTTACACAAGTATTTTGTAACCTCTCATATCTTACTGCTTTTTTAAATGGTGTTTTTGTTGAGAATAAGAATATATTTTGGACTTGAATCTGCATCATACTCTCAGAATGGTTGTCACAGTCACATTTCAGGTTTATACACTGCCAATGAGTAAGAGCCATAGTGGCTCATTTTCATCCTCCTCTCTCTTCTGTCATGTTACAGTACAGCAAGGGGGTTCTTCTCTGCAGGAATAACTCTGAAATTTCCATCCTTCTTTTTTCTCTCCATCTCTTCTGTCATTTCATAGTGCTTCTTCAGCTGGCCAGTGATGCTTTTCCCAAAGATATGACACTGGCCCTGGCCTATTTACTGGCTCTACCTCAGGTGAGTTTGACTGCTCTATTTGCAGATCGCTCTCTATTTCTCTCATTCTGAGTGACTGTGTGTGCAGGAGGGCATGCTTGAGCTCTGGTGCCTCCAGATTATGGTTTTTCATAACTATTTCTCTCACTGTAGTTTTGTGGTATTGAAAGATAAAACCATTTAAATGTCATTGAATATCTAATATCAAGTCTAATACTTATAGTATTAGCTTCTGTCCTCTTACATCTGGAGCCTTCATTTCAAAGTATTATTGCAATTTCCCCATTTAGATTGGTCCATGCTCTAATGAAATCATCTGAAAAAAGTCTTTATTGGCTTAAAATTGATAGCATGTCCCCAGTGATACCTCTTAGTTTTTTATCAGGTGAAGCTGGGTTGAAATTGATGTCGTTACTGTGGCCATTGTCCTCCACTGCTTTTAGCCTTGATGGTCCTCATGGGGCGAGTTCCTGAGACATTCAGTCACTCAAAGTACTCATCCTGCTAATGGGCATTACTGCGAGTATCAAATGTCCCAGTTCTTTTTGTCACTTTAACACTAAGGGTTTTTTAAGACAGGAACAAAAAACAAAACAATTTGTTTTGTTTAGATTTCTGTGGTTTGAAATGGGAGGGGAAAAGACAAGTGAAATCTGATGTTTGCAAACTGATCCAATCCTTGCTCTTTGAAATTCAATTTAGAATGATATATTTCTGATTTGTATTTATTTTGACATGTTTGTAACATTATTAATTATCTTACATTTTTACTTTTCTGTTTAGTTTTTTTTTTTCTAGTTTTCATTTTAGTGGCTTTTTCATGTTTAATTAGGCAGCATGACAAATTGTATTTTACAATATACTTTTCAAAACTAAATTAGATTTATTAGATTTTCTTTTTGTTTCTTTATTCCTTTTCAAATAAGTTGCAAGTATGTATATGTGTGTGTATGTATATGTGTGTGTATATATAATGTGTATATGTATATATAATGTCTGAAAAGGAGTAGGATGAAGAAGCTTGCTATTTTTCCTACCCCTTATACAATTGTGTATGTATGTGTGTGTATATGTATATGTTTATGTGTGTGTGTATGTATATATATATGTGTATATATATATATATATATATATATATATATATATATATATATATATATATATATATATATATATATATATATATATATATATATATATATATATATATATATATATATATATATATATATATATATATATATATATATATATGTGTGTGTGTGTATATATGTGTGTGTGTGTATATATATATAATGTGTATATGTCTGAAAAGTAGTAGGATGAAGCTTGCTATTTTTCCTACCCCTTATACAATTGTGTATATATGTATATGGTATATGTATATGGTATGTATATATATATATATATATATATATATATATATATATATATATATATATATATATATATATATAATATGTGTGTGCATATATACACACGTATAAAAAAAATTAGATTGTTTAATGTTTTCCAAGTAACACAGTCTTTGTTTTGCTTATATTTAATGAAAGTTTTGTTTAAATCAGGCCAGAAATATATTTGTATTTACCAGATTAAATAAATTTACCTGAAGTAGGTTAGTAGTTTTTACTGCTGTATCAAAATTATAATAGAGACTAGTGATATTTTACTGGTATCTAAGCATTTGAACCACTGACCCAACCGGGCCAGCAGAAAAAAATCCTTAGCAATGAGCTCTGCTGAAGCACCTCTGAATACGTGTTGTGCTATTAAAGACAAAACATGACAGAGCAATAAATGAACAGTGAAAGTTTGTACAATTTGAGCAGCTATAATTAATTAATGCTTAGCAAATTAATGTGATTCAAAATCTTTTGATTTCTATTATACGTTTAAAAATGACACATGCAGTCAAAACGCATTGAATACCAAGGATTGGTATCTGCCTCCTGCTGGAAAAAGTGGTATCGGTGCAACCAGATTGAAAACCATCTTAGATTAGTGTGCAGTGTTCACACCCCTCGTTGTCTTTTCCCATTTCAGGTGTTGGATGCTAACACGTGTTTTGAGAAGCAGCCTCCATCAGCACTGTCTCTGCAGTTAGCTGCATATTACTACTCTCTCCAGATCTACTCCTGCCTCGCACCCTGCTTTAAGGACAAGTGCAGCCCACTTTACCGGGTAAGCGTGCACATACACTTTTCTCTCTGTCACCCTCCATTCCACAGCCATTATTCTTTATCTGGCACTATAGCAAGTTTCCAAACACTTACACGAGTCAAGAACAGAATTCATTAGCGATACAATAAAAGTTCTCACCTTGAAACGGCCTGATAAAACAGTATCAGCTTTTCTCTCTCTTTGTTTTGCCCATTTCTCTACACATCCCGCCACTGTCTCTTTTGCACGTCTTCTATGGTGTCATTTCTTTTCCTCTTTTCTTGTAATATTTCAGGTTTATCTGCATTACACATGACAGCGCTTTACCGCTTCCCTGCAAATTTTTGCATCTTCTCTCTGCACGCCTCTTTTCTCATCTTTCCTGTTACTCTCTCCCTCCGTTCCATTATCATAATTCCATCTTTCATTTTCACCCTCTGTTGCACCTCAGCATCTCCTCCTTTCATTCTCCTCGTAACTCTCGTCTCCACTTCCTTCGTCTCTCTCTCTCTCTCTCTCTCTCTCTCTCTCTGTATGTTATAATGATGTTCCTCTCAGTTCACTTTGAGAGTTGTTAGTTAACAAGGAAGGAACACTGTCTCTGTCTTCTCTCTTCACACCGTGTTTTTCCTGACCACAGGACTCTTGAAAACGCCTTATTATGATGAGATCTAGCACCCTCATCATGAAGGTCAGCGTTTATGTGCTAGTCTGCTAACACTTCATAAAACCTTTAAAGCATCATGAGCAAACATCAAGGCTTCAAGGTTCCACACAGGAATTGTCAAAGTAAAGCACATAATGATGATGGTAATGCAAGTAAGGATTGTCTGGTACTTTACATAAATAGGGTACCAAGTGAAGTCTCTTTTGTCATTTTCTACAAATTTTTGAACCAAGAAGTGCTTAACCTTCTGAAAATGTCTGAAAGTGCTTAACCTTGTCTGTGTGTGTGTGTGTGTATTTGTATGTGTGTGTATGCATATTCTATTCTAGGAGTTTTTTATGAACTTTGGAACATGAAACGTCTAATTTAGTGCTGTCAATCAATACAATTTTTAAAAAAAGTAGTTAATCACACATAAATAACATTAAAACATGTACTACAAATATTTGTAATATGTTTGAATCTCCAGATTAATGTAGAAACATTAAAGACAGTATTTTTTTTTTTACTAGGCACTATGAATGTAGGCCAATATCACTGATACCAATATTGAAACTGATTTATTATTTCACATTTTTTGAGGGGGGGAAAAATTAATTGTAGCCTTTCAGCATTATAGTATAACTGAAATAAGTTTCATATAGTCGGTCTAAACTGCAAAATATCAGATTATTTTTATCTAGAATTTATTACCAATTACAGAACTTTAAAAATGTCTTAGAAAAACTTTAAATTTAAATTAATATTCACATAAAACCATTGTAAAAAATTTAGCTCTGCGTTTTGTGTAGTGTTTTGTGTTGTTTCTGTCTCTGATTAAATAAGATGGTTCATTTTTTCCCTATTTTAAAATTAGAAAATTATTTTTGCACAATTGTTTTAATGAAACTCAGGTAATAAAATTTCTAGTTAAAAGATCTGGTATTTTTATATGAGGAACGAACGGTCCTCTCGAAACAGCGTATTATCGCATTTGTAAGTATTTAAATTTGTAAGTATTATTTTTGCATTCACATCCACGCGTCTTAATTACTGACATGTTACTGACAGGATCCAAAACAGCTAGTCAGATTTAGTTTGCAGCGCGCAGGCGTCCTGTGGGTGTTGCATGTCGTGGATATGTGATCAACTCATCATGGGATCGTGCACGCCATCCTCAGTCGGCTGCTCTCTCTTGCTTCACGGAGCTGGTGAGCGGCGCACAGATATCGTAATCGTATACTATAACCGTAACCAAAGGATGTGGGGAAAAGACGTTCGCAAAACCACATCTAGAAGTTAAAAAACGGATGTCGTGTTAATTACAACAATAATTGAATAGCCCTAGTCTAAGTTTTATTTTTTATTTTTTTGTCAATTCAATGTAAATTGTATAATGAATTTAATTTCAGGTGTGGGATATTTGAAACTAGCTACTTTTACTGCTAAGTTTTTTTACTGCAATTTACAATATCTAATAGTTCAGTGATTCCCAATCTGTGGTCCACGGATTTACATTAAATCGTCAAGTTATTGTGCGATTACTAAAATAGGCCAGTGGTGTTCGGAAAATAATGTTGCTATGGAAATAAGCTTGTTGTTCAAATTAACCTGATTATGTCCTCGGGCACATGAGTAAATGTATTAAATATGTGGCAGCCGTTGTGTGGAGCTCTGCTCGTACCGCGTGCTTACAACACAGGACAAGGACACGAGAGCGCGCGGTACGAGCAGAGCTCCACACAACGGCTGCCACATATTTAATACATTTACTCATGTGCCCGAGGACATAATCAGGTTAATTTGAACAACAAGCTTATTTCCATAGCAACATTATTTTCCGAACACCACTGGCCTATTTTAGTAATCGCACAATAACTTGACAATTTAATGTAAATCCGTGGACCACAGATTGGGAATCACTGAACTATTAGATATTGTTTAGGTTCGTGTTTACGTCGGTCACGTGCTTTCATGTTGTGTTTTTGTGATGCTTCTTTGTTTAATGTGAACACGCGCCGATTCGCATTGGCTGTGTGTTTGTCTCATCAATGTGTAACCCTCCCACCTTGTTTCCCTGCTTTAGTTTGATTTGTTCCCAGCTGTGTCCCATTCAATTACCGTTCCTCATGTGTGTACTTAATCCATCTGTGTCTGTTGTCTTGTGCTGGTTTCTCGTCGTTTATGGTTGTGTGGTCCTGTCTCTTGTCAAGTTCTGTCAAGTCAAGTTTCTAGTTCATGTTCTAGTCCTGTTTTCCCCCTCAGGGTGGTTTTTGTTCTGTTTTATTTTTCGTTTTTGTATTTTGTAACAATAAAATCCCCACTCGTCTGCAACATTGAGTCCTAGTCACATCCCTTCACCCAACCTGACACCTGTTGCGATGACTAGTTATAGTAGTGCTAATAAGCCTATTTAGAGGTGCAGATTAATTCAGGTAAGACTGTATGTAGACATTTTATTATGTGTTATGAGGTGGTCCGCAAAATTTTTTGATTACAAATAGTGGTCCACACACACAAAAAGTTTGAAAACCACTAATATTTCATCAAAATGCCAAATATTTGTCAACAATTATGCATTTGGTCCTTTAAAATAAAAGCTAAACGAGCAATCTAGTTTATTGTATTAGTGGAAAGTGCTACATTTATTTCTCTTCACTTGATATGTTTTGGAATAATCTTAAAAATCATGAAATTATCCTGCAGGAGCAACTTCTGATCTGCTTCTGTCGTTAATAAAGTGGATTTTGAATTTAATGTCCTTACATTTTTGAGACTTTGACTCCTGAAAGATGTAGGCATAGAGCCCTGCCCTGAATTCAGAACGGAAGCCTAGTAGCGCTCAACTTTTATTGGATGGAGATTGCAATGCCTTCGAATGTTGACTCAAATGCAGAAAGGCATTATATAAAAATACTGTGTCACAGCTTCTCGGATTTCTTAATTTACATTTATAACATTGTGTATGAAAAAATGTAATAGACTGTAAATACAAATGGTGAATCCATTTCAATATGTACACAAAATAGAAGAGAATTTTACTCTCATGTTTTCAAAAAATGGCTTAGAAAAGAAGGCAAACAAAGAAAAGAAATTGGAAGTAGATATTTTGGTAATAATTAGACAAAGCTTCAGTGAACGCTTGTCTCCTGCTGCTACAAGATTTGAAGTTTGAAGACATTTTGTTTTAATGAACTAGACCTGCAAGCTAATTCTGTGAACTCAAGTCATTAAACTTTTTGCACTTGTGAGCATGAAACCGTCTGTTTGTTTCAGAGTCTTTAGACAGTTCGTTTCTGAGAGCTGTCACTTAATTGTCAGCTCTCTGCTTAGCTACAGGCTGAACAGGTTGGATGACAAAAAAACAAGGAAATGTTCTCGTAATTATATCGCAGCATGATAAATATAAAGCAGCACTGTGCCTCATACATTTACACCTATCATAGATGCACAGCACAGTTTCCAGGAAGATGAAGTGTATCTAAAGTAGGATTTTTTTTATTTGCCTAAAAATGAAAAATCTGTAAGTTACTCAGTCCAAACCTGTATGACTCTTTAAATTTTATTTTTCAGAACACAAAAAGAAGAGATTTTTAAGATCTGTGTGTTTCAAACAACACTGAACCTCGTTGACATTCATTATTTAGATTAAACATTTTTTTCTAAATATCTTCATTTGTGTTCCACAGAACAAAGTAAGTCAGTTGGGAACAACATGAGGATTAGTAAATGATTTTAGTGAACTGTCCCTTTTAAATTCAAGCAATTTAGCTTTTTTTAAATTGTGTATTTCAGATAGCTTTGTATTATATAAAATTATATACAATTAACATGCTAATGCATGTAAGTCGTATGTTTGTTTTAACGTGTTAAACCATTAAAAATTTGGTTTTAATTATGTGTTCTTACCTTCGAGAAAGAAGATACAGTAGTGAAGGAGGAGGGAGGGATTACGTAGGTTATGTAAATTACGTAGATAACGCAAACACAGTACGAAAGTGTAGTGTATTGGATAGCCTCAGAACCTCATATTTATTGTTAAACACACATAACGTGCGCTGCTCTCAGCTTAATACTCGTGAATCACTCGTCTCCCTGGTAACCCCCGCTGTAAGAAAAAGATGGCCCTCTAGTGGAAATAATTTGCAATTACCCCATAAATGTATATAACATACACCACAGGAAGACTCGCGGGAGATGCTTAGGGAAGTCAACGAGCACGTGGAGTGAAGGAGTGAGGCGCGTGGGCTCAGAGTGCTCGAATACCTATAGTGTCCGCGTCTCTCAGCTGCTCGTATTTCAAAATTTGCTCGAATGCTTGCTTGTATCTCGTATATCAGGACACTCATATCTTAAGGTATTACTGTACTTATTTAGAGCTCAAGAAATTGTTTTGCTGATTTATAAAAAATTTTATTTGATGGTTTAAAAGAATATAATTTGTTTAGAATGGAAATGTTCTGTAGCATAAAAAATTCAGGAGAGAAAACCGCAACAATAAAGTACCGGTGAAGTGTGAGATCCCATGTTGCTGTTTCGCCCTTGAGCGCAGCGGTTAATCCCAGGGATGCTCCAGGTTCCTGCCAGGAGTGTACAATAAATAGAACACTGAAGGCATGTCACAAGTCTATTATTTACTTTCATTTTATGTGCTTTTAACATTGTTTCGATTGCGCCTCGGCAGGATATAAACTAATGACAGACCCTTAAGTAACTTACTTTGGCCTGTTTCTTTCTTCATTATGTATCAAGTCAAAATGGCCTTCAAAAGGGCAATACAAAAGGTCATGGAGGGAAATGATTGTTTGTTGATGCTTTTCAAGGTCACAGTCCACTGGATCCATGGCCACACGCTGCCCACAGGTGCACTCAGAGTGATTTTGTTTTTCAAGGAGAGCTGAGGTAATAAGTGGCCTGTGTTTACTGTACACCGTATAGCAATTTGCACATCTGCTCGAACACACTCTTCTTAATGGATTGTAATGTTCCTCTGTGCGGCGTTGGTTAAATGCTAGAGAAAATCCATTACCGCTGATGGAAAGAGAAAGAATATGATGTTCTGTGTGTTTTATTTCCATCTGTTCTCTTTCCAAGTGACATTTTTACTTCTTTTTGCTAATATTTGTTGAAGGAGACGGTCTTACGTCAGGCGAGCTGTGTAACGGGCCTCAAACGCCTCTGTCATTTGTACCTCTTCAAATTCTCATCGTCTTATCCATTTGTCTCGTCATTTGCCTTTTCTCGCTCTCTCCACTCATTTCTTTCATGGTAATCCATTTACCCTTGCTTTTCTCTTAATTTAAACCTCCTCTTTCTCTCGCATATTACACACAATCTCTCTCTCTAGCCTGTCACACATCCATCCCTGTGCTTTCCTTTGGTTCCTCTCCCTGTTTCCCGAGCAGATCCCCCTCAGACATCATCACTATCACAGGCAGCATATGTACGTGTTGTTATTGAAAGTAAGTAGGACCGTAGGAGCGTGCAGTCGGGCCTCTGGATGAATTCTGCTCCATCTGAAACGGCGCACCGCCTTTGCATTGCAAATTAAGCCCAACAAGATGTTTCTTTCAAATCTAAGTGCATAATTATGTTCTCTTGTGTAGGAATGAGACTGTGATCCTGTTGTACTGTGACGCCCTACTAACAGTGAGCAAGTGTTTTCTCCCGCAACCGCTGTTGTTTTCTGTTCCTGACTCTGTTGAAATGGAAAGCAGCACATGCCCTAAATGAAAGGGGTGTATCCCTGAAAAAGCATGCATCCTACTTTTATTTGCCCGAGGAAAAGATCTGTAATCTTTTCAATTACTTTAGTTTTGTACATTTGTCTTTGATATAGTGTAATATGCATTTTGTTCTAGTTTATTTCATTTTCTACAAAGCTAGTGTTTTTGTCTAAAACTCTACTCTGCATAATTCTTTTTTTTTTTAAATCAATTCACACAAATTATTGTAAAGGGACATAAATATGAATGAATCATTCATCATATTGTGTGGACAAAGCCAAGGCTATATTGTATATAGCATATATATTAGACCTCTCATATAGAATTTTATTTAAATTTTTACCAAGTTGCAGACAAAAGTGTCACAGAGTGTAAAGTTAAAACTCTTTGTTCAGACATTAACTTGCGCAGAATAGTGTTTTCCATGTGCGATTTTTATCTGTTAATCTAATATAATATTGTCTTCAGTAGTAAGTAATAATAGTGTCATTCTAATATGCTGTTTTTGTGCTCTAGAATAGTTTTTTGACATGTTACTTAATATTTTTATAGAAGCCGATACATTCTTGTCAGGAATCTTTTATAATGCAATCTTGCTTATTTTTTTATTTTTTTTAACCATAATTTGTCTATTTTTAATTAAATTATACAATCAATTATTGTAATTAAAAACAGCTACATGGATTCCATTAAATAGGTTTTTTTTAATAAAAAAATAGAGTCGATCCTGTTTTAATGGATTTACTCCAGGCATGAGTACAGTACCATAATATTTAATTATCTAATCTGTCACATAGTGTTGTCGGTAACAGTACAACATCAATAAGTAGTCAATTAAAAATGCTTATTTGCATTTCTGAATTATCGTCCCATCTGCAGCTACTGCGTTGATTCTTATTAAATTATTCTGGGGTTAAATCCCTTGCTCAGGGCTGATTATTTCATGAATCGCCCCCTGTAGGGTTTGAATTGCCAGCCCAGATCTACTCTACAACGCATCTATTCTCTGATGTGGAATAACAGACAGAGCTCTAGTAAGATTATAAAATGCCATGACAGCTAAAAGACTACCTCTGGTCTTTGAAATCTATTTACAGAGATATTGTTGCTTGATAAACACATTATTAACGATTAACGCATTTACAGCCGGTCTCTCATACCCAGCTCGAGCTTGTAATTTAATATTGCATTCTGAGTACCAACGAGGATGCAGTGGTTAGTTATCAGCTTTTTATTTGATGTTGATGGATGTTACTTTTAACACACCATGTGCACTTTTGTGTGTGTGTGTGTCTGCATTATCCATCAGTAGGTGAAGCTTTAATCTTTTTTAACAAACTCCTTTTTATAATAAACCCCATCCAGAGAGATTTTTGGTGGTTGCAGTCAAGTTGTTCACAGTGTGCTGTTCTCTCCTCTTTCTTTGAGAAGGGGAATCAAAATGCTGTTTAGCATAATTGTCTGGGTGAGAGCAAGACAAACCGTTCATCATAGCCTGCAGCAAACATATTCAGCCCACCTATGCGCTCATTATATTTAAATAGGTGTTTGTAAGCGCATACAATTTTTCAGCCCAAACCTTTTGAGTGTTTTTAGATGCCACAGTTATCATTACTTTGATTTGGGATTCAAAAGATTCTAATCGTAAAGTGTGAACGAACAAGCATTAGATTTCAGGCCATTCAGGGAGGTACCTAACCGAACACCTCTGCACTCTCTCGCACACACACACACACACCTGTAGACATTTAACATAAATAGACTGTGATGGGGATGCAAAATGCAATAAGCCTGTTATTTTACTGCACTGAAAACTAAAATCATGCAAATATGCAGTGAACCTTGCACATTAACCCATACAAAAAGGTCTTTTAACATCATTAGAGGTAATTACCATCTAAAACCCGCCTGAATTCTCGGTCACGTCTGCCGCAGGGTCGGTTATTATGGTTCACATGCCTGATTACATGCTCACAAAACACAGGGCAGGTGTGAACAACAGGAAAAGCAAAAGATGGATAGGAATGGACAGATAGGCTACAGGGTGATTCTTGCTTGTGGTTGGATTGTCACTCTCTAAAGACAAAGTATGAGAGACAGAAAGAGAATAGCTGGATAAAGATGTTTCATCATGAAAGAGCTTGTCTCTGAGAGGGGGTTCAAATGCTCGCCATATCCATCAATCACTTCTCTTTTCTGCATCCCTCCGATCAGTGGATCTCAACCGATGACCTAAAAATGAGCTGAAGGTCTGTTCTGGTCACAGCCAGCGGGGGGGGGAAACTATTTTAGATGCAGCTAACCATAAAATTGTGCCTGTCAGTTGGTAGAAGTTGCCAGAGTAGCAGTAGGAAAGTGAAATTATGACATGCGTGCAGTGAGGATTTACCAGTGGTGTTATTGTTAATTAAAACTAGTAAAAATAGTTTTCAGATATTTAACTTTGTTACAACTTTGTTTTATAAATTGTCTCTCTGCTCTGGTCTTCATCTGCTTGCCTGTCTGTCGTTGTGCTCCATTTCTTTTCATGGTTTTATTTTACTGTGCTTCGTTCTTTACCTCTCAATCTCTTTTTACTGTCTGTATTGTCAGCTCAGAACATGTGCTGTTTGGTCAGAGTTCAGTAATACACAATCCCACACAGCATCCCATTATCAGAGTCTGTTATCGCACCCATGACATGCCATTGTAATAATTTCCATATAGATTAGTGTGTAATCATTCTATTTTCTGATATTCTGTCAAGGCTCTTAACCTGTTCATTTCTCTTTGTGGCAGACTGAATTACACTGGATTCAAATTCTTACTTAGCATAACAATTGCAATGTTGTACAGTAGACCACAGGATTAGACACAATATAAAGGTCCAAAGTATGACATTATAAACTGAAATTCAAAATTTACCTTAACCTGGAATTAAAAAGAAAATGTGTTGTGTTCAGTGGAACTGTTATGCTTTTAATGCGATTCAGAAGGAGTTTTATTCCAGGATAAATAATCTTTACAGAATGAGTCATCAGACTTTTAATCATTTTGACGTTATTCTTCATTTTATTAATTTTAACTTTTTGTTTTTATTTGTTTTATTAATGATTGATTGATTGCATCTTGTTCTTGCAATAAATAGCTTTCAATGCTGACATGAAATGAAGTAATCCTACCATTTCTACCCGTACTACTCACTAAATTATCATATTTTTCACATTGTCAAAGAGCACAATATGCAAATTGTGCTGGAGAGCATGGTTTTCAGGTTTGACACACTCGAGTTCTGCTGTCAAATTCTTCAATTCCTTTGAATATTCTATGAATCTTTTAGGTATGAGAAATATAATTATTCTCCCTATTTTTTTATAAAAAGTCCGTTTTGTTAATTTTAATGGTATTAATTCGGTAATGTCATGTTTCCGTATAGGCTGATCCGAGAGAGCTGATACGTCTTGTTACGAAACACGTGACAGACCATGCTAAATGCAGTTGGGTGGACGAGGAACTGCAGGCCCTGATTGGTCAGTTGCGATTGTACAGTGAGAAGTTGACAGACTTTACTCAGGCTCAGGTGCTACAGGGACTCGGCCGTGGAGTCGATGTCCAGAGATTTAGCAGCGACAACCAGTACAAGAAAGAGACTATTCTGGGCCTGGCTGAGTAAGTATTGTGTGCCCGTGTACCATATAAAAAAACATATATATGTGTGTGTATTTTTATATATACATTGCTCAAAAATTAAGGGAACACTTAATCATCACAGTATAACACCTAATAATTTAAACTTCAGGGATATCAATCTATCCATTTAAGAAGCATAAGTGATTGTGAATCAGTTTCACCTGCTTTGGTGTAAATGAAAGTGAACAGATGCACTGGAGAAAAAGGGAATGATTTTGCAGGTGGTGGCTATAGACAATTGTTCTGTCCTTTATTCTTCGATTGGTTTTGTTCTTTTAGTGTCCTTGTCACATGCCTGTCACTACTCTTGGCATGAGGCAGTGGCTTCAATCCAATCAGGTTGCACATGCAGTCCTGCTACTCCAGGATGGCAAATCCATGTGTGCCAGCACAGTTTCAAGAGCATGGAGGAGATACTGGAAGGCAGGCATTACAGAAGGAGAGCTGAACAGGGATTTCGAAGGGCAACAACCTCAGCAGCAGGACCGCTATCTGCTGCTTTGTGAACAAACTTCAGAAAAATGAGGATGGCGTCCTGAGTGCCTGACGTCCTCTAGTGCAACCTGTGCTCACAGCTTTGCACCATGCAGATTGATTAGCATTTGCCAGAGATCACCAGAATTGGCAAGTCCGCCGATAGTGTCCCGTTCTCTTCATGGATGATTGCAGTTCACACTGAGCACATGTGACTGATGTGAAAGAGCCTGGAGATGCTGTGGGAGACGTTGCTGTGTGCAACATCCAGCTTGACTGGTTTGGCGGTGTGCCTGTAATTGTACTTTGAGGGTTGCACAGACCTCCACGTGCTAGCCAATGGTTCTCGCACTGCTGTTAGGTACTGGAATGAAATTCTCAGGGTCAGACCTTGTGCTGGTGCAGTAGGTCCTGGGCTCCTCCTGGTGTATGATAATGCCTGGCCTCATGTGGCTAGAGTATGCCGGCAGTGTTTTTTGATGGAAAAGGCATTGATATCAGCGATTGGTCCTCATGTTCCCCAGACCTGAATCCACTTGAGAACCTCTGGAACATTATGTATCAGAGAGTTCAAAGGCACCAAGTAGCACCATAGACTGTCCAGAAGCTCACTGATGCCCTGATCAAGGTCTGGAACGAGATCTCCCAGGACACCATCCACTATCTTGTCAGGAGCATGCCCAGCCCTTGTCGTGACTGCATCCAGGCATGTGGCAATCACTTCTGCTTCCTAATTGGACCGATTGATATCCCTGAACTTTAATTGACTTGGTCTCATAGCGTGATACAATTTAGCACACTCCTAGTAATCAAAAAGAATCTTTGTGGAGTTTAAAGAGACTGGCACATCTCCTACATATTTTAATCTGTCTTTCCTGTGAATATGACTCTCTGGAAGAGAATCTCATGATTCAGATTTGATCTTTTGATCCAAACCAGAGCTCTGGCTTTAAGGACTCAGTTTTATAAGGACTAGAGTCACAGGTCTGGGGTGACTAAGGTCTAGCAAGATTTGGCAATACAAATGTCCAATGCTTACTGTAGCGATTGCAAAATGAAGTTCCAGCAGCTCAGGGCAGATCTGAATTGCAAGAGCAGACAGAATAAAATCATCATCAAAGGATCAAATTCATTCTTTTAGAACACAACCGATCAGGATTTTTACGGATATGTTACGCTTGGCCTTTGATGGGCTGCGATTTTGACCAGGATTAGAAGGATCAAGACACTGAATTTAAAACTGAAGTGTGACTGTTTTTATAAAACAATGTTTAATTAATAATGTAGTTGAAGTTTTCTTTATATTTTATTTATATATATATATATATATATATATATATATATATATATATATATATATATATATATATATATATATATATATATATATATATATATATATATATATATATATATATTTTTTTTTTTTTTTTATTATTATTTTTTTTTTAATATATATTTATGTTCCTTTTTAGCTTTTGCCTTTTATTTACCCATGTCTGTGTGTCTGTCTTTTGTTGTAATGGTCTGTCTATCATTGTATCTATTATGCTGTCATTCTATATGTCATTCTGTCTATCATTTTATCTAGGACACTGGATGAGAGCGTGTATGGTATCTCTCGTTCTTTGGCTCATCGGTACAGCATTCCTCTCTGGGAAGTACACATGACGCACCTTGAGTTTCTGTTCACTGATAGCGGGTAAGACACTCACACACACACACACACACGGCAAACATTAGCAGTGCTCATACTGAAAAAAATATTTTCTGCACACACAATACTTTTTCCAGAGGAATGAGCCTGCAGAACCTCAGTTAGAAGCCGTTTCCACAAGTAACAGTAGTTTGTATTTCCTCAACGTGAGGGTCAAAACCCTGCAACCCCTGTGCTCTCGATGTGCAAGCAGAAGATTGCACTGATTGATCGCAGAGACTGGCTTACAGTCGATCGGTCAGTGTGATTTGCCAGACTTAGTTTAGTAGTGAAGGCAAGAAGCTCTTTGTTTTTTGAAATAGCTTTGCAGCGATTCTTTATTGGGCTTTGAAAATCCACACAAACAATGTGCCACCCCTCCTGAGCTCCCTGCACGGTAAATTTGTCACTGAATCATTGTTCAAAGCCTGGTCTAATCAACTCCCTCTCCATCTCTCACTGGGTTTAATCACCCTGAATATCTCCCTCTCTCCTTCACTCACTCTACATAAACAGGCACTCATTTGACTTTGCTTATTTAGTACAGATTGCTTGGGTGAAACTGATTTACTGTGAATGTTTTTTTTTCTTCTTCATGTTTTCCCTTGTGAGAGTCATTCCATGCTCATTACCATACTCAAGGCTTGTTGTTTGTAGCTCTGTGCAGAACATGGGAAAAAAAAGAGGGGAAAAAAACGAAACCCCCCCCCCCCAATCAAAGATGTTATCAAAGGAGAATGGCACCAGAGGGATCCTGAGCAACTTTGGCAATTACTCAAAAGTTTTATTGTATTGTGGTTTCTGCTTGCTAATTTGTCAGCAAATGGGCTTTTCTGACTGATGAGGACTTGTAAACACATATTTTGCATCGTTTATGCTATTTACTCAGTTTGCAGATGATGTGGTTATATAATGCGTTTTCAAAGGCCAATTCTTTGTTTTTGTTTGTTTTCCTGGGTGTTGTTTTTCGTTGTTGCTGTTTATTATGTCACAAGGCACATCAGAGTTGTGAGTTTGTTTTATTACAATAGGTAATTTGGCATATTAAGCATAGTTTTTGGGCAGATTTATTAAAACATAGTCTGTTTTTATGTAAAATGTGAGCTTTGAAGCGCCATTTAATTGGGCTGCATAGAAATGTTTGCTCATTTTGGCATGATTGCATTGGCTTTGCTTTGGATTGAAATCATTAAAAATTTTGCTTTAGACTTCACCTCCATTTCATTTAATTCCGTTTCATTCCAATCTGATCCATTCCATTCCAATGAACTTCAGTTAGCTCAAATAAATACTTAGATTCTGTTCCTTTCTATTTAGCTCCAATTAGTTCTTTTGGTGTGTGTATGAGCATGTTTTATGACTTTTTGTGCCAGAAATCTATAGGCATTTGTTTTTAACATGCCACAATTGTATTTTATACTCCAACTTTCTGAAATGAGGACAAATTGTTTAAAATGCGGGATATTTTTTTTCTTTCTCAGACCTACATATGGCAGATGGTCAGTCCAAAAGTATTTTGCTCCGTCTGGACAGCAGCTCTGTCTATAGTCTATCCATTTTTCTTTATTGCCAGTCTGCACCAAGTCATGTTTTTCTCAGGTATTCTGTCGCATATTATGCTTAGGGCCATATAACATTTGCTCTTTCATTTGTATCGCTTTAGATCAGGGGTCCCCAAACTACGGCCCGCGAAGCCCTCTCATCCGGCCCGCGGAGACCTTTTTGCCTATGAAAAAAATACATAAATTTACGTGTATCCTGCCAAGATCAGCCGCCGCTTACGTGAACGTTATGTTTTTACCGAATTAAAATAGAGGCGCGCAGTAGCGCATTCCCTTTCTAGAGGAACTCCTCCCCTTCACGTAATATCTGAAACCTTATAGGATAACGCCAGTTGACAACTGGCCAATAGTAGCGCGATGCGGATCTGGCAGACAAACAGTAGAAACAGCTGCAATTGTGTCAGAATATTTCTTTCACGGTTCTCTAAACGGAATTTGGAAAAATAACCGAGGTTATGATAGTAAACGGAGACGTTTTCCAAACGATCCCTACGTTACAAAACCTTATTCGCTGCTTACGTTTTCTACTTCCGTTCACAGACAATGAGATTATATACCGTTTTTTCCCGCATATAATCCAGAGACGCATGTTCTTTGCACCTTCATATAGCTTGCGGGTGTGATATGTAAAATGTATAAAAATGTTACGTATAAACATATAAAATGTGTGATATAGCCCGCAGGACTGGTGGTTTTCCCCCCCATTTTTGCCTAAGGATGACATTCCTAATGTCAAAACTTTTGCATCAATGTACCTTTCAATCTTTTGAACAACATACATGTGTGAACAAACATTTTCAAGAATAAAATACATGAAGAACAATTTGAGAACAAACTTGTCCGATGATAATCTCAGGTCACTGTTGATGTTAGGGAAATCAAATCTAAAGCCAGAAATGTCTGCTATTTTGGCATCCAGGAAACAATTTCACCATTTCCACTAATACAGGTGTTCATCTGTAGTGTATCAATGTGGTATTAAATAATAACTGAATAAAATAATATTAAATAAATAATTAAAAACAACATCCATGTTTTGATTATTTTATTTGGACCTTGAGTGTGTAGTCGGCCCCCGAACTGTTTCACAGTTAATGCGGCCCTCGGGCTGAAAAGTTTGGAGACCCCTGCTTTAGACCAACAAGACTTTCATGTTGTGTATTGTTGATTTGGCTTGGCCAGATTATTTTTTGTCATATTAGTCACTTTAGTCGTGTTCTTGGTCCAACTGAATGAATGGGTTATTTTCAGAGTTCACTTCATGGTTGAAAATGGTAGGCAAGTTCACTCGTTTTTAGACGTTTCCCATGGTTCTTTTTTCAATGCAGATTAATATGCTGTAGGGCTTTGGCTTTATTCTGCCCAGCATGATTTGTTAGCTGCCCTGTGTACCCTGAGTATACTCTTTCAAAAACTCTACATGATCTGTTCAAATGTGTTTTTAGTTTTTTTATTCCAATTTTCGAATTCATGATTCTCAGAAGACCCCACACTGCACTGCCATATAATGCATTAGCTTCTTTAGCTGAATGCATTCCGAGCCAGATTTTAAGTGCCATTTCTAATTGGACAGACATTTTTTTGGCATTAAATATCCTCTTTTTGCTTTTTTGTGTTATTCATTAAACTGAGGTAGGTCTAATTTTCATACAAAGATAGGGTGCAATAGGGCTAAAGACACACAAGTAAACCCACTAAAGTGTCTTTTGTTTATTTGTATACTTTATGTAGTGTTGGACGTTTAAGTTTAATTTACCAATTAAACTTAATTAAAATAGGTGGTATAATTTTTTTGCAACAGCAGCAGGCAAGTTAATCTGAGTATTACTCAAATGCATTACAGTCTGGAATGTCCTAGTGCTGCTGGACCCTTGGAATACCGCTTGACCAATCAAATTTTAGGGCTGTAACTAATAATGTTTATATCAAAGAGGGTCAGTGATAGTGTCTCAGTCCGCCCTTGAGTGAAGAATTCAGTTTGAATTCAGCCTCTGCGTCTCTTACACACACATCCGTTCTTGGCTTTGTAATTGCAGCAGGAGACAGGATTAATGGCTGCTGTGTTTAGTGAAGTATTGATCCTGTTAAAAGCAGTTATTCTTTGTTAATAAGCAGGCTGCAGTCAGAAGCTCCCTTTTCCCTCTCTTTATCTCTCCCTGCCGCCCTTCCTTCCTGTAATTTCGGTCTTACCTGTTTTGTCTCTGCTATCTTCTTCCTTTTTTCCTCACTTTGTTCTGACCTGTTGTTGTTTTTCAGCCCATCTTTTATTCTTCTCTCTGCATTGCTCTTTCTGTGTCTGTTTCTGGCCCCAGGACATAGTGCCCCAAGCCAGTATGGTCATATCCATTAAACATGTGTTAAGGTCCATAGGGGTTGCACTCTGTAGACAAAGGATAGTTGTTGGTCTCTGTCCAAATGGCCAAATGCAACCTGCAGATCGCTCATTTTGTTGTATTAACACTGAATATGATTAGCTGTAATACAATAATCATGCGATGGCACCATGTTTACCCATAAAAATGTTGAGACCTGTGTGTGTCCTATAAATGTTACTGTAGATTGTGTCTTGCACAATGACGTGGAAAGAGGGAAGCCACAGGGGCTTGTTAATTTTGTAATCTAAAAGTGCCCTTGTGGTCATAAAAAAAAAAAATTAAAATAAGTAGTTATTTTTAATGGAGTAAGAGTTAACATACTATTTTTGGGTCAGTCATTTTAAGAAATGATTTGATCTAAATTGATCAAGTGATGAAAATATTTTCTTATAAACCTAATCCTGAAAAACATTTATATTTTAAATAAATACTATTCTTATCAAAGAACCTTGAAATATTTTATGGTGTCCACAAAATGTACAAAATAATATATGCTTAATACTAATAATATTAACTCTCATACAGGGCTAGTATTTGCCCCCGGATTTTACTCTTGTATTTGTGCATAATTTTCCACTGAATTCCATTTACATCTTTAAAAAAGAATGCTATGAATGCATAAAAGTGAACTAAAACACAAGGAGATATTTTTCTTCATGTGTTTTAATAACAAAATTCATATTTATTAAAAAAATTAACATTTTAGCAGCAAATAATTTTTCACATTTGTTGACTTTGGAGCATTATAGCTCATTTCAGGTCATCTTACAGCATTTTGTTGTGGAGTTGTATGTCATTTCAAAACTTAAATGTTCTTAAATTTTTCAACCATTTTCTTATAGACATTCTTGTGCGTTTCCGATTATTGTCTTGCATTGTCAAAAACAATCCAAAACAGCCAATAACAATATTAAAAAAAATGCAAACTCAGACTTTTTGCAGCATTTTAAGTGGCCTTTTTTCTGTCCCTGTGGAGGTCTGCGCAACCCGTTTATCTAACTTTTATCTTTTATTCCCTGTCCTGTTTGCATGTCAGCATGCTTTGCATCTCTTCTCTCTCTCGCTTTCTGTGTTCGACTCTTTCTCCAACCCCTTCTTACACGTCTACCCTCACATACAGCATCAGCAGACCTGCTGGATAAATGGACTTGGCAGTCATTGAAGGTTCACATAGTAATTTATTGATAACCCAACTCTATAAAACATTTCCATGCATCAAAATTGCTATGGGATATTTCTCTGGTGCAGTAAAGCTGTTTATCTTTACTGAAAAGCCATTCAATTAGAGTGAGGTGGAGGGCCAGTCCACACGCCTGCTTATGAAGTCACCGTAGAGATAAATTATGGAAATCAGGGCAGCGCTAGCATAAAACATGACACCCATAGAATCCAAACCTGACATCAGATTTATGGTGGGTCAGTAACTGCTCACCATAGGCTATAATTCACGGTCTAAAAAGATTTTTTTTGGTACTGGAAGTGGTCAAACAACAGTGAATAAAGTTTAATGGACTTTGAAGAAGTTCTTTTCGATTAAACAAAATCAATTCAATTGCAGCATATTAACTCGACCTTTATGTACTTAATTTGGTTCGGAGGACAATTGTGGGTGGAAATGACTGTGCATTGCCTTGATTGATTCGCTACAAGCAATTTGTAAAGGTTGAGTGATCAATGCTTCAGCAGACCCTGGTTATAACTGCTTATTGTCTCGTATATTTTACCTTCCATCCATCTCTTATTCCTTTCTTCCTTCAGCCTCTCCACCAAAGACATTGAGGGCCGGATGAAGGTTCTGGGACTGTTCGAGACTCTAAAGAACGACCCTGAGTCATTCTACACACACATGACTAAATATGTGTATCCCAGTATAGCTGGAACTGACCAGCTTCGAATTCTCTTCTACTTCACTCTTCTGGAGGACTGCAAATGTGCTAACTACTTCCCTCAATCTGCTATGAAGCCTGACATGCACATCAAACTGCTGAAGAAGCTCAAAGCCGTCGCTGTTGGTGAGTAACAACCAATGTCTGAACAAATGGATCAGAATTCATTACATCCAAAAAGGTACTCGATGTTAAAAATAAGGTTTGAAAACCAAATCATTTTTTGGATAGGGAACAAAAATGCTGGTTTCAGCAGGCCTTGAAATAACTGAATGAAAAAGGTTTTGAAGAAATGATTAGATCAATACATAGCCAACCTGGTAAAACAAATTAAGTGATAAATCAGCTCCTGCTTGCAAGCATGCCAATCAACACCATAACCAGTAATGACACATCTCTCTGCAGCTGAGATGACAGGAAATGGGTCGCTAAGCAATAAGGGTGCCAATGAAAGTAATAGAGGAGCGTTAATTAGTCCGCATACAGTACATTTTTGTTCTTTTCTGATTAGATAGATTATTATAAAGCACACGAAAAATGGTTTGAATGAGTCCATAAGCTATGTACCTCTCTCTCTCCAGAATTGGAGCACTGCATGTGATAATGCAAACTGTAACTGAAATTAAGTTACGTTAAAAAAGAAAAGGAATTTTGTGTTGGAGAACAGTGTCGTTGTTGCATTTGTTACATGTACTTACATGTGCCTACCATATAAGGGCTTTTTACTGTATTTTTGATCCAATAAATGCAGCTTTAGTAAGGGATAGGAGTCTTGCAAACACTAAACGTTTGAACAGCATATCTATTATTCAATGATTTACACTAAATAACGTGGTTCTGAGTAACTTTATGCCACTTCTTGCATATTAAATATCTTAAAAATAGCTTAAGACTTACTTTTGATTAACTGTGCTGAAAGGAGGTAGGAATAATGACTGGTATTGTTCATTTGGCGGTCACATGTGTGTTGTTCGTTGTCAAAAATGACCAAACACATGAAATGTAACTTTATTTTGTCTAATGTTCTAATGTTTTTTTTTAATTACTTTTCAACCAAAGCAGTATTTCATGTTAAAATAGCCATGACTTTAAAATCCAATTTTTTTAAAGACAGATTCTTGCCATTTGGCAGGAGTAAAAAAGAAAAACTTGTAATGCTGTAGTGTAACCATTAGATTGCTGTACAGCTCTATTTAAAGACTTTTAATTTTTCTGATCAAAATACTTATTGTTATTAAGTTATGGATTTGTGTATATATACTTAGAAATTCTCAAAGACTACGTTTTGTCAAGGTTTAGGGGGAAAAAAAACTAAATCTTGATTTGAAGTGTCAGTTTTTGCACTAACTGGGACATAGAGGACATTTTGTTATAATAATCTAATATAATGTTGTGAGTGTGTTTTTATACTCTTGATGTTTTAGAGTGTAAACTCTAAAAGTTATTGATTTTATTCCACGTATTTGAAATTCTTTGTGTTACAGTCACACCAGTTCACATATGTGCGTCTGTGTGGGTGGGTGGAATGTGCCTATTTTCCATTAAACTTTTTCTAATCAAATCCACAAATGTCTTTTCCACTATAAAATGACACAATAACATCAGATGATTAATGAATAATTTTCAACTTTGTAGTCTTGAAGCAAGTTTTTTGAAAGGTCAGGAGGGAGTTTGTCAGAGTTTTTGCACCACACTCTCTCCTGTCTCAACTGATACCTTCACACTTAGTAGGCACAGAAAGCACAAACTGTCGCATACATGCTCCTAGACACAGTCCTGTAAAGACTGTGGCATCTGCCACAACCCGAGGGACAGAGATGGCACCTTCTTTTCCACATCTCTGTCTATTATACTGTATATGTGTGTTGAATGCCCTCCTGGCCCCTGTCGAGAGATGGGTCCGTTCTCAGAGGCAGGTGTTTCAATATTTAATGCCCTGATGACGCTTTGTGTCATTCTAGTATTGTCAGTCTGACTTGATATATCCTGAAGGCATGCCAAGTCTACGCTTATTCACATTGATTGACACAAATAAAACCACATTGAAGCTTTAAACTGCAATAAATGTCCCATGTTTTAGATTAATAGAGATTGAGAGTATTTTCCAGTTCCACATTGTGACAATTTGTCCTTGTAGTGTGAAACATATAACATGAGAAATGTGCAATAATAAAAATATAAATATTCACTACATTAAAAAGCATGACAACTTACCCCTGTGTGTATTCTGGAATCATAATGTTTTGCTCCTTAGGTCTGGACTATAAGAAGCTGACAGACGAGGATTTAGATCCTTTGAAAGCTCTGGAGCCAATACTGACCAGCCAGAACGTCCTGTCAATCTCCAAACTGGCCCCTCGAATCCCCCAGAAGGGAGGTGAACCACTTGCCTCTAGTGCTGTATATGCCACCTGGCTTCATAAACTGTTTTGGGAGGGGGATCAGCATTTGTTGAAAAAGGCTCCCCAAAGCGATCAAGACTTCCTTCATACCTATGACACCTGTGCCAAGTACTTTGACCGGCTGCTGCCCGTAGATTGTGTTATCTTCTTGGATGCCATCACCTTTTCCCCTGAAGCAGCCAATAAGGTCAGTCTAATGCATAAAAGGGTCTTGAGAGTTTTAATGTCAAGGTTTACACTTATTAACTTTCAAAATCTTCACAAACTGCACCAAACAAAAAATTTAAATTTAACAAGCTCAGAACCATTTTTTTTCTTAAACAGTATTTGTACATGCTGTTGAGTACAAGATAACTTTAGAAATGCATCTGCATCTCCAAGCAAACAGCTTTTTTTTTTTTCAAATGCTGTCACTGCTTGATCATTTCCGTTATTGCCATTTCAGTATTGGCTTTTTACATACTCCTTTCCAGTCCATATATGAAGGAATTGGAGGTGCACTTAAAAGTATTATGCAAAATTTTAATATGCAAACAAATCTACAGCACTTCATGGTACAAAGGAAAAGTGGTGGGTTATGGCCAATCTTGAACCTAAAAGTTTTGAATCGGGACCTCCACAAGCTCCTGTTCAAAATGTTGAAGAACACATTTTCGAATGTATCTGTCCCCAAGATTGGTTTGCAGTGATCAACCTGAAGGACATGTACAAAGTCCTCCCCTTTGGGCTGTCCCTGTCGCCTTGCGTCTTTACGTAGGTTGTGGTGGTGGCGGCCATTGTTCCAATGAAGGGCATTCAACATATACGTGGCGTTCGCATTCTCAACTTTCTCGAAGATTGGCTCCTTCTGGGCCACTTGCGAGAGCAGTTGTGCAAACACGGGGAACTAGTGCCTCAGCACCTCAGCCATCTGGGGTTCCATTTACATTTATGCAAAAAGTTTTTGCTCTGCTGTTTGGCTACCAAAAAGCTGCTGGTCACTAGGTTCCTAAGTGATGCGACAAGCTTAAATCTTCCACGCATCACCTCCTACCCTCTTGGGCACCTCTCTTTTGTACTATCCGCCATGTAGAGAGCCCCTTTTGAACCACTACAGTCAGTAGAATTTAAGATCCTGTCCTTAAAGACAGCGCTCCTGACTGCACTGGCTTCCATTGAATCGTGCCTAGAATTTGAACTGTCCTACTCGCGTGATCCTGAGACTCTGCCCTGGATATGTGCCCAAGGTTCCCACCACACCTTTTAGGGACCAGGTGGTAAACCTGCAAACATGCTCTGCTAGTTGACATTTACATTTATTCATTTAGCAGACGCTTTTATCCAAAGCAACTTTTAACTGAGGAATACAGAAAGCGATTTGTCATGAAGAGGCAGATGTTGAACAAGAAGTGCTCCTTACCATGTACCGTTCATTTATCGATTGTAGGTTTCTGGTAAGTGTGTAATCTCATAGTAGCGAGCGGAAGTTTGAGGGTGCTGCGTCTGTGGTAGATCCACAAGCAAGCGTCAGTGCCTTGAACTTGGTGCGAGCAGCAAGTGGTAGCCAGTTCAGAGAGATGAAAAGAGGTATGACTTGGGCTCGTTGAAAACAAGAGTGCTACAGAGTTCTAGATCAGTTGTAGGGGTTTGATTTGCACTTGATGGAAGTCCAGTCAGTGCTGTAGTGTGTGATGTTTTAGCACCTTTTATCTCTTCCTTTCTCTCGCAGATCTTATTATTCTGCCTGCAAATCGACGATACACACATGTATACAAATAAGTTAGTTACACACGCGACCCTGTGGCAAGCATCCTAAATGAGCCTCTGTAATCAAAAGGCTAAACGCTAATGCTTGTTGGCCCCTTGGGTGTTTAAATGATGTTATTCTAATGATTTTTATGTTGATATGTTGCAATGATTAGAGTTTGTTGAAAGCAAGTTACAAACTTTCATTCCCATAAACACCTACCCACTCCCACCATTAAGGTAAGAGTGGCATTGATTTGGTACTCAAGAGTACCACTGGGAGAAGCAGCCAATGACATCTGCCATGCTTCTGCTGTAGATTATGTGCGAGCCGTGAGTAAATACGGTTAATGTACGTGTGCGTAAGTGACAGCAGGCAAGCGTGGGAGGGGAGTATTGGAGGTAAACAGTATCAGATGAATCCAGGCATGTGGAGTGTTCTCACGGAGATGAATCTAAATGAGAAATGGGATTAGACTGGATTGTGCGACATCATCATACTATTGTGGTTTATAATGTACGTATTTGCAGTTGAATATTTTTTTTAATGGAAAATATTGTTCTAAAGTATATAGATGTAGATAATGTGTTGTAACATCAGTGTCGAAAACATTGGTGGTAAGATCAAAACATTGGTGCTAAGATCAAAATACAGAGGAATTAATATTTTTATGCATCGTTTATTGTCTTCACGTTTCTGCTGTTTATTCAGCTGCTGCTACAGCGAATAGCTGAATGTCTTTGGAACGTCATAAGTTATTACTTTACGAATCCGTTTTGGACTTTCTGTGAGTGAGAGCCCCCTTGGCTTCAAGTAGAAATTAAACATATGTTACACAAGAGTGTTAATGCTCCATAATGTAACGCAAGTTTTATTGGGGGACAATCCTAATGTATACAAAGATAAATCCTTTATATTTTAGGAAGGGGTTCTTTGCAAGAGAATCATCATTTTTGGTTGGTAAAATATATTGAACATTGGAAAGAGAAAAAAAACGCTTCTGCTTTTTAATATTATTCAATATTAATAATATTTATTCTTGTATAAATTACAATTCTTGAATTAATACATTTTTATTCTTGTCTTTTCTGTGTGATTTCTGTATGTGTTTAGCTCTCCGTAGAGACCCGGCTGGAGATCACTAAGCGCGCACTGAAGGCGCTAAAAGGCATTGGCGACAAGCGTAAGAAGAAGGGTAACGATGACATAAGTGAAAACCTCGCCTCCGGTTTTGACTCCGCCCTCACTCACCTGCAGCAATCTCTCGCTCATCTTGAGACTCTGAGCCACTCCTTCACTGTGTCACTCAAGACAAGTCAGGAAGTAATCCTCAACACACACACACAGAATTCACAAAAATTCTCTTTTTCTCATCCAAGACAGATGCTAACTGTAACAAGAGTCTTAAATATTATGCAAGTACCAAAGCTACTTGTTCTTTTTCTCCATCGTACTCTCTTTCTTGCTCCTTTCCTCCTTCACAATTTCTCACTTTCCTGACCTGTAAACAGTGGCTATGATTGATTGATGGTTTGTACCTGGTGTCCTGTCTGCAGGATAGTAGCATTCAGTCCATGTCAGCCTGTGGTTTCTTTAATGGACACATTGAGCCATTTGTGTATGGAAATATATGGATTTATTTTTACAGTGCACACTTATCAAGCAGATACTGCTGTATCTCGTTATCGGCACACCTTCACCATGTCACACAACACACTCCCATAGGGATTTGCGCGATCTTGGAAACTGCAGTTTAATTCTCTGTTCGAGTTGCCTTGTATCCCGTGACTTGCCAGTGTTAGGAGTGTTACTAACTTAAATTCACAATAAAACAGAAGTATGGACAGAATTTTTTCTCCCTTATTTTGACGTGCATATGAATGTAACGGATTATTGTAGAACTACAGGGCGGGAACTTGATTCTATTCATCGATTGCTGATTATATTTTGAGATGTGGGCATTGTGCTCAAATGGGGAACTTACAAGTGTGGGTTTGAGCAGACTAAATGTTTGGAGAAGTCCTGCTTACGTTTGATGCCTTTTTTTCCTTTTTTTAATTAAAACATGCATTGATTAATCATTTGCAAATAAGATCTAAACTCTAAATGTTAGCTAAAAAATGTGTTGTTTCAAAAATGCTGTTACCATCCATTTTTGAGTTAAACTTTAAAAGTTACGTTCAACCAACAAACTACATTGAGTTAGAGAAACTTTATTGCATTAAACACAGATTTTTAAGTTGATTAGTCAGAGGAATTAAATCAAATTTAGTAAATAATGTCTTGTCTATTTTAGTTAAAATCCACAGTTAGAATAACCTCTAAATGCTAAACTTTAGCTTATTTAGCATGTAAATTGAACAAACAAGAAATATTTTGCTTATCACGTGCATTAGTGCAGTCTGCTTATAGAGTCAATGTAGTGTTTACCTTCATGCACTCTACTCCTCAATAAAGGTAACCACAAAACTTTCCACATTATACATATACTCTTTCAAATTAAACGTAGCAGCATTCAACACTAATGGGTCTTTCACTTCATAAAACAAAACAAATAAAATAACACTTAATTTCAACGTTTCACACAATTCTTCAGAAATAAAAGAAACATTTCTTAATGTTGAAAGCGGCTGCACTGCTTAATATTTTCTTGATGAATAGAAAGTATTTCATAACATTATACATATCTTTATGGCCACTTTGATGTATTTAATGCATACATCAACGCAAATATCGAATTAAAAAACAAAAAAACAACATATTGACTCCAAAATTTGAATGGCAGTGTATGCAATGGATGCTAGGAAGCATAGTTATGTTGAGATGTGCTTATGACAACTGAAAAGGAAGCCCCCCTGGTTTGGAAGCATGAAGTGTGTGTGTGTGTGTGTGTGTGTGTGTGTGTGTGTGTGAGAGAGAGATAAGCTTGTTCCTCATTATTGTCAGTGACCAAACAAATTGTTTTATTTTTTACTTGTCTTCAGGTGTATTTTGCAACTGGATGTCTCAAAAAGAACATAGATAAGCTAATGTCGCTGGAGGATGGGTGTTTATGTCTTTGTATTCTTTTTTTGTTTTAGGAGAGCTTACAGAAGTACAGTCGCATTTATGACCTGTCTAGGTCTGAGCAATCTAAGGTTCACCAACTGGCTGTCACAATGGCCATGGACGGACAGCCCCTTGAAAGAATCGAACAGCTGCTCAAAGTCGCTGTGGGAATAATTGAACTGTCTCCGAAGAGCATAGTCCACGACGCAGTGGAGCTGATCATAACTGCTCTCAGGTACAGCGATTTGCAGTTCTGCCTCAACCGATGTCGTTTAATATCACCCTCATTTTCTTGCTGTCTGTTTTATACCCTTTCTCATTTCTTGTAATGTTCTCTCGTTCTCCTTCTCTCCGTCTTTGTCTTTATGGCATATCCCTCTATTAACCTGTGTCAGGCTGGATGTGTTTTTGTTTGATTGAGTTAAACACAACATTGGCCTCTGCCCTGGCCTCTCATCTCTCTCTTTTACAACACACTTTCTCTTTTTTTTTTTTACCTTTCATCTCCTGCTTTCAGGAGGTCACCACCTTCCCTGCTGGCTGGCTCTTAATAACACTATTCTTAGTAATACTAGCAATTCAGAGAGTATGGCAGAGCTGTGATTTCCACCACAACTTGTAAAAAGAAAGTAATTATGAACCTATTTGCTTAAGGTTTTAAACCAAACAACCAGCATCTAAGATCCCAAAAAGTCTGGAAAGACTGTTACTGTGATTTAATACTGTGTACAAGAATTTTGAGTTACGAGCTCGCTCTTGGAACGAATTAAACTCGTAAACCGAGGTATTATTGTATAAATATAAATGTTTGCTCATTTCTCCCATAACCACCATTAAAAATGACTTAAAAAGACCAGACGGAATAGCCTTTGTTGCCCTTGTGCATCGAGGAGTCTTAGGTGCTCAAAACCCTGTCCCTACTTCTTTTTTTTAAATAGTGGTTTGTTTCTTATTTTCCATGTGCTGTGAATAGGCCTTTACAATGCCAAATACTTCAAGTTTTTTCTTCATTTGTAAATCTCAAACACCATCTAAAGAGTGTGAATCAACATTTTGTGCCTCCTTATTAGTCATTTTGCTTTGTGAGTCTGTGTTCAGACATTTCAGCTCAATCTGTAATCAAGGAGGATTAGTGAAGGTCCCTTGAATCAGTGAAAACAATGGTCAGAAAAATTAAAATTGATTACAGTTGCTTTTATTCAGACGCAGCCTCCCACTCTTCTCTCTGCTGGAGTGATTCATATTCTCGGTAATTGCTTAAAACTAAAGCGTGTTCCTGTCTTCTGCCGCTAATTACTGGTTTGTTCAGGTGGGCAAATGAATCTTTAACAATGAAATGATTTGGGCACAGGGAATTGTCAAGCTTTTTTGGAAAGTTTATTCCATCAAGCTGTAGTCCGCTTTCTTGTGGCTTGTGTTTTTAACAAGATGGAAATTCTCTTTGAATGGACTAGGAATCTGTGGTTTTCCAAGCTCCTCTTGATTGATGTTCATATCTGAGGAGTAAATAATTATGGTTACATTTCATTTATAAATAATCTTTTAGTATCACAGTGTTCCTCCGGACACCATTTTGTGTGTGTGTGTGTGTGTGTGTGTGTGTGTGTGTGTGTGTGTGTGTGTGTTTAGTGGTGCAGTGAAATTTAAAGGACGATTTTAAGATTTTCCTGCTTGCATCATAAAATTGATCATGCAAAAATTCTTAAATACTGAAGGGTTGCTGAAATATTTAAATGCTGCTTCTAAATCTTGGCTTGCAGTTGATAGCAGATTTATCAACTTTAAATCTATTTCAAGATTAAATGGCTTGTATACACTACAGTTCAAACGTTTGGGGTTGGTAAGATTTTTTAAATATTTAAGTAGTTTATGCTCACCAAGGCTGCATTTATTTGGTTCAAAAAAGTAATATTATGAAATGTGACATTTACTATATGCTATTTGAACATATTATAAACTTTATTCCTGTGATGGTGAATTTTCAGCATCATTACTCCAGTATTCAGAGTCGCATGATCCTTTAGAAATCATTCTAATATTCTGATTTGGTGCTCAGATCTTGAAAACCGTTAATTTGCCTAACTGGAAACCATGATACTTTATATTTTCAGGATAGAATTAAAAAGACAATTCAAAAGATCTGTGTTTATTGATTTGTAATTATCTCCAAGGGTGTATTAAATTGATTTAAAACAAAACTATTAATTTATTTACACAAAAAAAAAATCTTACTGACATCAAACCTTCGGATATTTTAAATAATAGTGTTCTAGAAAAGTCCGAATTGACATCTTTGTATGATTGTAATAACATTACAATCAGAAAGTAATATTTTAGACATTTAAAAGAGAATTTGTGTTGGAATTAAAAATAAACCCTTTAAACTTGTTATAACCACAGTACCAGAGGGGAATGTCAGAGCAATTCTTTGAATTTATCATTACATGAACATTTTAATGATGCTGGAGATTACAGCAAGGGCAAAGCCAAAAAAATATGTCTGGAGAAAATAAATCACTTATTGTTTAATGCAACACATCCGCTGAGTGTGATTTGAAACTGTTATGGGACTACAGCTGAAGTAAATAATATATATTATACAGAGAATGCTGAAGCTTGAATGTTTTGGAAGCAACATGAGACATTTTTTCATCTCCACCAAAGCATCGCTCATGTTATATTGTGTGATATCTTGTGATATCTCTTAACCAAAGAGAGATTGCAAGGTCAAACATACAACAACAGCACTGAAGGGAACTGTAAAGCAGATCTTTTGTTGACATCATGGAGAAGAAACCTCTGAAGAACGGCCTCTGGTGGCCACTGATTTTTTTAACGGCAGACTTGCAACGTGTTTTTTGCAGCAGTAGGAATGAAATAAGAGTGTTGGCATAAAAATACAGAGCAATTATTAATAAAAACAAAATTAGGCGATGCGGCCTCTTCCATAAAATCATAACACAAACATTTTTAATGGAGAGAGCGGGATAAGGCCAGAAGAGAAGGGAGGAGCCCTGCAGCTAGAACATCAGCAGAAGAGCATTAAGATTGCTCAGTGTGAAAATCCCTTCCTTCGGTGCACACACACACACACACACATACACAGAATGTTTGCAGCCATAAAGCCACTTAAAAGCCTCAAGACTTTGAATCAAAACTCAAACTGCGTGCGTGTGTGTGTGTTTCAGTGGTGACAAGGACGTGCTGAAAGATTATGCAGACCCCTTGAAGGTACTGGAAGGAATTGTTGCAGCAGTGCACACTAATGTACAGAGCGGGTAGGTGTATCTTTTGTTGCAATTTCCCATTTGCTATTATTGAAACATAATGTAGTTGATTTGTCCTCAGAGGAACGGATAAGATGCTAGTTAAAGTATAAGGTCATATGAGGACATTGCATTCTTTAGGGTAAAAAGTAAAACAAAAAAACAAACAAAAATTCTATAGTTGGAGTGGGTTACAGGGATGGTTCTGCATTTGAGTGGGATTGTTTTGCATGACATGAAGCAGTAATATTATGATATAATGTTCTGTAAACAACTATTTTTACAAATGAAAATAATTGATTAGCCTAATTAACAGAATGAAATTGATGTATGATCACCTTTTTATTGTTCAAGCATGGCCCCTCCAGTCTTTTTGAAAAGTAATGTTAAGTTATGAAAATGAAAAAGTCTTAAGATTTAAATATTTAAGAGTGAATATTTTTGAGCAGTATTTATAGGTCAATAATCAAATGCATTAAATTTGTGATTGTTGTGGCTTGGCTTGTAAAAACAATTGGTATTATTTTATTTAAATGTATACATGTAATATTACATTGACGTTTGAATGTACAGTATCATGACGATAAAGATTTTTGTAAATGTTTTTAAAAGAAGTCTTTTTAAATATTCCTTTGACAGCTGAAACTTTAGCTGAATAGAAAGTACTAAAAAAGAGCATTTATTTGAAATATAACTCTTGTAACTTCATAAATGTATTTACTTTTATCCTTTCTGAATGAAGTTAGTCATTTCTTTCCATCTTACTTATCCCAGACTTTTAAATTCTAAATTGATGTTGTGTTAAATCTATTTTACGTTCATTTATTTTAGTGGGAATATGGTGACATCAGAGGACATGCTGGCATGGTTGCGTCCTTTTTGTGGGGATGATGGCAAACCCGTCCGACCTCGAATTGATGTCCTACAGATCCTAGAAAATTCTTTCAGCCTCAGCGATCAAGACATCCACCTACTGGTGTTCTCCAGGAGCCAAGCCATCCTAAAAGCCTGCTGGCCAAACCGAAAGGTGAAAAATATGCATATACCCACACTGGCACAAAACACGATTTACACTTCACACATAAATATTACGTTCCCACATCTCTGACTCAGTATTAGCTTATTTCCTCTGTGAGGCACTGTGAATGTAATCTCATTTTACAGCGCAGCCCTTTGCGAGTTAGCATGTGCTTGGAGGAATTGCTTGACTATTTTCACACATGTAGTAGTGTGTGTGGGAAGGAGTGAGATGTATTTGGTCCAGGGATTACCGATTGCCTGCTTAGCCATGCTCTTTGGCCTCGTCTCATGTTGCTTTGGGGATGCAAGCATGCCTTTCTGCCATTTTATGTGGTGTTTTATGTCAGGCAGTATGTACCAGTAAATTCAAGAGTTGAATATATAGAACTATGAAACTCCAAGTCTGTCAATGTTTTCTCTGGAGAATTGCTTTCTGATGTTACTGGCTGAACTTTTGCCTTACAAATGTGAAAGAAATCAGTTAAATATAGCTGAACATAATTTAATTATAATGTTTAATACAACTCAGATCCGCCTACAATAGTGGGAGCTTGTTCATGCATTTTCCAAAATTAAGGTTAAAAATAATTACCAGATGATTAAAACCGATTTCCTTAGGGTTTTTACAAGAAGAAATGAGACTTTGTGTAAAAAAAGAAGCTAATCTCTAAGAGAAAGAATAGATGGATGGATGGCTAGACGTATAGATCAATAACTTTTTTCATAAATAGTTTTCTAATATCTCACTCAACACACAGCGCAAAAATACACGCTGTTAATCCATTTCCCACCAAATCACATAATCCATTCTTTCACTAAACTTTATTCATGCAAATTAATATTTATATAAGCAGACGCTATCAGATGTTCGGTTTGACTTTAAGAGGATTACTCTGCCAATTGTTTAATAGAATAATTAGATGCAACTTTAAGTCTTCATGGCTTTAAAGCAAAAGATCTCCTCAAGTTATAGTTCCAGTCTCCAATCATCCGTTGATTAGCATTATTCAATGGTTAACAAGCTTATAGTTGAAAAGTCGTGATTTGGTTTTGACCAGTTTAGAGCATGTTGGAGGCTAACCTTTAATCCCACAGATTATCACTTCACTTCTCTTTAAAATGGCCTCAATTGTAGCTTCCACCATTGCTTGGCTGTATCCCTACATTGGTTCTCCAGTGTTGGCAAAAGATTTGTTATTCGCAATGAAATGAATCATTTGTGTCTTTATTGTGATCTGAAAAAGGAAGGGAAATGAGGGGAGTTGTAATGAGAAGTCATGCCCTGAAGGAGGAGGTGTAATTAAAATGAACAGATTGCGGGAAGGGAAAGGGGATTGGCTCCATTTCACTGTGGCATGGAGGACTCAAACGGAGGCCACAAACTCAGATGCCTAAATCCTGATTGGGAGCGCTGAGCTGGGTCTGTGCGCCCTGAGCGTTAGGCATCAGGCCACGGAACGCTGCCGCCACGTGTCTGCCTGCTGAGGAGCAAATGCGGGTATATATCGTGAGCCATGGAGTCTGGTTATCAACTGGTAGCCCCAGGTGTACGTGTGTCTTTATTTATGTCTGTACCTGGGTACTTTTGTAGTGTGCTCATTCGTGCCCACAGGATTGTGTGTGTGTGTGTGTGTGTCTGTTAATATAACACTTCTACCCCCTGTATCCCAAACTAATCATCTCCTAACTCGCACAACGGCCCATCCTCCCTTGCACCATAGCAACCACGACTTCACTCCTGCCAAGCAGGAGCTGCGTTTCAGGTCTCGCATCTGTTTGTTCTGTTGCATGTTTTGCTGAGCTGTATATTTCTCTGTTGTTGTTTACTTCTGCTGTGTTGCGGTGGTATTTATCTCCCTGATGTATGAGGCAGTATTGTTGAACTTTATCAAAGCCGATTTGGGGCCGTCCTTTAAAATTCACAAAGAGGAAACGTCAAAGCTCATAGAAAGAGGGAGAAGCGTGTGAGAGCAATGGAAAGCGCCAAGCTGGTTATTGCACGGTTGTCTGATTGAGGAAATGACTTTGATCGCAGACAGAATGAGAGTGGTTGGATTTTTTTGTCTCATTCACTTACTGTCAGTGGAATTTGATAACTCTCTCACTTGCATTCAACGGCTTTAATTGCTGATGGGATTCCCTCTAAATGACACACACTTAACCTTAGCAGAAATCATCATAGCTGTAAGGAAATTCTGTAGAACTGTGTGTTTTATTGCTGCTGCTTTGCACTTTTTCCTCTTTTTCAAAAATGTCCTCGACAGTGAAAGCCTGTTCCCCACCTAAACAGTTCAATGCAAGTCATTCTTATACACAGGATCTTTGGAGTTTATTCCAGTAAACTGCTAGATTGAGGCTCAACTTTGGGTCCAAAGATGCTGATATTTTTTTTCTATGTTGATTAATGTGAAGAAGGAAAAAATATATAGCTTTGGGCTAAACATATTACTAGATATGTTAGTGAGAAAAAAAAATTAAGCTACTTGATCCACACACACGTATGCATGCATGTATGTATTTTTATGTTGCTTTTGAATACCGTATTTTCCCGCAGATAATCCGCACCCTCATATAGCCCACGGGTTTTGGGGTTTTGTGTAAAAAATCGTTGGTATAACCTGCACCTTTATATAACCCACACCCATAGATTTATGAACTTTTTTTTGTGTAAGTTCACATTTCGAATTTAGAATGTTGCTCGTATGACGTCAATTATCCATAAGTGTTCAGGCTCGGTACACAGTGCTTGTGCGCGAAATTCAGGTGTTGATCATCGGATGAGATGAGAAGAGCCTGCCCTCATGGCAGCACAGCCAATCACGTCTTCTTGCATGATTGACAGGTCAGACAGCCTATCAGCACCAGCTGTCAGAGTGATAGTACTAGCGCCAGAGACAACAACCCTCGCAAGAAAGAGAAACAGAAAGAAAATACCATTACGTCCTTAGGGACGTAACAAATATATTAAAATATTATTACGTGTAAAAAAATTGTGATATAGCCCGCACCCTTATATAACCCGCACACCCTGCGGGGTTTGTAAAATCTGGTATAACCCACGGGTTGTGTGCGGGAAAATACGGTATATCGTTTGATAAACTTGTACAAACAAAGTAACTTGGACTCGTTTTTTTAGCCTAACTGCTGCAAAATATCATGGTCCCTATAAGTGCTTACTGTTCGTTTGGCAGAGATGCTTTGTCAGTCTGAATTGAGAATCTTTACTTGGCAGCTATCCGTGTCCCAGACTCCCTTGTTTACTTGGTTTCTGAAGCAGTTATTGATGTAATGAGTGCAAATGAATATTAGGATGTTAGTGTGCGTGTGTGTTTTTGGGATCAGCCATGAGGTGTTATCGTTGCCATGGTCCTTTGACTGGATAATCTGGACTCATTTGTCATGTTTAGAAGCTGTCAGTGTTCAGGTTAAACAGAAGGGTGTGTGAGTGTGAGTGTGAGTGTGAGTGTGAGTGTGAGTGTGTGTGTGTGTGTGTGTGTGTGTGTGTGTGTGTGTGTGTGTGTGTGTGTTTAACCGCAGACCAACTTAATGACTAGGGTTAATGTGGTCATTAAAACAAGGTCTTCGTTTCCCCCGGAGTGCATGCTTTAATATGCCCATGCTTAGCAGTGCCATTTTAATGTCTTTTTCCGGATTTGTGTGCGTGTGCATGCGTGCTTGTGTATGTGTGTACTTGGCTGCTTGTTGATTATGGAGGAAGAGCTAACTGCTCCACATTAAAGCCAACTCATTAGTTACTAATCAGTTATTTGCCAGTGAGGTGGTTGATTTTTTTTTTTTTTTAACCCTAAATTTTAAACCCTTTTCACTTTAGATTATTTATTCATGTTATTATGTTTGTGTTCTGTATTTTTAGCGCGATGAGATTTTCTGATCTAAAGAAATATCACTCACACACACACACACATTTATGTGTCTTCCACGTGTCAGCGTGATGTGACATCAGACCCACTGGCAGATTTTCAGCTTCGGTCTGTCACGAGCACTCATGTCTTTCACACATGTCACTTTCCTCTGTCGTTAGCTCCGCCTCCCTGGCACAGCCCGGGGCCACGCTTACATCATCTCCCGCTTCACAGGCTTCAAGTGTCAGTAAGTTTCACTTGCAGTACTTTGCTGCATTAACTTCCCAAGGTCTTAGTGAAAGTTTCTCTACTTTTAATTCCTTGAAATTCCTCTAGTTTCAACAAATCTTTTATTTCTTGACATTGTTTCAAAGTCACACTCAAGAAATGTCAATTCTCTGTGCCTATGGGCAACTATTTTTGGGATGAAAGACCAACTGCCATCTACTTGAATGGGTAAATACTGAAATCTCAATCTTATTGAAATAACATATTTCAAATCACCAATAAAATTTGATCTGAACGCTCCCAGAAATATTATTTCTTATCCTCAAATACCGTTAAAAGGTATATATTTGTGTATGTGTAGTCCCAAGATTGTCTCAAGACACTTACTGGTGCTTCTATTGGCGTCTGCGGGGATGCAATGATTTTACCAATTGGCGATTGGCTATGTTATTTAGAATGCAGGATTTATTCCGATATAAAGTTTCTCCCATTCATTCTAATGAATGAACCTTCTTGGTACATATTACATACCACCATGCAACTTCTGCCATATTAACCTCTTATACTCTAAAGGCATTTTCAATAATTTAATGTCTAAGTGACATAGTTAAAAGTAATGACTTATAACTCTACAAAAAACAAGTCCATGGTGATTTGATAGAATTACTATCTTTTTGTATTCTGTTAGTTGACTGTTTTTCAGTGATATATAACAAAAGACCACATTTTAAGTAAAGCAGTCATTTTTTTCATGCCATAAAAAGGCCATAATGCCATAATATTATATCATATTAAAAGCACTTATTAATAATTAGTCATATTAATCTCATAAGTAGTCGTACTTATTAATGGTAAGCTTTAAAATCACACATAATTTGTGTTGGTTAAGCAAGTGGTTATGAAGTAATAGTTATATCTCATTTCGGGTTTAAGAGAATACATTTAGGCAAAGAATATTTTTAGTAATCCATTCTGAATTCAGCCATAGCATTGTTGAAAGTGAATTTTATAGATTAGGGGATAGGTTAGGGTTCAGAGGAGGGTGATGGACGCAATGGCAGTGAGTGGAAAAAGGTTACACAAGGAGCTTTCAGTAGAGGCACAATGTGATTAAGTCGGTCCTTCAACAACATTCCCATCAACCAGTTGGTTCACTATGCAGCATTGCGTCACCAAAAGTGAGGAAGAACACAAGGTTTGATGGCGTGTTGTACTTGGATTAGTTGTTGCTCCATTCTCTTACATTACTCCTAATATCAGAGAGCATTGATTGGTTGAGAAGAATTGTTGGCCCTGGAACAACAAGGCTTTTGATCCAGGAGCATGTCCTACTTGTGTAAATTACATTAAGCAGGCCTGAGGTCAGGTATCTAGAGGTTTGAGTTCAGGTGTTCAGAGTCTTAAAAGTGACTCAGCTTTGACGTAACGTTCTCTGGAATCGAGAGCACACTGAAACTGTGCTATATATGGAAACGGTTTTACCTGCGACAGATTTATGCCAGCGCTGAGACCATACAGTAGGTTTTACGTGTACCTCATCACACACAGACAGCCATGATCCATCAAAGATCTCCGTCCTTGGCCTGGAGCTTCATTAGCATGGGCTCATATGTGGCTGCAAGGGAGGCTAGAGTCATAATGGTTAAGTGGGGGGGAAAGTTACGCCACTAATATTAATAGAAACATTGACCTCCGTTTCTAAAATCCTGTTGTTCAGTAACATTTTTAATTTAAATAATAATGATCTCAAGGTAATATGCATATGAAAAAAATGTCTTTTTGAAACAAGAGTCAATGTACTGTACAAAGAGATCAAAACACGCCCAGTTTATAGTTCAAAACTTCACCACAAATTATTATAACATCCAGCATATAAAATGCACATTGAAGGTGTGATTACGTTCGAGAAATTTGAGCTTTCTGTTGGTCAATTTATCAAATACGCATATGAAACTTGAACTTTTGGGGAAATCTGCATAGGGAAATCTTTCGCCCCATGCAAAATTCCTGATCGCACATATTCCTATTGAAATAACTCAATGACTTTGAAAATTTGTAGAAAAGCGATAAATGGCTATAAGGCTGTAATCAATCATTTCTGTCCTCTTTCTCATATAAGCTCTTCTATGAATCAGTTTGTTTGTTACAAAACGGTGATTCACAGATTCAAATGTAAGACTTGATGTCTGAATCATTTTAGTCATTCATTTTGTTCAGACTATTCATTTAAGTGAGTCGGATGAGTCCTTGCACTTAAGAATCTGTGCATTAACATCTTTCATACAATTCTTCCATCTATCAATGTATTTTTTTAATGTGGTTATTGTGTTTCTAGTTTTTTTTTTGTATTTTGTGCAAATATATCAGTTTAAGGGCCAGTCACACAGCCGATCACGCACAAATCTCTCACAAATCACGCACAGATTGGGTTTGTGCGTGCTTGTGCGTCGGGGAATTGACCAAAGTATTCCACGAACATTCGGCGCACGGCCGACGCATGAATCACTGACGGAGCGCGTCCAAACACGCACGCTTCGCGAACGTTCCACGTACAAGCGCTTTCAGAATCCACATTGCCAGTGGAATGAACGTCATACGTGCGCGGTTCATGCGTGATATGAACGTGGGGCGTCAGTGGACGGACGTGGAAGTGCACGGTTTCAAACCAGTTCCGACGCATAAGCACTGACGGCCGACGCGTGTCCCACGCATAGTCGCACATACTCGACGCATAAACTACGCACGCCGACTCATAAATAACACGAGTTAACGCACAGTTAAAAAAAATTTTTTAACCGTTCAAAACTCAATCACGCACAAACCGCCTTCGACGCACATCCACTTACAATCACTGACGGTCCACGTTCGTTCCACCGACGAATTACACACACGACGCACGAAATCTGTGCGTAATTCGTGCGTGATTCGTGCGTTTTCGGTGTGTGACTGGCCCTTTAAATCTGATGTTGGCAATCTAATTGAGATCCTTATTGATTGTGTCAGGGATTTTGGAAATTTTCTGCAAAGTCAAGCCACTTTTACCGGACACATTTACCAGAAGTACCCATTTTAATATTTAAAAAAATTTTCAACACATAAAAATGATCATTGTGAATTATCTCATATTGGTTAATGGTCATATGACATGCAGGTAAACTAAATGTATTTTATTTAACATTTTTATAACTGACTTAATTATTAGCTTTTTAGCAACTCATGAACCCCTTGCATAGGGAACCCCTCACAGTTTGGGAAAACCTGCTTTATGTCCCTGATTAACACTGCTCAAAGAATATGTCAAAATCTTCTACTAATAGTTTCTCTTTATTATTATTTTTTACACTTGTTTTCAAAAGGGTAGATCACGGTATTTTAAATTGTAAGTAGCTTTTAGTTTGGAGAGCTACATTTTTTAAGTATCTTGTCATCACTGAATAGTACATCATTTGAAAAAGCAAGGCAAAAGTACTAGATTTTAGAAATGATCGGTCTTGTCTAAGCTGAGTTTACAACTTCATTCACTGACTCTAGACAAACTAGACAGCTCATTTGATTTTCTACCATCTTTGATCAAGGTGGCTCTCCATTTTCTCCTATGCTGTAACTGTGAGTGCGTGTTCCTATCTGCAAAGTCCTTCATCTGAATGTCTGTTCTTTTAAGACAGGATTAGAATATCAAACTCCTGTGTTGCCCATCCTGCCGTCCCCCAGCACTGGGATTTGGATCAGCTGTACATTGAGAGCACAGGGTAATCTCTGACTTCTGGCTCTGCATAAATCAAAGAGCCGACTTAATATTTAATTATGCTCCAGGTACTTCTGCCTGTGTTCTTCATCTCTTTCTCTCCCTTATCCTCTGAAGCTAAGAGGAGCACATTCTGCCTTTGTAAGGGACTGCCTGAACAGCTAATCACATACAATCATGCTAACAGCAGTGAGGTCTCCCAGCTTAACAGAGTCAAGTGGCGTTTCATTAAAAGAAAAAAGAAATGAAATAAATTCAACATTTCTGGATATGAACAGGTGTGGAGTCTTGTTGGAGCTGTGGTACAGCTGTTGACGCATGCACTCTAGGTTTGTTGGAGCTGTAGTGCTGATGTTGTTTTAATTTAGTCTGTCCAATCAATGATGCATTATGGAGCTAGTCACATGAGCACATTCCGCCATTTATTTATTTTCATATTTTCCAGTAATGACCTGTGCGGTTCGATGAATGTGATGATGAGGATGGTGTTACTGCACTGGTATAATGAGGCCTTTAAATGAGTTCGGGAAGCGCCTCATCATCAGATATCAGCGCTGGATCGTCAACATTTGCTTCTGAGAGAGGTGTAGAGGCTCCCACTCCACTTGTGCTCTCATTGGTCGATCTTGTGCCAGGAACCAATCACGTGTCTTGTCTGAGTGCCCGTGGGTGTGTACAAAGCCTCTGAGAGAGTTTCTCTCTTTGTCTGGCATCCTGGGAAACCATTTCTTTCGCATCACGATGAAGCAACGCTGTTTTCCGCAATACGGCTGCCGATTATGCAGTATTTTTTTTTTCTATGAATATTTTTGAAATATTAGCGATGCACTGAAGCCGCGAAACTTGAACCGCGAAGTGGTGAGGGATTACTGTATATAATATTGTTATATTATTATGTCAAAATGTCAAAACTTTATGAAAAATGAATGCCAAAATATTGACTAGACAAAACTGACTACACTTTAGTCAAAATATTGACTAAATAAAGAAAGACACTTAAAGTGAGAGTGGAAAATGCTGTGTAAAAACAAGAACAGGTGTGCCTAGGAAAGATGAAGTAGTGAACAGCTGTTGAATATTTCTGTAAGTCAGTCTTATGTAGAACATTATGTAAAAGAGGTTGCCTGTTTACTGATTAGGTCAAGCTCTCTCTCTTATTCTCTCTTCCTTTCATATAGTCTTATGGGCTTTCCTATGTATAATTTTCTAGCTAACTGGTGCATAGCAAATAAGGGTCAAGAGTCTGATCTGTCTACTTGACAAGAAATGGGGAAAAAAGCCATCATGAAAGAAAGAGAATGGCAATGCAGTGCACAGGTTATGCTGAAACTGTGGAGTCTTCTTTTTTAATTTGGCTCTATTCTTCTCTCAAACATTGACAGAAATTTCACAGCATTTTTGCTGATGGAGAAGCATACTTTGCAGTCTAGTCTAGATCATTGGGAAATGATTATTTTGTGTGTGTGTGTGTGTGTGTGTGTGTGTGTGTGTGTGTGTGTGTGAGAGAGAGAGAGAGAGAGAGAATTTGTGCTTGTGTGTATTTGTTTTCAAAGCTTGTATTCTATATTGTGTCTATTGTTCTTGGTATGCGATCAAGGCACTTTTCACCTCTATAACACACTGCCACGGTCTCAATGACCTTTTCTGCCTTGAGGGTGAACACAATGAGTTTCCCGTCGATATGTTCCAGCAGTGCGTGAATGACTGTTTGACTGCTCTTAATAACATTTGTGGATGGTTTTTAACAACATTGTAGAATGGTTTCTCACTCCACTGAGCCATATCATGCATTAGTCCTAAATTAGACATAAGCTGAAACCTACAGAAAAGTGAGAACTCTGGTGCAAGTTTTCAATATTCTGTTAAATCAATGCTTTACTAATCACTTTTGTCAGTCTTTTTTATATTATTTGTTGAAAGGAAACCTCATCGTCCCTGAAAAGCATTTAAGTTATTTTAATCTCTGCTTAATTGCCATAATCTGCTTCACTGATCTGAAATGCTCGGGTTCTAAAGAGATAAGAAAGAAAAAAAGTGGCATTTCTCTGTTTTTCTTTCACTATAATCTTGTCAAATCTTAGTACATATACAGTATAAATGACTTACGAAGTTACAATGTTTTTGACAAGCAAATCTCAGGTGTGTTTATCCGTATTGGAACAGAAAGTGCGCTCTGTGGTCTCTGTGTCTTGTCATTTGGCCAAAATCTCATAACTATTTAAGACTATAACTTGACCTGAAATGCTAGATTAAATCATTCTTCTCCACTCCTCAAATACATAAAGCATTAGCCTAGATATATACAGTATATACATTTAAATACATGTTGCTACGCTCTCAACAATCTACAATCTACGCTCCATACACCATAATGACAAAGCAAAGAAGAAATCTGTGACAACTTTCCAAATGTATTAAAAAAGAAAAGCCATTTACTGGTCATTACTAGAAGCTAGTAATTACAGCTTATAAAGTTATACAATTATGGATATTGTTCTTACAAAAATGCATTGCATCTCTTCAGAGGGTCTTTATTAACCCCCGGAGCCATATGGATTACTTTTATGATGGATGGATACGATTTTTTTGGGCGTAATGTTTTTTTTTTTTCCATTTACAATTAGAATTATTAGAATTTTTTTTTAATACAACTCAGATTATGTTTGGCTGAAAGAAGAAAGTCGTATAGTGTGTAAACACCTTGAGGGTGTGTAAAAAAGTGTACACATTTTTGGGTGAACTAACCCTTTAAGTATATTGCATAGGTATTTATAGAAAACAAAAAGGTCAAAGCCACTTCCGGTTCAGAAAAGTTAAAAAGCCTTTATTCAAACCATGGCTCATGGCTCACTGTAGTGTAACTATAACACTGCACGCTGATGCAGGTACAAAATGACAAGTGTAAATATTAGTTACTCAGTAGAAATGTGAGGAACCAAAAGAACCATTACAGGTGATGCATAATATCATTAACTTGGTACATTGAGCCTTTATAGCCTCAAGTCTTGGGTATGATGTGACAAGCTTTGCACCTCTGCATTTGGCGATATTCTGCCATTTTCAGGTTTCTCAATATTTGCTGTGTTAAGCTTTCCTTCTACTCTGATGAGTCCACCAGTCCCTGCTTTTGAAAAACACCCTCACAGATTGATGCTGCTACCACCACACTTTACTGTTGGGATGGTATTGTGCAGGTGATGAGCAGTACTTGGGTTTCTCTAGACATGATGCTTGGAACTGAGATTCATCTGACCAGAGAATATTGCTTCTCACAGTTTGATTTTTAGATTTTTTTTATTTGTGCAAATTCCTCCTGAGTACCGAGAATCGAAGTACAAAATCGTTGTTTGACAAAAACGATGTGTCTTCAGTTATAAAACACCTTAACACGTCAAAACAATCTCGTTCTCATTCTCGCCTGATTGAATCGAAGTGACAATATTTTGTGCAGCTTGCTGCTAAAGAGTTCTTCAGGATCTATAGTTTAAGGATCATTTACGAGTGATATTTTATGAACATAACACTTTGTAGAGGCTTTGATCTTCTGGTTGCCTGTAAGTTTGAATGTCTCAGTAAACCAGATGCAGTTGGAAGCCCTAGCTTGAGTGTGTGTGTGTGTGTGTGCATTTGTTCACTCACAACTCAATAACTTTTCGTTTTGGATTTGAGTTGAGTATTAATTTGTCATGGATGCGCTTGGATGCTCTACATCCCCTAACACAATGGATATCATGGATGGCCATCACCAGTGTCCTATGTGTCTTGGTATGGATCATCTTAAGGAGGGACTGTCTGAGCCATTCTCAGAATGCTCTATAATGCCGCTCACTGTGCGTAAAGTGGGCCTCCTGATAGGAAGAGTAAGAAGACTAAATCGTCTGATTTAGCATGTATGGTTGACCAGCTGTCTTTAGAGTTGTTGCTGCCTCTCCTGACTAAAATGCAACCTAAAAAAGGGATACAAGAGAAATCTCTTCCTGAATCAGCTATCGCTTCATAGCCAATGCTGCATGCGATGTCAGTGGCTGCCTGTTACGTCCCTATTGGTCTAGAGGTGTTAAAGGGGCAACAAACTAAAATGGAATCAACTAGATCAAACTTCTACAAAAATGAACCAAAGGGGACTTAAGCAGACCACCAATAAAGCTTGAAGTTTAATAAGTAAAGGTGTACTGAAAGATGAGTAAACATGTATACATATGTACATAACCCAACAAAAACAAACATGAAGAGATGAAAAGGGTGCAATAGAGGCACTAGAACAGGGGTTGGCAACCCGCGGCTCCAGAGCCGCATGTGGCTTTCACCCCTGTGCTACGGCTCTTTCATCCCCTTCACGTAACTTATAGCAACGGTCCCGCTATCCTATCCGCGATCGGTCCGCTATTGCTCCGCCCACAGATGAAAGGAGTATTGCACCGCGCGTGCGGTCGCTCCGCAGCCCCCCGTCGACAGAATGATCGGTCCGCATTGCTGCATTGGCCCAATCCTTCTTGCCAGACATATGTTGAAATAATTTGCGATGAGTGCCGTTGGTACCTGGACAATTTTTTGGGCCAGCTGCACAGGTTGCTTTGGACCGACACATGTTTGCGTCATGTAGGGGTTTACCTCTCTGTAAATTTCTCCATATATTAAGGAGTTCAACCAGAGTGACAATCAGCTTCCTGGTCACCACTCTAATCAAAGCCAGCAATTGCTCAGTTTGGTCAGATCTAGAAAGATTTGGTTGTTCCAAACATCTTCCATTAAGGATTATGGAGGCTGCATGCTTCTGTGAACCTTCAATACAGCAGAAATGTGTAGTCTTCCCCAAGTCTGTTTTTTGATTCAATCTAGTCTCTGAGCTCTATAGACCTCATTGCTTAGTTTTTGCTCTCATATGCATTTTCTGCCATTTTTATTGAGAGATGTGTGCCTTTCTAAATCATACTAATTCAACTGAATTTGCCACAGATTATCTCCACTCGAAGTGTAGTAACGTCTACAAGGGAAATTTGAGCTGAAATTGTAAGTGTCCCAGAAAAGGCTATGAATATATTTTGAATGCGTTTGAAACGTTATCACAAATGTCTTTTGCTTTTCCATTATGGTATATGTAGATTAATGTGAAAAAAAGTAATTTAGAATAGTTTATCAAGGCAGCAACATAACAATAGGATAGAAAACCAGACTAGATAGATGTATAGATTGAAAAAACAGTTCTTTATTTACCCTTGGATTGCAAACAAGCAGGACAGTCCAAAATGTGTGCAGTATTTCATTCAAGATTGAGGATTCGGTGGCGTTAAGAGGTTTAGTCACAAGCTCTATTGCAAAACCCACAGAAAAAAATGTAAAGGGTAACCAACAGTAATTAAAAACAAATAAATATTGAGATATTAGGTTTTTTTTACAGCAGCTACAACAGATAGACAGACTAATGGATGGATGCATGCTCCAGGTCGAGATGAGTTTGAGTCTGACTCTCATCGTTTCCAGATTTAATTTCCACCTCTTTTCCCTGGGCAAGTTTGAATGTCTCAGAACCCTCTAGTCTCTGTGGATTTTTATTCACAACAGTCTCTGGAGCTTACAGACAATGGTGCGAAAAACAAAAACATTGGCAGCTCTGTGGTAACTGGAAAACAACCACCCGTTACGATAGTGCCATCAATAGCAGCATATTTTAATGCACAGCAGCAGCATTAAAGTAGACCTCAGCAGGTTCAGCTCCTTTCAGAGGCAACATTGGGTACAAGTTCACTAAAGATGGGGAAATTAAAAAAAGAAAAATGGTGCAGTCAGAGTTTAGTATATGCAGCATGAATTCATGGATTCATAATATCTTGATACAGTGATTTTTGTTGTGTGTTGGGAATATTTCATTGTTGTTCATTGCCATGAATTTTATAGTTAATCTCCCCATCTTCTAATGTCTACTTTCAGGACCAGTACACATATTCTGGAAAAAAATATGTAGAATTGCATGATGTCATTATGTCAGCAAAGTTTTGCTGTTCATTTATTTCTACAAACACCTTAAAGTAACATTAAACCTTAGCATGTATTTCTTTGCAGTAAACACATGACATCCAATCAAATTATTGTAGATCATCTTTTTTGGTCAAAAATGACTGCATCCACACAAGCAGCGTGCAGAATCTGCTGTCTTAGCAAACTGCTATATTACTGCCTGTCTTGACAGTGTACGTTTTTAAAAGTGGGGATTTAGCACTTGCTAGCAATGAAGACGAAATGTAGACACAGACTGTGCATAGAGATCGATTTAAGATTCAAACACTCTTTGATACAAAACATACCCCTTGTGAGTTCTTGTTTTTAATATTAATTACATATGAGTAAGAATGCAATATTTCCAGAATATCCACACAATGACAAATGTAACATTGATGTTATTCAACAGTTTGACTAACAAAAGTGTAATGTTAACTGATGTTCACTTTAAGCACTGTATCGGCAGTAATTTTTGCTTTATTTTGCAATGAAATAATACAGTAATCCCTCGCCACTTTGCGGTTCAAGTTTCGCGGCCTCAGTGCATCGCCCTTTTTTTTTATATTAACTGGAAAAAAAAAAAACTAAAATACCGCCATATCAACAGCCATATTGCGGAAAGCAGTGTTGCTTCATCATGATGAGAGAAATAATTTCCCAGGATGCCAGACAAAGAGAGAAACTCTCAGAGGCTTTGTACACACCCACGGGCACTCAGACAAAGCACGTGATTGGTTCCTGGTGCGAGTTCGACCGATGAGAGCAGTGCGAGCCTCTTCACCTCTCTCAGAAGCAAATGTTGACGATCCAGCGCTGATATTTGACAATGAGGCACTTCCTGAACTGATTTAAAGGCCTCATTATACCAGTGCAGTAACACCATCCTCATCATCACATTCATCGAACCGCACAGGTCTGTCATCGAGTGTAGAACACCATAATACGTATCGTATGAGAGAGAGTAAATGTATAATATTAAGGTTTTATAATTAAATAGATTTAATTAAAATGCATTTTAAAATATAAATATACATATGTTAAACATTCTGCTACCTACACACACATATACGGAAATTCCTAGGGGGCCCAATCCTACTTCACGGATTTTCACCTATCGCGGCAAGTTCCGGTCCCCATTAACCCCAATAAACGGGCTAAAGCGAAAGCTACAGCAGAACTGCAGCACACAACGGTGATTCGTGAACCAATCGAATCAGTCACTTTATTTTTTAATGAATGGATTACTCAATGACTCTTTCATAAAAACATTGACTTACCGCCACCTGCTGGTGGTTTTTAATTTAATATTTAAAAGTATCACTTCGGCTTGATGGTATAAAAATACAAAAATAGAAACTGCAGTGTAAGAATGTTTCCATTTATTTATTTTAATTTTTAAACTAAAAATCCAGTTTGTTTTGGAAGTAAAAGATGCTCATCACAGCAGTGTCGATCGTCTCCCAACTGTGTTCGTTGGCGTCGCAATGACTGTTGGTTTGCTGAAAAGCAAATAGTTTTGTACAGAAACACTCAACCTTGTAGTGCACTCAAGTGGTACACTTTCTCACCCCTTCTCCTGAATATTCATGAGCCCCTCCCATATGCATGCATAATTAATTAAATATGTGGCGGAGACTGAAATCTCAACACAAATGGCTTTTATTATTCAAATATTGAAATATTAAATGCCATTATGCATGTTTTCCAGGTGGGAGCATGTCAAGAATACTCCGGAGTGTAGCTCGCATTTCTCTTTAGCATACGAGGGTAAAAGTGTAGTTTCAAATACATGCATTCTCCCGATGTGAAAAGGATAGTCATGTTTCATATTATAGCTAGAGTGAACATGGATTTTTTTTTTCTCTCTCTTCCATCAGGTGAGAGACAGACATATCTTGAGATTGTGTATTATTAGATACATCCCCTGCTGCGCCTTTTCAACAAGACTTTCAGGTTAACGCTTACAGGTTGATGTGTTGCAGTTGTTTTGTATGTTACAGGATCAATATTTGAGGTCGCTTCTGTCTGTGGGGACAGTGTTTCTAGACAGTTTGTTGATTTATTTAATAACTTTAAATAATAATATAATATGTGCACTCATTCAGCTTATTAAAATTATTTCTGATGGATCATGTGAAATGGAAGACAAAAAATTCAGCTTTACAATCAGTGAAGTTAAGTAGTATTTTCAACACATTCAAATAGAAAAGAGTTGTTTTAAATTGTAATAATATTTCTGTTTTTACTGTATTTTTGATCAAATCAGCCTGGGTGAGCATAAGAGACGTCTTTCAAAAATACAAACTCTTATTGAACCCAAACTTTTGAATGGTAGTATATAAAGGAAATATAAGTGATAGTTGGTCGTCTAAGCATCTGGAGCTATAAATAGTGTTTAATTTGTCACCCGGAATGATCCACATAGACTTTGACTGCAAGCCTGTCAAAACATTGGAGTAACGGACTTCGATAATTGACTAAATTGAAAGTGGAAACAGGTTTTTCTTGTTTTTTTCTTGTCTACTATTGGTTAGTCCAACAGATAGTCCAGATATCATCTTAAGAAAGTCTAAGCAGTTTAATCTGGTTCACCATGCACATTTCTCTTCAATTCTCTACAATAAAATTAGACAAACATTAGATCTGAATGATGTTTTTAGCTGGTGAGCTAACAGCTAGCAAGCCTCAGACACTCAATGCAGGTTGTGGGGGCTTTACTCCTCTTTATACTTCTTTTTGGGGAATTCCAGCTCCATATCAATCTCTGTGACAGAATAGAGATTTTTACCTTCTTTACACCTGTACATCCTCTTGATAACCATTGTGGTTTATTACAAACATTAAGTTCAGGAAGTAAATTTGTCCACCTTTTGCTCAATATCATTTTAAGGATTTCACATGTTTTTCATTTATCTTTATATGACATTAACTTAAAAGCACCAAAAATAGCATTTCTTTGAAACTGGTAAATGTCAATATCCTAAATGAATAGCAATTGCAATCTACTATCCATACACAGTGAAAAAGCACTATTTTGAATATGACCAGATCCAGCCCAGACCTTCTTTATATTTTCTTACTACATCTTTGTAAAGTATCAGAACCAAAGCTCAGAACTGATTCACGGACATCAGATCCCTTCGGCTTTTACGTGCAGTCATGCTGACACACACTTCTGCACCGACAAACACATCATGCATTCACTGACATAAGCATGCAGCGCCATGCTAGAGCGCACATCACAGGATGCTGAAGAGGTACGGAGATTACGCCCTGGAGTATCATTCTTCGGAAACTCAAGGGTCCTCCAGCCCGGAGCAGTTGTCTTTGTACAGAGCAAAATGGTTTGTGTGGGAGTGTGTCAGCCTTACCTTAAAATCCCCCTCTTATAGGATACAGAAGTTCACTTGTTCTTATGCACTGGTTTTGTTGATTGGCTCCTACTCTTATATCTTTTGATTCTCTCCTTCCTCTCTCCTCCCCATCCTTCCTCTCCTATTTTTTTAAACTGAACGACCTCTATCACTTCTACACTTCAGGGCACAGGGGAAACGGTGGAAGTTAGGCAGTAGGTCAATGAATATTAATAAGACATTTTACACTCCTTCCAAAGGCCAGGCACGACATTTCTCCACCCCCCCCCCCCCCCCCCCACCCCCCCACAGACACACACACACACCCCTCTCCCAGCCTCTCCTTTTGCTGGTCTTTCTTCCCTCCTGTGACATCACTCCATCATCAGTGAATGAAAAGGACGAGTTGTACTCAACATTGACCTTATAGGCCTCATGAGGAAACAAAATGGGGTTTTTGCCAAATAGCAATGCATAAAAGAGCACTTTTCAGTCAGAAATGGCTCAGACACACTTGCAGTTGGTCCTGAAAGTATTTAGACCCACTTAAATTTTTCACTCTTTGTATATTGCAGCCATTTGCTAAAATCATTTAAGTTTATTAAGTTTTTTTTCTTCATTAATGTACACATAGCACCCCATATTGACAGAAAAACACACAATTGTTGACATTTTTGCAGATTTATTAAAAAAGAAAAAAAGAAATATCTCATGGTCCTAGGCCGGACAGGGCCTGACTGGGCCATTCAAGAACAGTCACGGAGTTGTTGTGAAGCCACTCCTTTGTTATTTTAGCTGTGTGCTTAGACTGGGCCGAAGGTTTACCTTCCAACAAGACAATGACCCTGAGGTCCTGAGCACTCTGGAGAAGGTTTTCGTCCTGGATATCCCTGTACTTGGGATATTCATCTTTCCCTCGATTGCAACCAGTCGTTGTATTGGACAGGTGATGAGCAGTGCCTGGTTTTCTCCACACATACCGCTTAGAATTAAGGCCAAAAGGTTCTATCTTGGTCTCATCAGACCAGAGAATCTTATTTCTCACCATCTTGGAGTCCTTCAGGTGTTTCTTTTAGCAAACTCCATACAGACTTTCATGTGTCTTGAACTGAGGTTTCTGACGGGCCACTCTGCCATAATGCCCCGACTGGTGGAGAGCTGCAGTGATGGTTGACTTTCTACAACTTTCTCCCATCTCCCGACTGCATCTCTGGAGCTCAGCCACAGTGATCTTTGGGTTCTTCTTTACCTCTCTCACCAAGGCTCTTCTCCCCAATAGCTCAGTTTGGCGGCCAGCTCTAGGAAGGGTGCTGGTCTTGCCAAACGTCTTCCCTTTAAGGATTGTGGAGGACACTGTGCTCTTAGGAACCTTAAGTGCATTATAACCGTGGCTAGATCTGTGCCTTGCCTCAATTCTGTCTCTGAGCTCTTCAGACAGTACCTTTGACCTTGTGATTCTCATTTGCTCTGACGTGCACTGTGAGCTGTAAGGTCTTATATAGACAGGTGTGTGTCTTTCCTAATCAAGTCCAATCTGTATAATCAAACACAGCTGGACTCAAATGAAGGTGTAGAACCATCTCCAGGATGATCAGAAGAAATTAACAGCACCTGAGTTAAATATATGAGTGTCACAGCAAAGGGTCTGAATACTTAGGACAATGTGATATTTCAGTTTTTTTTTTTTTATAAATCTGCAAAGATGTCAACAATTCTGTGTTTTTCTGTCAATATGGGGTGTTGTGTGTACATTAATGAGGAAAAAATGAACTTAAATGATTTTAGCAAATGGCTGCAATATAACAAAGAGTGAAACATTTAAGTGGGTCTGACATTTAAATACTTTCCGTACCCACTGTATCTGCAGGCAACCACAATATATTATATTATTTCAGACACCTTTAAAATATTTAATAATAATATGAATAAATATAAAATTATTATTTTCATTTTTACATGAAAATGGTTCATTAAATCTTATGAAAATCATACATAGTAAAGAATTTTTATTATAAATACATTTATAATTATAAATAAGTAAACTGTAATTTTTATATACTATTCAATATTTATGTACTATTAAAATTGTATCTTTTAAATATTTTTTTACATGAACAGTAATATTTCATATTCATTTCATCATTATTAATTATTGATGATTGTGCTATTAACATATTTTGTTAGCCTTAATGAATAATGCCTAAATAATAACAATAATTATTATTATTATTTAAAAACAAATCAACTAAATTAGCAACATATTTTCAATTGTGTACGTTTGTATGTCTATTGTTGTGTTTTGAATGCTGGACCCCAAAATGGAATTCTTTTGTGCTTGTTCCCTTCAAGATGCATAACCATCTCAGCCAGCCTTGCCTTTGAAACCCATGCCTGTACTGGTCTGGAAAAACAATCTACACCTGACCAGCACAAACCAGAATAAACCATCATAGTGTGTAAATTTATGCTGGTCTAAGAGGGGTATTTCTGCAGGTTATTCAAAGATGTAATGCTTGAACGCATTTAAGAGTTAGAACCCTTGAAAGGTGCATTAGTATTTCTCATTAGTTATTGGCTGAAAATGTTTGTAGTCCTCAAACTGAACTTGTATGATGAGTTTGAAGTCATCACGTAGTCCTCTGAGTTCGCCTTCTTCCTGAATGTTTCACCCTCAGACCACAACCCGGCAGAGTTTACACAGTTTCACCACGAATCCCTTTCGTTTGATAAATAGAAAAACAAGATTTCAATTATGGAGTAATCCCTTTTAAGGGCTCATCTACTGCATCTCCTCTCTGCTTTGAGATCAGGATGGCCTTAATTTATTCATTATGCATAAGCTATTTATTATTCATTTTCTCGCGTTCTCGTGTCCTGTCTGCACAAACTCTTCAGAGAGGTGTTATGGAGAGGAATTTTTTTTATTGTTGTTTTCTTATTTGAGCCACGTCTGCCTTGCTTGGTCAAGCTCTGCTTTTGTATGATATCGGCTTTCTCTCTCTTTCTTTCTCTACCGGTATCTTGCCCGATGGCAAAACTGACTGGAGATCGGTCTCATAAATTTCCTGTGTGTTGTAATTTACTTTGACCAAGTTGGAGGCCAGAGGTTATATACATATGTAGTTCTACCTTGAAAAGGCTTATGATCTAATCTCATAGTCGGCCTCTATCAATGTAAACTGCCTAAATACATAATCAGAGCTTCCGAATAACAAAAAGACAGAGAAATGGTTAGTTATGCTCTGGGATCCATCCATCTCTCTCATTCTTTTGTGCAGACTATCTATTGTTTAATTTACTGTTGTTGTACCCATCTATCTGTTTTGTTTATCTGTTGCTCTATCTTCTATCTATCATTCTACCTATCTATCTGTAGTTGTCTATCTTTCTGTCTGTATTTCTATTTAGATATTGTTAAGGGCCAGTCACACAGCCGATCACGCACAAATCTCTCACAAATTCCTCACAGATTGGGTTTGTGCGTGCTTGTGCGTCGAGAAATTGACCAAAGTATTCCACGAACATTCGCCGCACACCCGACGCATGAATCACTGACGGAGCGCGTCCAAACATGCACGCTTCGCGAACGTTCCACGTACAAGCACTTTCAGAATCCACATTGTCAGTGGATGTCAGTGGAATGAACGTGATACGTGTGCGGTTCATGCGTGATATGAAGGTGGGGCGTCAGTGGACGGACGTGGACGTGCGTGGTTTCGAACCAGTTCCGACACATAAGCACTGACGGCCGACGCGTGTTCCGCGCATAGTCACACATACTCGACGCATAAACTACGCACGCCGACGCACAGGAAAAATTTTGAACCGTTCAAAACTCAAAATTACGCACAAACCGCCTTCGACGCACATCCACTTACAATCACTGACGGTCCATGTTCGTTCCACCGACGAATTACGTATACGAAACGAAAATTTGTACATAATTTGTGCGTGATTCATGCGTTTTCGCTGTGTGACTGGCCCTTTACATCGATCACTTCAATTCATCATAGTTGTTTAACTACTCATTCTCTATATTGTTTATTTTAGCATCGCTAGAATTTTTATTGACCAATCAGCACCCTGGATCTGAACTAACGGGCAAAGTTTAACATGAGAGCTTTAATTCTCTTTCTGAAAGGAAGAGTTCAGAGCAGATCTCTCTTTCAGAGAAAACGCACAATGTTTATTCCCGGGAAGTCTTTTTTTTTCTCGCCTTCCTTTTATCTTCTATTTTCTTTCCTCCTCCTGATGAGTGGCTGTCTTTTGCCTCTCAGATCAATTGCCCCTCAGTAACATAGACGGCTTAAAGAATTTGTGAATGTGTGTGCAGATGGATGTCCAGTTCTCTATGCTTATGAATTGATGTGTAGACCTATTCATGAGCCTACATGCACCTACAAGCTGTGTCTAAATATAAATAGCAGATTCGGCTTGTAACTGTGCACTCATTGTGCCGAAATGCTACATTGATCAATAGAGATCCATCTTCTCTTCGGCAACACTACTTCCTGTCTCCTTCCCAGTGCCGGCCTGACAGATTAGAAGCTTTGTAGCCATTGAAGAAGAAGCATGCCATAAAACAAAAGGGACCCACTCTTATTCTGTCCAGTTAAAAGCGGGTAATTACCCGCCAGCCATTTCTGATGTTTACAGTATCCAGAGAGCCGCAATTGTCAATGCTAACTGTCTGCTCTGTTTGCATTTAGATAGATGAGGCAAAACAACTGAAGAAGCCCTTTATATTTCCTTCAAGATGTTATTTCCTTCCACTGACAGTCTTTTACTATTTGGTGCTATTTAACTAAAAGCCCCCCACAGTTTGAGTGCGTGGGAAGGCAACCATTAGCGGTCACAGGCTGAAATGGAGCCCAGCTGAGTTTAAAGGAGAAACTTGTTCCAACACCACAAATCATTGTATGTGAGGATTTACATACTGACAGACACGAGTGCAGATGCACAGACGCACACACCGAGCTAACCCTTAAATGTGCAGTTGTTGTGTGTCTGCATGTGGCAGGGAGATTTCCTGCAGGTGGGGGAGAGTTAGAGTGGGTGGGCGCCTTGAAGTGTGGCGTAGCTTGATGGCACCGCCGCAAACTCATTCAATTTGTCTAAGGATCCCCCTCCGCACGCACACACAGATTGTCTTTTGGCGGCGTGGGCAGATGCTCTGAAGCAGAGAGAATGGTTGCACCAGCACAGGATCTCTTCCTCTCCCCTGGGGTCTGTTTTAAAGGATGATGGGATATGGGAGGGCGGAGGATGTGTCATTTTATTTTATTCTCCTCTTTCCCTCCTGCCCTGGCACTGATGTGCGTGGACGTAGTTCAGTGAAACAGACCTGCTTTATTCCACGTTTTGTCCTCTTCTAACCTGCCTGTCTCTCTCGTTCTTGTTCAGAAGTGTGTGTGGGTGATTAGAGAGGGGATCTGTCTGGCTTTCCTTTTAGCACAAGCTGTCATTGCTTCTGGTTTAAGCATATATTCTACTAAGTGTGCACTGACTAATGTCTCCTGGGGAATTTTGCATTTGGAAGGTGAAGATGGCCAGAGGAATCCTTCGACTTTGTCACTGATTAGCTTATGAGTTTTTTGACCCGCCATCTACTCCCGAGAACGTTGTCAAAGACATCGATGAAGCTTGGCAGAGGATTAGGCATTTAAAGTCGCACCTCAGAGAAGTGCAAATTTCTCCACTAAAAATCCCTGCTTACTTTCTCCACTGAAATAGCATGCTTTATAGAAAGTGTCCAAATACTTTAATTAATTTTCTTTTCTTCAATTTACTTAAGTCCCAGGGAAAGTAAGAACTGATTAAAAAATGTTAATGCAATTCAAGTACAAGAAGACGTGAAAGAGAACTCAATTCGGATCTTGCGCGCTGTTTTCTGTGAAAAGAAGAATGGACATGCCCATCTCGATGAGTATACTTATATTTAGTTTCATTTAAACACAATGTAGTGTTATTTTGCATTTGATTATTTAATTTCTGTGCTTGTTAAAGTACTGTTAAACTTACCTGAAAAACGTTTCGTAAAGCGCTGTTTTTTTTTATTTGTATCTTTGTTGTGTTGTACTTTATATATGCTTGTAATTTGGTGATCTATGCATATTCACTCCCCTTTAAAATTACCCCAACCATTCTAGATTTATAAAAATATAGAGCAGTTCATCTGGAGAAATGTTTTATAAATTTTATATTTATAAATGGTTTATGGGTCATATCGCAGTATATATTATAGAAACACTAAAAATTACAATGTCTGTTTTTCTTTCCAATATCATACAGCCTTAGTATGTTTGTTTATGTGTTCTAACCAAATCATTTCAATAGGGAAAGGAAGAACCTCGGAGGCCCATGAACTGAAGGGCTTCGGTTTGCCAACTCATTTTATCCAATTAAAAGAGAGAATGATTGGTTTTAGGAATACGCGCTCTGTTTAGGTGTTGTCTCAATGGCTATTCTCAGATCATAATAAATGTAGGTCAAACATGATTGGCTGTAATGAGTTTATTAGGCAGGTTATTAATCGTCTGAATGTGTAGGATGGTGGTTGAATGGAATTACGGTGTTGAAAATACTCAGGCCGAAGTGTCAGCTTAATTGATTTTCACATCAGTGAAGAATGGTGAGACAGGAGACAGCGAGAGAGTGAAAGGAAGTGTGGGAATTAGAGAGATTCATGCCAATATGATGAAATTGTTGCAATCTGTTCATTCCATACATGTGAGTGGTTATATACTATGTGCTTGTGCATGTATGTACGTGTGTGTGTGTGTGTGTGTGTGTGTGTGTGTGTGTGTGTGTGTGTGTGTGTGTGTGTGTGTGTGTGTGTGTGTGTGTGTGTGTGTGTGTGCGATCATGGTGTGGCCATATATACGTGTGTGTGTGTGTGTGTGTATAAATATTGTTTTTTGACCTCTATAACAGTGGCAACCCAAGTCAATTGCCATATCCTTTAGTATATATATATAAATAAATAAACAGAATATACATGTGTGTATGTGTAAAGACTTAATTTGTACATTAATTGTCAAAAGATTTCGATACTAAATGCATCCTGTTCTTTTGAATTTTCAATTCATAAACAGTATATACATATATGTATGTGTGTGTGTATTGAAAGTGATATTTTATATATAAAATATCATATATTTATGTGTATGTGTGTATAGATATTGTGTGTGACATATAGATATTGTTTTTTGACCTCTATCACAGTGGCAACCCAAGTCAGTTGCCATATCCTTTAGGGTTTTTTTACTCAAACTGAATTTTTCTCCTCAGTCATTTCGATCTGTTTTGCCCCCTTGAGATTTTAGCTATTTTCTGTAATTTCTTGGAGCATGCTGGTACCATGCCATGGAATGGCTCTTTGACTTTTTTTTGTTTTCCCCTCAGAAATCAGACATTTTCTCAGCTGTTAAATTGTGCTCCCGTTGCACTGAAGGGAAATTAATTACTTTCTCTCTCCGCCTCCCTCTTTTGGAGGAGAACATAAGAGTCACCACAGGGGACAATTCACTCCTTTTGCCATAGAAGTCATTCCATTCTATATGTGAGAGAGTGCCAGTCTAGCCATTTCAAGCCCTCTCTCCGTCTCCTTCCATCTCGCTTACTTTGTCTTTTCATGTTTAGTCCTTCTGCCATCCGGGCGTTCTCCTGCCAGCTCTCTCCATCTGTAAACATGATGTCTTACCTTTTAGTGCTGTAACCGGAAAGATGTTCTGGCTTTTAGAGATTTAGTCTTAGCTTATGATCAGCTGATAAGCCAAATACTTTATCTTCTGCCTTCAGTCTCAAAGATTTGCATATTTACTGCATGGTCATGCATTTCAGAGTTGCACTTGGTATATAACTGTGCAGTTTAAAATCCTAAAAAAACAGGGCCAGAATTTTCAAGACATTGATTTCCTCAAGAAGTTTTAATGAGTATGTGCTTAACGTTATGTTATGGCCTATGGATATTTCTCTTTTTTGAAAGAAATGCTTTTATTCAGCAAGGATGTATTAAATTGTAATACTAAAGACTTTTACATTAATTGTACAAAAGATTTCGAAACCAAATACATGTTGCTGTTCTTTTGAATTTTTAGATTCATCAAAGAATCAAGAATATACATATATATATATATATATATATATATATATATATATATATATATATATATCGTGGCTTCCACAAAAATAGTGTTCATGTAACAGAATCGTTTTCAACATTAATAATAATATGAAGCTAGCATATTGTAAAGTTTTTTGAAGGATAATGTAACCCTGAAAATTCAGCTTTGCCATCACAGGTATAAATTGCATTTTAAAACATATTAAAATAGAAAAGAGTTATCAAATGTATATCAAATGTATTCACCCTTAGAGACTTTTAAGAACAAAAGAGTTTTTTTTTTTTTTTTTACTTAAAACCCAAACTTAAATTTTAAACGCAGTCATACCTGCATATGGTACGGTATGAGTCATAACTCAAATAATACTTTTAAAGTATAAATTGCAAACAAATGACATTCTAACATTCGTCAAGCATATAAGTTTACATCTTTTTGGTAGTTGTAGTCTTTGTGGCAACTTGGAAATTCACATTTGAAGTGTGGTTGTTCGTAACTTGTGTTGTAGAAACAAAATATGAAATGTGAAAGTATACTCAAGTAATGTTAACCACAGATATCTCTCTCTCTCTCTCTCTCTCTCTCTCTCTCTCTCTCTCTCTCTCTCTCTCTCTCTCTCTCTCTCTCTCTCTCTCTCTCTCTGCTTTCCTCCCTTGTCTCAGTGTGAGATGAAAGACGTCGAGAATGAAGAAAAGCGAAATTCCTTGTTTCTGGAACTGCTGGAGTCCAGCAATAAATGGGAGGAGTTTCAACACCTTATGCTCCTCCTACAGGCCTGGCCACCGTTGACTGACAAGAGCAGGTGAGACTTTGTGAGACTACATATTCACTATATAAGGTATAAGCTGGTCATCATCTCAAAATATACCCTAACAGGATGATCAGAACTAGATTAGAGCTGATATCATCCTGCAGGAGTTTATTTTAAAACAATAACTAGCTGAAAGAACATCCTACTAATTGATGAGATGAAATATTTAATTATGTGATAAAGAGGCTGCAAATATACAGGTTAGTAGTCATTATACTAAATATCTGCCTGCAGAATTCCATAACTGACCAGTCAGAAATATGTACTTTAAAAAATCACTTTACCACAAGCTCTTTCTTTCTTTCGTTTTTTTTAAGCAAGCTGTTTTCTCAATAGATGTCTTTGAATTGGACTGATATTAGACCATTAAGTGTGATTGCAGGTTTGATTGAAGTAAATTGTTGTGTGTTATATAACTGAATGAGTTTTTGAGGTTAAAGTCGAGGCTGCCAGAATGTGCGCTGATGATCGGAAAGCCGTTCTGTATCCGAATCAATAGACAGAAACAGAGAATATAAGCTTGCTGATTATGCATTGTGCCACGCTTTCAAATAGCTTGAGGCTTTTTGTTTTCATGAAGAGTTTGAATTAAAATTCTCAGAGAAGAATACAAAGTGTCTGTGAGTGTGTTAATGTGTCCGTGTGTGTGTGTGTCATTATGCTCTTTGGCATTTAAACAAAAGGTGAGTGCGATTGGGGGCCAATCTTAGAGTGAATAAATGAATGTACATTCAAACTCTCCTTTACCCTGAGTTCACAGACATTCATGTGTGGCTGTGTGCAAACCATTTATGATCACACAGTGTACCGGGTGTGTGTCTTCACTTAAGATTCAGACGGCACATTTGCTGTCTCCTGAACACCTGTCTTGTCGCTCCTCATTCAGTCTTGCTTTAGTAAGTCCCAGAAAAGGCCATCCTAATGGAAATCAATTTAAATCGACACACAGCAGAGCTCTGGGTGGCAATCCTTTCTTCGAGGATACAGGACACTGGCCACACCATGATCATTTTAAAGTATCTATAATGTTTTGATTTTGTTTTTTCTTTTCATTTAGCAGAACCCTTCCTTGCAGAGTCTTAAAGGGATAATTCACAGAAAAATACAAATTTGGTCATCATTTACTCAGTCATGTCGTTTCAATCCTGTATGAGTTTCTTTATTCTGTGAAATATGAAAGATTATTTTTTTAGTTCATACAATGAAAATCAGTGGTCACCAGATCGATTACCAACGATCTTCAAAAATAATTTTTTTACCGCAGATGACCATACAGGTTTAGAACGAAACAATGATGACAGAATTAAAATGTTTTATTAATTCATTTCATTTCTTGTAAGAATAATAATTAAAGTTCTGATCTTTATCTTTATCTCTAATCATATATTATCCACAGATAAGACAGAAAAACTGAAAAAAGGGATGTCATTATTCACATATCGATCCAGACTTGAATGCAACCACATGAAATGCAAAAACAATTTGTCAAATCATCTTGCTGCTTTTTTATTTATATTTTTATTTATTTATTTATATATATATATATATATATATATATATATATATATATATATATATATGGCCACAAGCTATTGAAGCTGAAAAATTATAGAATAAAACAAATAACGTGGTCTATGTGACTCATATGCTATGATATAAATATTCTGAAGTCATACAATAGTTTTCTGTCATTTAAGTCATCAGAATCAAATATGGTAATGACACAGTTTGGATGTCACTAATATCAAACATAATTGGCTTTTTGCATTTCTCGTAGCTAAACACCACAAACATACACCAGTGCCATATGGGATTTGTGAGCTTTGGCATCTCAACTTAAATTTCAGTTTATGGCTTCAGAAGGCTTGGAAAACAGTACATGAGTTATATAGACCATTTTATGGTGGTTTTATAGTTAAAAGCATCTGTTTATAGAGTTCTACGTGAAGATTCTTCAAAATGATCCTTTTGTGTTTTGCATTTTTTAATGAAATGTTAATTTAAGGAAGTTTTCCTAACCAATTCATGTATCTGTTAACCTCTGTAATGAATGCAATTTAGTTTTCCAGGTTTCTCGTCGTCACTGTAACTGTGGATTTCGTTATCTACAATAACTGTGGAAAGCATTCTGTGTATGAAAGGCTAACTTCAATTAAATGAGGAATTAGTGTGTGAGCGCGTGATTGATTATGATTATGTGTTTATCTCAGTCGCAATAGAGTTTGTTAGAAAGCTGCTCTCATCTCTTATAAGAAGTCAAGAGATAAGCATATGCGCTGTTTTATAGCTGCACGCGTGTAATATGCCATGATAATTATGATTGGATTTCTTTTTCATTATACAGATCCTTTCCAATTAAAAGTTTCATGGTACCACAAGAACTTTCATGATTCTCATTCCATGTCATTGCATGTTTAGTGCTTGTGTGTGTGTGTGTGTGTGTGTGTGTGTGTGTGTGTGTGGTCTTTTGCACACTTTTAAACACATTTGTCTCTCTCTGCACAGGCTGGAGACTGAGCAGAACCCCTGGGTGTGTCTCACATCCGCCCTTCTCACACATGCCTCCAGCTTTTCCCAAATCAACATCGGGATTGAGGTTCTGAAAATGTGCCGGTCTCTTTACCCGACCAAACACAAACTTAACCCACAGGTAAGAATGTGGGTGTCTTCATCACCAAACAGTGACAGCACTGACAGTGTGTGCTTTTCCTGTCAGTGTAAGTTAATTTAGTGAGTTTGGCTCTGCTATGTTGATTGCAGCGTGACATCCACACTTTACTTCCTTTCTCTTTCAGTGCATCGGGAATATTTGCTCTTTGTTGTTGAATGCTGGTCTAAAGCTGCCTGCTATGAAGTTGATGACCGAGAGCGAGGATGAGTATCTGCACAAACTGACTCTGGATCAGATCAAAAACATCGCTGATGTAAGTGAGAATTTGAGGATTCAATAAAATAGCTTCATATAATTTTATGCTTTCTGGGAGTCTAAACATTGTGACTTTCACTCTCTACCAGTTTGTCTAACAGAAAAAACTGAGAATATTAGAGTACTTATTAATATTTTCAATTTGCTTTTATTTTTATATTTTAGCTTAATTTAAGTTTATCATTTTTTAAATGTATTTTTTTTATATGACTTCATTTTTAGTTTGTCATTTTAATGCTTCATCTTCAAAGTATTTTAAATATATTTAATTGATAGATTAACCAGATTCATTTATAAAAGGCTTTAGTGAAGTGAACATAGTTGAGACATTCACAGATTGAAGGGTCTTTTAATGTCTGACCATGCCATTTTATTCGTTGGCCCGTGGTCACCATGCATTTTCTAAAAGTGACCCCAAGGTTAAATGTTTTAACTATTCCTGTGTTAATAGAAATTAGGGAGAGAAGGAGCTCATTCATGACCCGTTGCGGTCAAGGGTGTATTCTTGTCAGCAAGCCACACCTGTCACTAGTAATGTGGATTCAATTAAACTAAACTGCCTGTTGACACCAGAAGTGACTGTGAATCAGATAGAAGCTATCAGAGCAGGCTTGCATCTGACCGTAACCTCTATCTCTCACTGACTGCAGGTCAGATAAAAACCAAGCCCTCACAGCAGCATCACTTAATTTATCCTCTCAGGTTTGCTAGAGGGCCAGATAAGCAATGACCGCTGGAGGAATGGCTACACATTAAAACCAAACACGTAGCCTTTTTCCAAAGGCCTTCGGAACATGATTTGATTAATTTGCGTTTTGTACATGCTTTTAATCTAAAGCAACTTATTCCACACTAATTTCTGCAATTCCCTGGTATCAGCCAAGGGTTAAATGCTTTGCTCAGCTGCACAATTGTGGGAAGTCTCGACAATGAATCTGCATACTATAAGGAAATATTATAAGGAAAATTAGATATGGTAAAAGTGCTTGGAGTACTTGATGGAGCGATGCATGGTGACACACTGGAGTATTTGGGTATTTTTCTTTTAATATGACAGGCTTTTTCTTTCTTTTGATTTTTTTTTAGCCACTTTTTGACTGTTTTTTGCAAGCTTCATTAATCTCTACAGTATAGCTGTGAGTTTCTCCTACTACTATGTAACTCTGGAGAGGGCATTGTGGACCCTCTGGCACGTTTCCAGCAGAGGTTATCTGCTTGGATTCTACTGTGGTGAACAGAGATGGGTATCCAAGCTGAAAGGGGTGAGGAAGAGGGGGAGTCAGGGTGGCGTGCATCAGAAGTTGAAGATGCAAGGCCATTGTTTTAAAGCTCTCCCTACAGTTATGTTGGATAGCATTCAGTCACGCCACAACAAACTGAATGAGCTTCAGGCAAATGTTAAGTTCTTGAAAGTGTATAGAAGTATCTTCTTGCTTTCACAGAAACATGGCTTTTATTCCAAATAACCATCAATGTGGAAATTGATGGTTTTGAGGAACCCTATTGTTATAATATTAAATTATTGGACAGAGACTCAAAGGTGATGGGAAAATCATTCGGTGGTGGATTATGCCTTTGTTAACAAAAATTGGTGTAATACAGTGATCGTTAGGGAGACGTCGTGTACACTGGACGTTATAAACCAAATTATAAACCATGGGTCAACAAATCTGTAAAAAAAAAAAAATTCAGAGAAATATTTGTTTTAATCAAGGTGATGTTACTCAGTATTACAAAAACAAGTTGAAAAGAACTTAAAACTGGCATCGCTTAGTTATATGGATAAATTGGAGTATATGCTTAACAAGCAAAAATTCGCGTCCTGTATGGGAGGGGGTGAAATGCAAGATGGGAATGCATTCTAAATATATATATATATATATATTTCTTTTGATGAAAAGCTTGATTTTGAGCTTTCATTTTAGTCAGAAATTGTCAGTTTTAAAACTTTTCTGGGGTGTAAAGTCCTGGCCCAGATGGAGGCCGTGGTGTTAAAAAATTTGGACATAAATTGGACATGCTTTTGCGGTTGTACATCAATTTAAAAACAGAAATCAATGTTTTACTCCATTATGGGGTATTGTTAAAGTGTGAGATAAGATTGTTGGCACCACTTGGAATGATTTGAATAATTTGTATAAAGCCAATACTCTGAGGAATGCTGAGTTAATTATGAGAGATTCTAGCCATCCCTTACAGAATTATTTTAAGTAGCTTCCTCATTCCTCAATATCTACTCACAGATATTATCTGCCATTTTGTCGTTCTAATAGATTTAAATAATCTTTTGTACTGGCGTTATTGATTTTTTGCTTGCTATGTGAACACAAAAAACAGACTTGATTTGACAAGACTCGATGATCACACTTGTACTCTTCGTAGACAAAACTAGCAATAGGAAATGAATGGAACATACCGAAAACGTGGGAGATTTTCCCAAAACTTGCTGCTGAGTGCCCTTGCGAATCTTTCCGAAGGATCTCACTGTTCAGAATGAGTGACTGAAGTTTGTTTTTAACAAGGTCCCTTATCATAGCCTGATCATAGAGCACAGCTTGAACTGCTACGATATTACCATGGCTAACCACAATGCTGTTAGGGTTCGCCTAAAAATTCATCATTGTCCAAAAACTGACTAGGAAACATGAATAAGCTGTGTCTCAGAAGGATCAATTAGAGTTCACATTCTCACTGACTCTAGATCAGATAAAGCCATGAAACTAGAGAAGCTCACTTAAAATTAAGCTTATCTCTTTCTCTCGGGGCATGGGTGATGTTCTTTCATCTCCAGACCTGGCAGAAAGATGGAGAAAAGCCAGAAAGAAAGAAATAGGTGAATTTGGTTGTTGTTGGCTTTTTTTCCTTTTTGTTCATGGCATCTGGATGATTGTGTGCTCGTGTCGTGCCTGTTTGTGTATGTGTGTGGTTCAGGTGTTCCCTATATTTTTGGGGACAAAATATACCCATGAGCATAGTAATACCAAAAATGTTTGATCTTGTGTTCCCCATGAGGAAAATGGCTTAGAAATCAAACTGAATGGTTTGATTGGGAACCCATTGAAACATGGAAAAAACATGGAAACCCAACAGGCTTGTTTGTGCTTGTCAATTACATCAATTGTGGTTGTTCTGTCGCAATTATTACTGATCATGATTATTTTTATTATCTAATTGTTGTTGTTTGCAATAACCACAATTATTGTGCAGGTATAATCTAAGGATTTTTTTATTTATTTAAAATGTCACGAAATTAGCTTTTTACAGTACAGTGGTGCATTATGAAGTAATGGACACTCAAGGTTTTTTACCATTATTTAAAATTGTATTATTATTTGACTGCCTTCAAGTTCTTCATGAAAGTATAATATATTATTTAATACTATGTATTATATATAACTAGTATGTAATAACAAACATTTATGACATTGACATTTTACAATAATATAATATTTAGGTTTTTTGGGTCCCACAAAACATTAGTGTGACAGTGTGACAAAACATTCACCACCTGATTCCTAAAAGGAGTGGTGGGAACCTTGGGAATGTTAGCTAGTTAGTTAGTCTTAATTCCAGCCTTGAATCATCAACCGAAAATGCTTGCAATCCTCTACCATTTTGAAAGCCAATGTTGTCAGGAGTGCCATCTTTAGAGACAGGTCAGAGACATGGAACCTGATGGTCAGGTCGTGCCTTCCCATGAATTTACCATCTACTGCATGAAAGCTGGTGAGATGTTCTGGGAAGTGCTATCCAGGCCTTCAGAGACAGTACAAGTGGGGTTCGCAGTGGTGGAGTACAAGGACTCGATCAAGAAGGCACATTGTCCTGGAGTGGGGTCAGAGTGTGCGGTGCAGCACTTACCTGACTTCAAGGTTGGACAGCGGGTGCGTGAGAAGGTATCGTGTTCTTGATCCCTTGACTGTTGATGATGGGAGAGGGAGATGAGAGTGACAAGGCATAGCATCACCCTCCTCCAGGGGAAGGATTGGTGCAGTTGCGATTTCCTGTTGAACTATCCACTTAATCACTGTGTCACCATCTCAGGAGCATCGGGCAGGGGTCTGGATAGGCTATGCCGCTTTCCTGTAACTGGCTCCGTTCTGCAGAATGGGTTGCTGTGGCCGTGCAGGAGCGGAGTTGGAAGTAGCACTAGGGCATCCTCGTCAAGTAGTGTGAGGAGACAGCAGTGGGCCACCGGGGCAGGTTATGCACTTCTTTAAGTGCCTTAGCTTGGTAGACTTGCAGGAGGGCCATTGTGATCAGGGCAGAGATGGACTGTCCAGCAGCACTGTAAGCCCAAACAAGAACTTGGAGGCCTTGGATGGGGGATGTGGATTACCCTTAGCGCTTTGTGGACACAATTGCATCACAACCCGTGATCTCCCAGTACCCCTTGGTCACCCTACCAATGAGGGTAGTGAGGGTGGAGGTGGCACTAGCTTGGAGAGAAACAGTTTCCTCCAACGATCTGGTAACCTCTTGTTACGTTGTTGGTCAGTGTGCACCGCCTTGAGATACCAATCATCCAGCCTCAAGCGTTCAAGAGAGACAGTGGAGGGTCAGACTCGATCAACACTACTCTCCCCAAAGGGAGCAATACAACAGTGTCTTCATCCCCAGAGGACTCTAGCTTTCCCTCCGATGCAGCAATAGACAACTGGTCCTCTGCTGGAGCCTCAAATGAAATGCTGTGTCCCCCATGGGAAGGACAAACAAATTTACCCAGAAGCTCCACCGTTTGCGATGTCCTAGGGGAGTGAGGGGCCCACAGAGATCTACATGACAAGAGAGTCCCACTGTGATCCTCAGGTGACTCTGTCTATTCCCCAAAGTAGCCCTCTGCTTTCACCAAAAGTATCCTCCTCCTCTGCGTACTGGGGGAATGATCGCAGCACAATTGGCAAAATCTGTTATTGTCTACACTGTGCAGAAAATGCTCCTTTAAATAGCCGCCACCGCTGATGCACCATCACACAATACTCATTATCTTTTTTAGATTCTTCTAACTTGTAGCACACTCTTGACGATTGCAGGGCAGAACAACAAACATTCGGCTCCGAAGCGAGAGCTTGAATGTGCGTATTGCATAAGCTCTTCCTTATACACCCGCTTCGTGGATGCAAATCTCGCAAACCAATGTCCATTGGATCATTTCGTTTACACCCTAAGATGATTGGGTTCTCAGGCAAGATCCCATTTCCCACAGTTCTAACGTAACGTTTAACGTGACTGACTGATAGGAAACCTTTTATATTAAATATTTTTGTTTATTATACAACTTTTTCATCATTTTGATTACTATTAATCGTATTTATTTGTATGACAATTCATCAAATTAAATCTCATTTGTTTTTGTTGTATCTGTATGGTAACCAGTAACTGTTTTATGTTGTAATCCATCAACATAATCTGACTTCAGTCGTAGAGTTTGGTTCACAAGGGCAATCCCCTCTGAATGCTGAAGACATTGATTTATTTAGTAACCCTTCTGCCATACTGCGTCCTCCACACACACATGTTCGCATACTGTGTGTCCTCGATTCCCCTTCCAAACTGTTGCTTAATGAAAGCTTGTCATTTTGCTGCATTCTCAGAAGATCAGTTCCAGCTGTCGTTATGTTAGATTTTTTTAAATTGTCTTAGCCTGAATTTTCGACCCTTTCTTGCTTGTGCTGTGTACGTATTTGAGGGAAGACCTACAACTGGTGATGTCTGTACGCAGGAATGAGTGGCACCATGCATCATCTTCACAAAAGTAATCAAGTATCATTCATCTTTGACTCCTCCAGCTCTGTTTTCGCCACACGTCTTTGGGCACACCTCGCCCTTGGTTCTTCCTTTTTCCTCACCAATTATGTTTGAATAGACTCATCCATTCCATTCAATTGGCTTTCTGTACCAAGAGCAATTACATACCACCCGCTCTGTCTTTGTTTGTATTGGCCGATCTGATGTGCATTGTTTCTGCTCATAATAAGCTTGTGTTTTATAATGGACTTATTGCTCCAGAATATGAATCATGTTGAATAAGCATGGCTTTTATTATTCTTTGTGATGAGGTTGTTTTTTATGGAGATTATTTTGTTCAATTAAGAACAACAATCAAAAATAAGGGGGAAATTATGAAGTGATTATGTTGGATATTGTGTTCTTTTATTATATTTTTTCCACAATAATTGAGTGGACTATTATGAATTTTGCTAGTCATGTGCTGCATGTATCTCTTTGTTTATATGACAACAATGTCAGTCTTGCTATTGAAATAATTTTGTAAAACATTTGTACAGACAAAGCTGTTTCATTGACAAAAAAAAAGGCTTCAAATAGCAGCAATTAACAGGGCTAAGCTCAAAAAGTTATGCAAGCATGAAAGGGAGCGTTAGACCAACTGCAACAATTAGTAATTGAACATTTTTAGAATAGTTTAGCCAAAACGTGTGAAAATCTTAAATAGAATTGGTTAATATGATTTAATTGCCAATTTTGTCATAAAGTCATATGAGGTGGCATGATCTGATTCAATTTTAGTAAAACAATTTGACCAGTGGCCTCTCAGGAGTTTAAAAATAAGTTGGTTTTCAAAGGAATTCTAAATGGAGCACAGCAATTTTGAATAAATTAAAAATGGCTAATTGGATATTGGATATTATTTGACTCTGTGTGGTTCATTTGAGTAAGTTCTGAACAAAAATAGCCACATTTTATATCGATTGAATGGGCTTTAGTCAAGAAATCAGCGAGAGAGGGGAAAATTTTTTTTTAGCATAATCTTAAGTGCAACTTTGGACAGGTGGTGCTGCTAGAGGGAATGAATTGGAGACTTGAAATTGTGGTTAGCTGTGGTTAGTGTTCAGACTGTTCTCTATCTGTGTGCCAAATTTCATCATTTTCCCGCAAGTGGTTTTATGGGCTGCCATGAACTTGAGTGGAAGAAGAATACTAATGTATAAAATATGTGTCTATGCATCTTCTGTGCTTGGCCCCTAATTAGACTGTTCATTACAATTTGGTGTAAGAATGTGTGTGGATGTCAGAATTGGTTGGACTGAAGATTTCACAATAGAGTTGTAAGGAGTCCACCATTAAGACAATCAATCCTTCATTTTCTTCTCTGCTGGAGTTGACTTGCTTCATTGTGTAGATAGACCTGGTATTTCCAAGAAATCACAGTTCAGGAAATGTGAATGAATGGGCATGCAATATGAAGAAAGAGAACATGATAGAAAGGAACAGTAGTCGACAGTTCAGGTGAATGACTTTGGTGTAGGCCATTTTAAAATGGTCATTCTTTTCCTCTTTTTATCTGCTGGCATGCAAAATCTTCCAATAGCTCTTTCGCTGGAAAATTGTAGGTGCTTCAACACTTGTTCCTTTAAATCTTTAGTTTTCAGTCCATTACCCATACTTTAGAACAATTTTAGACGTAATATTTTAGTTTTCATCATTGATTCAGGGAAATTCTGTCGACTCTGGCCTATTATCGTTATATCCTATGGTATCTATCTATTCAGAGGTTCCTGGAACACTCATTTTTCTGTCATTTAATGACATTTCAAATCATCTGTCATTTTTCTGTCGTATTTTATAGATAAAATATAAAGAATCATTTAGATTTATCTTTTAAGGTTTATACAATACTGTTCAAAAGTTTGGGGTCAGTAAGATATTTAAAACAAATTATTTGTATTCAGCCAAATTAATTAAATTACTGCACAAAAAGACTTATTAAAGACTATTACTAAAGACAAATTAAATCAAATTAATGCTTTTCTTTTGAACTTTCTAGTCATCAAAGTGTATGGAAATGTACCATGACTTCTTGAGCACCAAATCAACATATTAGAACGATTTCTGAAGGATCATGTGACATTGAAGATTGACTAGATGATGCTACAAATTCAGCTTCGCATCACAAGAGTAATTACATTTTTAAATACAATGAATAAGAAAGGAATTATTGCAATAATATTTTAAAATATTTTTCTTTTTACTGTATTTTTGATCAAATAAATACAGCCTTGGTGAGCATAAGATACTTTCAAAAACATTGAAATCTTACAAACCGCAAGATTTTTAAATAATAATAGTATATTTACTTCAACATTAACATAGTTAAATATCTTTTAATGTTGATTAGAAGTAAAGAAGAGTGCATAAATTACAATGTGTTAACATTATTTAATGCATTAGATATCATTAACACTAAACAGTAGCTTTTTCTTTAATTATTCTTGGTTAATTGTTCATTGTCAATTCATGTTTGTTCATAATGCATTAACAGATGCTAATAAATTGTTTTAGTGTATGCAGAACTGAACACTCCAGATAAGGAGAGGCCAATGTTCTGCAGCTTTGCTTTAACCCTGATAAAAACTCACCTGCCTGTAGCTTTCTTGTAAACCTTAAGACCTTGATTAACTGGTTCATGTGTGTTTGACTAGGGTTGGCTCTAGATTAATAAATCCTAATCATTATTGATCCTCATTCAGAATAAAATGTGTAAGATGCATCAGAGTGCTTAATAGGACTAGAAAAGCTTTTGCCACATGTTCGTTAGATTAATGTCCAATTAAAATATCAAGTGCGTTACTATTTTACTGACAGATAAAAATAGCACATGGAGAAAAAAACGTTTTTGAGAGATTATTTGTATCACAACCCCTCACTCTGTTTAAGATTCAGAATAAACTTGATTACATTTCGGTCCTCCAATTTTAAGCCAAAATTGGCGATTCTAGTCAGCGATCCCCTCTGTCTCTTTGAGTGTAAATCTCTTCTCTACCTCCCTTCTGTTTTACTCCCTTCTCTGATTTACATCTTATTGTTGCTGAACTCCAATATGTGTGTAATAGCGTGTGGTTTATATATTTCTCATCCACCACCTCCTCTGCCGCTGTCATCTGTAAAAAATAAAACCGCTCGTCGTTTTCTGGAGGCCCGCTCTGAAACAGGGACTGCAGAGAGCCAGCGGTGTTTTGGACCCGGTCCTCGTCCCACACCATCCTGATGCAAAACAGCTTTATGATTTAAATCATAAAAGAAAAACCAAGCATGCATCATTTATGAGATGGCAAACACCCTCCGTCATTCCAATTAAATCTGTACTGCAACTGAGAAACAGCACAAAAGAAAAAAACGTACATTTTTAACAAGTTCTTCCCGTTTTCCGTGTGAGCATTAGCAGATATTAGTAAATATTATGTGGATTTGTAGATAAACTGTGCTAATGCAGCGTTTTATTTGTGTAAGAACAAAATGTCCAAACACTGATAGAAGAAAATTGAAATCACTAACCAACAGTCCAACAAAATGCCTTAAATATCTAAATAAATAATGTCTTAATGAAAAGAGGGTCTTATTGGATAGAAAATCTAATCTGATCAGTATAAAAACAGTCGGTATATAGAAGTGACTACTATGATACAAAAACAAACATGTTTGTCTGCAAATTCATGTTTTTATTCAGTTAATCTCGCTCGGATACAATGCCACTAACAAACATGCAACCAGACTTGCAAGTACACACGCACACACACACATGGATGTAAACAACAGACACCTCTAGAGAGCACATTTTATTCTGGATCGATACTTGTACCTTTATCTGGGATTTTACACGATTATAGGCTGAAATATTTATGGCTGTGTGTGTGTGTGTGTTTCTGACTTCCAGTGTGATCAAAGTCGCTTCATTAACCTCACCGCTGGGGCCTTTAAAGGACATTTCCCCATAAGAAAAATCAAACCATTTTATTTTCATTTCTTGGCAGAAATTGATGTTTCGGACCACTGATTGTTGTGAGCAATATATTCAGCCTCAATCAAATATTGTTTGTTCAACTTGACAAGTTCATTTTTGGTATTTTCAAAGGCATTTTCAAATTTACACGCTCTTTCTTCTTTTCTAGTGATGTCATTTCCTAATAATGATAATGCTGGTCCAAACCTGTTTGACATTCATTCTTTTGCACACAAAAAATATATATTTTGAAGAATTTTGGAGTTCAAAGAGCCTCAGGTCCCATTGACTTTGTTTCAGCCACTAGTTGTTTATATATATATATTTATTATAATTTTTTTGTGTTCTGCAAAAGAGAAAAGGGCTTACAGATTTGGCAGGACATGAGGGTGAGTAAATGAATAATTTTTTATTAAATGATATCTATTGTCACCTTAAGTTGTCACCTTATTTTTATTATTAATTTAAAAAAAATTCTAAAATACAATTTAAATATTATTATTATTATTATTAATAAAATTGATTATATCATTATAAATTCATTCTTCAGTGAAATTGTATTACTGGTAAGTAAAATACACATTATTATTAATTAAAATAGTATTATGATGTTTCAATTATTTGTCATTCTTCATTAAAAATGTTAGATGAATATTTTAAGATAGCTTATTAGTAGTTGGATTGTGGTGTTGGCTATTATTTTTCAGTCATTCATTCTTCAAGGAATTTGTATTAGATAAAATGATATTTTAGATTATTACTATATTAATATAGTATAGAACAGTAGTTTATGACAGTGACAAGATACCATTAACTTCAGGTGCACCTCATCATTTACATTTACGCATTTGGCAGACGCTTTTATCCAAAACAACTTGTTCTTGCTCTCCCTGGGATTGAACCAATGACCTTGGTGTTGCAAGCACCAATGCTCTACTGATTGAGCTACAGGAAAGCTGGGTGATAAGTCGTGGATATGTGTGCATACTGCAAAAAAATGTAGTGTAAAAACTGAGTTGCCATCAAGTAGTGGTTTAAAAAGCACTGCTTATGAAGTGTGTGTTAATAATGCAGCACCAAAGTTTTGAAGAATTACCGTGAAAGAGGGGTGTGATACACACCTGTAGCTGAAGTTAGGAAACGCTTTGATGCCATCTGTATGCCGTCTCCTCATTCTGTTCATTTTTCTCTCTCTGTCCTTGTCTGTCTGGAGGAGAGGAATTTCACAGATCTGCTGTCTTTTTCGTTCTCCCTTTCTGACACTGCCATGCCAAGAACTCCTGACTAGCCTGTATTTCGTCATCCATCCGTTCATCCATCCATCCATACATACATACATTGATCCATCCATCCCTTTCCCATCTTTCTTCACTTAATTTATTCCTTTCTCACAAGCGGTAAAATCAGTGTGGTAAAGTAGAAAAACACTGCAGATCAAATCTATTTTTACTTGTCAAAACAACAAAAATCATTAATTATCTTAAAAGGATGACAAATATGCATTGCTGGTCTGTCTGTTCATAAAAAAATGTTTTATCTTGTGTATTTCAGTTTTGATCTCCTCACTTTCCGCTTTTTCTGCAAACTAAGGCACATTAACTTTATTTATATAGCACATTTACAGCGAGCCGGTAATTGAGTTCAAATTCATTTAGTCATGTTGTTTATAAAGAATGCCTTTATCATTTATTTTTGCATTTTTAATCTTGTTTTGTTTACCATTACATTTAAATGAATTTTGTCTAGTGAGAGGTACTAAAATCCGTATATAGCGCTAATGTTTGTTTTCATTTATTAATATAGATAATAATTAAAATGATTTATACACTAATACAATTTATCTGTGTTTTTCTCTCTCAGTGCAATTTTGTCTGGCACGACTTGTATCTAGTAAATACGGTATATGCTACTTTATAAGTGATTGCTATTTGCAGCTCTTTCTCTCTCTCTCTATCATTTTTCACCTTGCAATGATCAGAAATGGAGTTCCAATCAAGGAGAACGAGGGATTGCTCTCATCTATCTGTTGGAAGGAGGTGATGAGTAGAATATCTTAACAGCACATTACTGCTCTCTCATATTCACATCTTCATTCCTTTCAAATGAAGAAAAATTCAAATGATTTTTCACAAGCCACATCATTTTGATCATCAGCATGCATTTGAAACATTATAGGCCCTGTGCCATCTCTCTCTCTCTCTCTCTCTTTCCTCCGTCATGCTGTTTTTCTTTTTCTCTTTGTTTCTCTCCCTCTTTATGAAGTGGTTTCTACAGCTGGCCGATCTTTCTTCACAGTTCAGCGCTCGACATTTTAGCTCTGACTCTCTCCATGCTCTTCATTTTTCCCTTCATCCTCTTATTTTCTTCCCTCCTTCCATCATTCTCTCTCAATTTCTACAACACACTCTTTCTCTCTGTTTTCCCACTCTCTCTCGCTCTCACTGCACTTGCTGTTCTTCGACCTTTTAGCTCCGTCTGTGCTGTCTATAACGGCTCTCCACAGACATCTTGGCTGGAAAGAAGAATTAAGAGTGAAAAACTGCATGAGGCTTTGAGGGGGTGGAGGAGAAATTCACCCTCTCATACACAAGAAAAAAGAGTCATGATAAGAGTAAATATGTCAAAAAATATATAAATTGACATACTGTAGCCGATTATGCATTGAAACGTTCTTTTCATTGCTGTGGTCTCAACATGTTGCGTTCACTCTCTCCAAATGATGCTCATTTCAGACTAATTTACTTGAGCTAATAAAATGACCACTAATAAAAGCTCAAGTTTGACCCTCAAAGCAGTTTTAGTTTCAGACTAAACATGCGTTTTACTGAAAACTACAGTGGTACCTCGAGATACAAAATTAATCCGTTCTGAGGCGGCCTTCGTATAATGAGTTTTTTGTATCTTGGAACACATTTTACATGTAATGGCTAATCCGTTGGCGGCAGAGGAGGACAAACGGCAGATAACGTACGTACGTACACTTAACTTTACGAAAACACATGAAAAATGTAAAGTTTTGGGTGCGGAGTGGCTGAGCTAAAGCACGCCAGCACATACGTATAGAAGATGCATGATGGGAGGGATGCTGTCCAATTAGAGAGAAGGATCTCATGGCTTGGCTAGCATCAGGAACCAATGGGAGAGCAGGAGGATGGTGGCGGTCTACTATAACTAAGATGGCGGCGTGCGGCGCGAGTTTCACAATTGTTATGGGGCGAATCTCGGACTTTCAGAAACCTTTCGTATCTTGAAAACTTTTCGTATGCAGAGCAGTAAAATTTTTCGGCTTTGCTTTCGTAACTTGGATTTTTCGTAAGTTGAGCCTTTCGTATCTTGAGGTACTACTGTATTACTTTTTTTCTGAAAAATGTGTTCATGAGGGAGTCACACGTCTTTCTAATGCTATAAAGTATAGGTAGGGATGATGAATAATCAATCATTATCACAAATTAAAACCCAATAATAAATAAAAGGACCTGAGACCTTGATCTGATTTGAAATCATTTCATTATGAGCGAAGAAAGATTCCAGAAGAGGGTCGACACTATTACCATTGAAAATATGGTCTTGATTTGCGTTTTCATGGTGTTGGTCTAGTCTTAGAATCGTTTGCAGAGTCTCGACTCTGACTTAACCCTCTGTCTTCACTTGGATTCAAATGAGCTGGAGTGATATGAGGACAGTTGTAGATAATTTTGAACAAGGTCAATCACCTATGCTTCATGAATCATCCATCACACATGAATTTTTGAAAACAGCTTTTAAAGGTCTGACCAGTGAAATGTGCTTCAGGTATCGTGGACTGGTTTCTCAAATAGATGATGAGGAGTGAATGAATAAATGTGGCTGAGATTGTTGATATTTTGTGCAATTATAGTGTCCATATTCCTTCAACTCTGATTGCCTACATTTCTCTCTTTCTCTCTCGGTTACTCCACTTTTCGGTTTCATTTGTAGACACGCCTGTCTATATAGAGAAAGAAAAGGAAAAATATGTGAGACATTTTGACAACATTAGAAGATATCCAGCGTTTTTATAAGTGTAGTTACATCTTTTGTGTGTGTGTGTGTGTGTGTGTGTGTGTGTGTGTGTGTGTGTGTGTGTGTGTGTGTGTTAGGGATGTAACGGTACATAAAACTGACGTTTCGTTGCATACCTCGGTTTTGAAGTTATAGTTCGGTATGGAAAAATAAACAAAATTGCTTTTTTTATTATTAAACTGTGACTCACTAAAAGTGTCTCTTTCTTTAAATTAATTCAGTTATAATGAAATGTTTCTTACGAATATTTATTTCTGTTAATTCTGTAAAGGGAGTCTTTACTTACACATTAAAGGTTAACAACAGCGTCCAAACTATTTAAGTTTCGTTGCCATTTATTTTTTAAGATACAAAAATCAACATGCCGTGAGTGGTGTATCACTGTTTTTCGGTTAGGTACGAATATTGCGATGAATATCGTTTCACCCCTATTGTGCATGTATGCGTTTTAGATCACTGTCAACCTGAACTCTTTCCATAGGCATCGGAATCCTTTGTGTGAGGTCAGTACAGTACATATAAACTCCATTTGAGTATTTTATATCCGCTATTAACGTCACGTCACATTTAATATGAGGACATGCAAGCAAACGCAGTCAAAGGGCATCATATCTCTTGGCTTGGGCTTGCCTTTAATCAAATTTAGCGCATAATTGATTTTCCAGTGTGCTGACTCTTACAGTACCGCTCCTCTGTGTTCTCCACCTCTAAAGCCAGCAGTTGAATAATTTATGCTGAAAAGACGAGAGAGGTGCTCCTAGTCTTTCTTAGCAGGCTTGGGGTCGCAGAAGGGTGGGACTTCTCTCTCTGAGCTCATTTATATCGCATGTTGACCTCCTTCAGACATGCAAGTGCAACATGGCCACTAGATAACACCGATAAAGAGAATATAGTGTTCCCAGGGGAAAGCCAAGGCGCGAGTCTATAAGCTCAATTCTTCAAGATTTAGTCCTTTTATTAGTCTAACAACTTTACTGCAGGCTTATAGAGTTTTACAGTTTAATTGGACATTGCAAGCCTTCATCCTCGGTCTATTTTATTACAAAAAAAGAATTTACTGCTTCGATTTCTACAATTATCCACATTTGAATCATCAATAAATTGTGGTTACGGGTTGACATTTTAAGACTTCATAGAATAATTTGACAAATAGGTAAACTCATAATAACAGCATTGTTGATTTGATGTTTTTAAAAGAAGTATCTTAGGCTGCATTTATTTGATCAGAAAAAATAGTAATACATCGGAACCCACTTATCGCGATCTCGGTTAACTCGCCAACCCTATTAAGTCGACGTTTTTGAAGTGGAACCAGCAAATTCCCTATTTCTCTTAGCATTTTCTTATTGGTTATGTCGATTCTTTTATGTTGCCGTACCCTAATATCTCGAGCACAAAAGAGGGACAAATTCGCCACATAACATCGGTTATCTGGATTCCCATGACTAATGATAGTACCGAGTTCACTGCGCATGCGCTGAGTTTGCGTTGTACGTTGTGACGGCTTTCAGAGTGGTTTACGACTGCCCAGATGGAAAATGGAAACGAAAGAAAACTTGAGGCGATTAAACTGGTCACACAAGCCTTTATAGATGAGTTTCGTACCAGCACACTCCTCTCAAACATGCAAAGAGCGAAGTACAAAAAATGGGAAAATGGAAACAGCGTTACAATGTGCATCACGGTCCGTATGGTCGCTCACTCAAATGACGGTTCACTCACTATATTTTTATAGCATGCCGATCGCTTCATCAAACAAATCGCAACAAATTGGCTTTTGGTTATCTCGATCATCGGTTATCTCAACGCTTTTTTGCAACCCCCGAGGCCGTAGACATAACCGGGTTCCACTGTATTGTGAAATATTACTACAACTGTCATGGGTGAAGGGAGAGACGAAGAGATCCAGGAATGATAATGACTTTAATAATAAACTGAAACAAAACACTTTAAATATACAAACTCAAACTGCACTTTTTGTGCAAAAACTTAGAAGCATACTACACAGAACACGGATGAGGAAAGCAACAACCGTACATTGACAAAAACATGGGGTTTAAATACAAAAGGAGGGAATTAGACACAGCTGACAAGACTGACGATGTGATTACTGACGTGACAGGTGAATTGAAACATATGGGAGATCACGGAAGATAACAGAAAGTAGACGAAAGACTGACATGTAACAACAACTTAAAATAACTAGAATAAAATATAATTTATTCATATGATGACAAAGTGGAATTTTCAGCATCATTACTCCCGTCTACAATGTCACATAATCCTTCAGAAATGATTCTAATATGCTGATTTGGTGGAAACCAAATAAATAATTTTGGGAAACCGTGATGAATTTTTTTAATGATTTTTTTGATGAATGATGTAGCAATGTAATAGGCTTTAATGTCACTTTTGAGTGGTAGTGTGTTTTGATAAAATAATTTGAAATGTATATATTTTCTAATACAATAACAGGAGGCTGAAAACAGGCAATTTTATGAGGAAAGAAAGAGTTAAAAAGCAATATACAATAACAGGACTTTTGTTGTGTTGGAAACGTGTCTATTAACGCTTGGTAAAAGTATAGATATAACAATTACTTGTTTATATATGGTGGAAAATACAATATATTGTGCGGTGTTTGTGTGAAGTGGGAGGTTTGTGAGAGCACAGATTGTTTGTCGCATTGGAGTGTTTATTGAAATTGATTTTTTTTTCCTCTTTTCTTTCTGTCTCTCTCTTACTCTCTGTAGGTGACTGAGGAGGTGTGTGACTCTGAGCTCCTGTCTCTGCTGTTGAATGCTGGGATGTTGATCAGTTGTGTGGATACAGCTCTGTATTCTTCACTGGTCTCTCACATGCTGGCTCAGGGCAGTTGGGATGTGGAGAAGGCCGCTCGTGACCTCCACCAGGCCGGCCACAGTGCTGAGGCTGGGTCCTTGCTCCTGTCCTATCGTGGTTCCCACCCAGGACAGTTGACCTTCAATAGCGCCCTCGCTGTCATTAGAAAATGGCTTTGAGAAGTATGTGTGGGTACACACTGACACAGAGGGGTTATGTATGTCCATCTGTGTAAAGATGTTTTGGAGGTGAATCAGTCAATAAAGGAAAGTATTCAATCTCAGCTGAATAAAATCAAATATAGAAGAGCCATTAGCACCAAATCCAGATCCCAAATATCAGTTATAATTGGACCATTCAGATATTGTTTGTTCAGGATTTCCTCCCGTTGGCAAACTACTCTCTCTCGCCATCGGTTTCTCGCTCTTGAGTGAAGCTCGGTGACGCTGGTGTAATTACATTACTTTGACTGTTTGGTCACGCTAGCCTGCGCTAATAATCATTACGGGCCGGAGTCAGAATTGAAAACTCTGCATGTGTGCTGACAGTGTTTTGCACATCTATGTATGTGTGGCTTCACGGTTGATCATTTCCACACACAATGTTCTGCTCTTTTCTTTTATAGGGTTATTAATTATTTTTGAAGAAAACCGATTAGGCCTTCAGGCACTATCTTGCCGTGTGATTGTTTTAACACGGACGCGCTAGAACTTGTAGCTGAAATGTGGATTTTAAGCTAATGTATCACCAGTGCTCAATAAAAAAGCATTTTGCTTTATCTCAAAAACCTGTTTTTTTTTTATATGTATATAATAAGTTTGGTGTACTGTGCATTTTTGGCAATGACTTATGAGGCCAAACAGTAAAAAAGATTCTTAAGATAAATGGGAATAGGTAACATGAGAGCACCCATCCATGGGTTTAATACAAATAATACAGCATCTGCTTTTATTAACATATTATTGTAGTTGGCTGTAATATCTCACCTGATACCCTGAGCGTGGTATGTGCTACAATTGGAAAAAAACTAATAAAATGCATAAAAATGTGTTTTAAGACTTTTTAGAATATCACTGTTATTATTAGTGGTGTTTGCTAAGGCAAATATAACTGATACCGTTTCGCATACTAATTTGATCAAACTCCTAACCCCAATAAATTATTAAATTCTGCTACCCGACTTGACATTTTGTTCAACAAACATGGATTTGTACCTCAAACTTAGAACACCTCTTACTCAAGAGAAAACATCATTTGTGTTGTTGTTGCTGCTGCTAAATGCGTTCTGCTCATTTTAGTGTCTGCTAAATGAATAAATGTAAGTGTAAATACTCTTCATCAGAGGTAAATTTGTGCGGTTTGTTAAAAAAATTATTACGTTAACTGTTGTTTTTACATGGTAAAGCCCACTCTAAAAACATCCTGCCAACCTTCATAGCCAAAGACTATATATATATACATGTATATATAAAAAGTTAACTCGTATTACTACGAATGGGAGAAACCACAATATGGCGGAACAAGTCCTGTCTTATAGATGAGAGCAAATCACTGCAGGTGCCATTAGAAGCTTCGGTTCCCATACAAATGCAGTGTCTTGACATGCACATTTAGGACTGCACATTCGCCGGACAAATCTGAAGTTTGCTGCTTCTGTTTTTTTTTTTCGTTTTGTATTATTTGAGCATTAATGAGATCATATTTTATTGCTGGTTGTTGAAATAGGTTATTTAAACATATAATTGCCCTAAAATGAAAATGATTTAACTCATCATATACTCACCATGGTGTTTTAATGTAGTATGCCCTTCTTTCATTTATGGATCACAAAAGGAAAACAAATTTTTTTTTATGCTCCACTTGCACTTATGGCACTTATGGCAGCATCAGGTTTCAAAAAACAAACAAAAAAACGACTACTAGCGTCGCAGTTCACTCCATCTTCCCCAGAAAACTTTTATAAGATTTACAAAATCGTGACATGAAATACGCCAACTAGAAATAATTTTTCTTTCTTCATTGAGTCAAATATCACGTGACTGGAACTCTGTTTATCTGATGACAGTCAGAATGACAGTTGAACGATATGAATATAACGTCTTGTCATGACTAACTTTTGTTTATTTTGATTTCTCACAATTTGTGTGCTTTCTCTGGGCGAGAAGTGAACAGCTACGAATGCTAATAGTCTCATGAATCACACGTTGTGCAGAGAAGACCGACAGCCAAGGTCAAGAATTTCATTAAGTAAAGCGTTAAATTTTGGTTTGTTTTTTCACCAAGCCCTATCGTATACCCCCAGAAAACTTGGAATATGTACAACATGGGATCATTCTGTGATACTTTTTTTCTTCTTTTTTAAAGTTTGATGCTGGTCGCTATTCAGCACCATTTATATGAAAAACTGCGAGTGAAAAGGCTTCTCAAAAGAAAAGAAAGAAGAGCATAGACTTTATTTTCACTTTAGAGTGAAGTATCCCTGTAAAGTGAATTTTGCTTGCAGTTTCTGAGATTTCTGTTTTTCCCCCTTCAAGTAGATAGGAGTTGATCTTGCCTGAAATAGCTGTCCAGACTGAAGGCATTGCAAATATGGCTGCTGAGTCAACTAACTTTCCTTAAAATCGCATTTGCTTTTACACAGGCCAACACCACTCAAATATTCTTCAGAAAGCATTGTCTAAATTGACATTGATTTAATGCAGAAATCTACTTCTACACAGAATCCCTCAAAGTGCTGCTACTGTCCTGTTTGAGCCTAGCTCAACGTCTTTTATTTGCAGGCTGTAAATTGGTATCTCAGCCCCCCACCCCCACCCCAAGAGAGTCTTTGTCAAGGGAGAAAGACACATAACGCATGTTATGATTAGCAACATATTGCAGCATAAACACCCGCAAAGCCATTATCTCTCCTTATCATGACTCATAATTGTAACTGATGTTGTTTCTGCCACTGTTTGAGTTATAGCACAGATTAATTGCCTGTACCAAATGCGTGTGATATCACACGACAGAATTGGCTGATTGTATTCAGAGGTTCAAGTGGGAAACAATTAGCAATCTTTTAAACACAAAGAACACTGTCTACATTACCTGTAACTGTTTTATACAGCTAGCATTCATTGCGGCGTTTCGAAGACGTCTAGGACATTGCGTTAATTGTAAGTAGCTGTAAAACGAATAATTAAATATCGCTCCATAACTATAGCAGAGCGCTTCAGAGAAACTGCCAAGACTGCAAAATACACACCTAAACCTTGTTTGAGGAGTTTAGTACTGTATTTGCAAAGCTAATCCTGAAGAGTCCTCGTTTCTCTGAACTTCTGAACTCTGCTCCACCGTGAATCCATGCAGAATGAAAGTCAGAGTTGCCCTGTGGACCTTATTACACATCAGCAAATAAAACCAGAGAAGGGGAACAGAAGCTGTGTGATTGTGTTTTTGCGAATAGGTTTTTACACCATCATTCTCCACAGTGTGTGAGCGTGAGAGTGTGCTCTGTTGGAGATAATAATTACACCATAGCTTACAGGTAGACGGCACCTCATCATTAGGTGGCTGTCAACGCTCGAGACGGCGAGAGGCAGCGTTCATTAATTTGGCACACTTACGCCTCGCATAATGATAATAACAGCCTATGAGACGATGAGGCTGACAGCCATGTTTTGCATAAATATGAGATTGCTTGTGACTTACAGTCCCAACAGAGCTGATTGAATAATGGGCTGCAATTGAAAGCATTAGCTCACTGGAAACAACCGCTATTTGTTTGTGAACCTCATTAGGTTAGCCGAGACAATTATAACCGCAACTGCCAGTTTTTTTACTTAGCCACATATTTCAGAAGGGTTTTTTCTTGCTGTTAAGGACTACCTGCCATCAGTTCTGAAGTGTGATGTATCTGTTGAAGGCATCCAAAAAGGTAAGCAGGTTTTAATCAGTTTAACTGACTGTCAGGTGTAATATGGCTCAATCTACATTAGTGTGCCTGTGAAAGTATTAGATGATACAGAAGGAAGGATTACTGGTGCATCCGATTTTTTCATACTAATTTGCACAAAATTGTCAATGCATGCTGTCGATAACCACAGAAAACTATTTCAGTTTGTTAAAAGCATAATTTGTTACAAGCATAATTCGTTCCAGGACTGAGCTCGTAACTTGAATTGCTCGTATCTCAAATCATTTTTCACAATAAGAAATGACATAAAAAAATTATCCGTTCTGGCCCTTTAAAAAACTCCCTTATTGGTGCTAATAACAATGGAAAAAACATGTTTTTAATTGCTTTAGAGAAACACGCACAAAAAATATAAAATATATACTGTGATATAAACTAAAAAGTGGATTTAATCCATTATGAGTTCTTGCCTTCGAGACAGACGATACAGTAGCGGCTTGTGCGGAGGAGGGAGGGATTACGTAGATTTGGAAGTGTAGTGTTTCTTCCCGTGTAGTGTATTGGATAGACTACACACACAATAAAATATGCCTCAGAACCTCATATTTATTATTATTGAACACTCATAGCTCGTGCTGCTGCCAGCTTAATACTCGTGATTCACCTATCACCCACAGTGACCCCCGCTGTAAAACTAAGGTAGCCCTGTAGTGGAGATCATATGCAATTACCCCATAAATGTATATAACACACACCACAGGAAGACTCATGGGAGATGCTTAAGGAAGTCAACGAACATGTGGAGTGAAGGAGTGAGGCAGCTTGGACTGCTCCGAGTGCTTGACTACCTGTCGTCCACGTCGCTAAGCGTGCTCGTATCTCAAATTTGTACTCGTATTTCAAAGCAAAAATTTGTTTGAAGGTTTGCTCGTATATTGGAATACTTGTATGTCAGGGCACTCATATCTCAAGGAATTACTGTATTGTGTTAGTAGAAATGTTTAAATGTGAAGTAAGCGATTACGAAGTTGATTGGACCGAGCACCACAACACACTTGTAACCAATCAGCAGTGGGGGGGTGTATATACTCATGATTGGGGAGAAGAGAGAGTGAGCTAGAGGGAGATTTGAAGAGTGACTGTTGAATGAGAGACATCAGAATATCACTGGATAAAGAAGGATTGAGACCAGGAAAGAGCTTTAGATGTCTGCTAAAGAGCGCTTCATCTGGAAAACATCTGTTGTGTGCAATCACAAACATACATTTGAAATTGTTTGCAAACTCATTTTCTAAACGTCTTTTTAACATCTGACAGACAAATTGCAGATGAGCAAACTCTTAAAAAAATAACTTTTTGAACATTGGGACGTAAGGAGGAAGGCCTGAAAACAGACGCCAAGGTTGTTTGTGCTCTACATGTGCTCGTGTATATTAATTTTTACTTAAAAAATCGTCATCGGTTTGTCTTTTTCACAAAGCTTTGTTGCTTTGCTTCTGCTATGATAAAGAGACGTCCACTCTTGCATTGCATGTTCATGTATTTTGGGGGGTGGAGCAATGGGGGTGTTTGTTTGGATTGATTTCAAATATCAACTGTGTTAAAATTATCTCAGAAAGCGCTTTCTGCACCATTCGCAAGCTTAAGGTCCATTATCTATTATTAATAGTGTAGCGATGCATAAAGGACCACTTATTAAGAGGGTTACTTCCAAACTAAGCAGCTTTATATTGGTCAAAGGGGTAAATTAGTTAATCTTGAATACGACGTGAAATCCACATGGTAAAATGTTTTGCCTCATGAATCCCTCACAAGAAATTCCAGATAATGTATTTAATCTTGAGATTCTGCATTTCACCATCCACTGGTAATACTGTTCTGCACCACTACAGCTTGAGGCTGTCTCAACATTCACTGATGCTCAAGGAAACAACACATTAAGAACCAGTGGGTGTAAACTTTTGTAAAAGGATGATTGGAAATTGTTATTTTCTTTAAAGATCTTACTTTTTTGTGCAGCATAAGCAACATAAATACTTAAATATTTCCCAGAAGACAAAATAGGACCAATTTATCCTCCAATCATCCTGTGCAAATGTTTACACCCCCTGAATTTTAATGCATTGCATTTGCTTCTGGAGCATCAGTCAATGTTTTCACCATTTGTAATAGTTGTGTATGAGTCCCTCAGTTATCATCAAATATGGGTCTCAAAAATGATACAATTATTGCTGGAAATGGTTGAAATATGCAGAAGAAGTTGGAAAAACAAAGAATGTGCTGGAAGAACACAACTGCTCAGGAGAAACATGGGATCATAATAAAATCATAATTATCATAAAAAGAGTCGTGGATCATCCAGGTCACTGAAAATCCATTAAGTGTATGTAAACTTTTGAACTGCTTAATTTGTGTACATGCAGTTGTTATTATACCTTGTGGACTATATGTAAACATCTGTTATAATAAAACATTTTCATTACAGTGCTAAATAAACATTTCATTTATTATCTATTATCACAGGCTGCAAGTTTACTTATGACTTATGACAACTAATAGCCACAATAAAGAGTGCAATTTGCTTAGAGCTGAGCATAACAAAGTAAAAATATTACATACTTTACTATAATAGTTCCTTTTTTTTAATGTTCATGTATAATGTCATTTTAATTTTCATGGCCTGAAAATCAAAAATTTTCAAGTTTTCCATGATCATGTTGCAATGTATCAATGGTTTGAGCCGTTTAAATAGAGAATAGAGCACATTAAAGAAGGGGCTGTTGTTTGATTATCAATGGCCGTGTAGAGAAGCGATCAGATATGAGGTCGGGTTAGGTTTAAGATTACCTGTTAACCCATTAACTTTAGTATAAAAAGCACAAGGATGCCAGAAATGTTACAACTATTCATAAAGTACTTTATTTTACAGTGTTTTTTGTTACACGTTACCTGTAGTAACTGTAGTAATTTATAAATTATGCGTAATTACATAATTATGCACATTACATAAATGCATAATTACACTGGACACCTTAAAATAAAGTGTAACCCATAGAAACTTGAATGTTTATTCCTATATCTACCCCTAACCTTACCCATAAGTTATCTCTAAAATCATATGGAAATATGATTGTAAGCCTATACTTGACATTAACTCAAAATTTGTCCTTCAAATCTGATGTTGATCCAGAAGCATGTTGCATTTGGTGAAATCACATTCACAGGTTCTGTAGATGGATTTTAACTAGTTTTGAACTTCAGATGTGTTCTACTTTTGATCTTAAAATGTGTCAGACTCTCCATTTCTTACTGATTCTTGCACAGTTAAAAGCAACTTTTCAGGAATTTTCTTCCACATTTTACTATCTCGGCTTGAAACGAGAATGTTCATGCAGGCTTAACCTGTGGAGTGAGCTACTGTGCAGAGTGGGCTTTGACAGAAAGATTAGTTTATCTTTAGAATTGCCTCCATCTCCGTGCCATCTACTCGATAATTATTGTACAATTGCCTTCTTAGTCAAATTATTCACTCAGAAGCCAGTGTCAGGATGCAGAGGGAACACAAAATGGTTTAATTGTCGTGTCAGAAGTGAGCCAGAAGAATAAATGGAGGTTTTCAACTCGAGTCGGAGTCGGATGAGGAGAACTAGAGAGAAGCTAAGAATGCTGCTAATAATGGGTCTGTAGTAAGGTTATCATTTTCTCTCGAAACATTTAACTTCTCTCCACAGGGCCGCTGCGCATTTAACAAGGGACACAAGAGTAAAAGGAAGTAAACAGACAGGGACAACATGTTCAGGAAAAAAAAAAAAAGAGTTGTTACAAAATAGTCAAGTCACCTTTATTTATATAGCGCTTTTTACAATAGAGATTGTTTCAAAGCAGCTTTACAGAGATAACGACAGAGTTTGCTTTGGCTGTACAGCAGCTCTAGAAGAGCAGGGCAATCAGTAATATTGTTGAATATTAAGTGTTAACTGTCCCCAACTAAGCCAAGAGCGACATAGGCGAGGAACCCAAACTCCATCTGGTGACAGAATGGAGGAAAAAAAACTTTCTGAGTCAAACCAAGCTGAGTCAAGGGACCAGTTCTCCTCTGGTCAACAAACGGACAGTGCACGATTATGATATAGACAGCATTTCAGGTCAGGTCGGAACACTCAAAATAGCATTAATTTGATAGTTTTGTTTTGTTGACTATTGACAAAAATGCCATTACATTTAATCAGTATTTTGTCATTTGATTAGCCCTATTCATTTTAATCCATTTAACTCAACTGAATCATGTGTTAGGTTCCAAGTTTTCATTATATTTGTTGTTAAATATTCTATTGATTAAATTTAATGCTTTCCTATGTGTCGGCTTTTATGTAACGGTTTTTAAAACAATATTTTAAAATTGAATAACTTACACTCACCTAAAGGATTATTAGGAACACCTGTTCAATTTCTCATTAATGCAATTATCTAATCAACCAATCACATGGCAGTTGCTTCAGTGCATTTAGGGGTTGGTCCTGGTCAAGACAATCTCTTGAACTCCAAACTGAATGTCAGAATGGGAAAGAAAGGTGATTTAAGCAGTTTTGAACATGGCATGGTTGTTGGTGCCAGACGGGCCGGTTTGAGTATTTCACAATCTGCTCAGTTACTGGGATTTTCACGCACAACCATTTCTAGGGTTTACAAAGAATGGTGTGAAAAGGGAAAAACATGCAGTATACGGCAGTCCTGTGGGCGAAAACGCCTTGTTGATTCTAGAGGTCAAAGGAGAATGGGCCGACTGATTCAAGCTGATAGAAGAGCAACTTTGACTGAAATAACCACTCGTTACAACCGAGGTATGCAGCAAAGCATTTGTGAAGCCACAACACGCACAACCTTGAGGTGGATGGGCTACAACAGCAGAAGACCCCACCGGGTACCACTCATCTCCACTACAAATAGGAAAAAGAGTCTACGATTTGCACAAGCTCACCAAAATTGGACAGCTGAAGACTGGAAAAATGTTGCCTGGTCTGATGAGTCTCGATTTCTGTTGAGACATTCAGATGGTAGAGTCAGAAATTGGCGTAAACAGAATGAGAACATGGATCCATCAACCCAATAGAGCATCTTTAGGATGTGGTGGAACGGGAGCTTCGTGCCCTGGATGTGCATCCCACAAATCTCCATCAACTGCAAGATGCGATCCTATCAATATGGACCAACATTTCTAAAGAATGCTTTCAGGACCTTGTTGAATCAGTTCTGAAGGCGAAAGGGGGTCAAACATAGTATTAGTATGGTGTTCCTAATAATCCTTTAGGTGAGTGTTTTATTCTAGATAAACACACTACTTTTGTTTCTGTTAATGAAAAGTTCCTAACGAGACAAAAAAATTATAATTGAGTGTTTTTGAACAAATCATTTGAGCAACTGATTTGGTGAATGAATGAATCAACATTTTTGAAAGAATCAGTGATTCAAAGACTCATAAACACCGTCTTTTGCCACTCCCTACTGGCGTAACGTATCCTGCAGACGAATGCACCTGAACAGCTATATCAAACTGACAAATAATCTGTAGCCTAATAGACCAAAACAATGGCTGAATAAGCAAAAAACTTTTTGTTTATTTCATTGACATCATTAACAGTGTGACTAAAGCAAGGAAATTCCTAGAAAAGCTGTTAAATATTGTAAAATCTTGTTAGTTTACCCAAATGCCCTCGTGTTCTCTGTGGGGGTACGTCTTTTTCTGCAAGAGTTTGTGTTTAAATTTCTTTCTACACACATTTGCTGTCAGACTGTTGACCCCCTCCAGAGACAAAGAAAGAGAATGAAAGGATGAGAGACGTTGTTGCACTGGAGTACAGGGGAAGAGAGATGAGAGAGACCAAGATAAGGGTGAGAGAGTGAGAAAGGGCTCATGGGATGAGAGGGAAACCACTTGACAACACATGAAACAGTGGAGATTAGAGAGGCTGAAAGAGAGCACAGCAGGTCTTCAGAAGCTTATACACAGATACACACATTTCACAGAAATTTACACAAGCACTACTCGGCAAGAGACCTTAGATTGTACCATTCACTATAGTTTCTTTACAGAGATTATTCTCACAAGAGAGAGTGTACTCTTTTAGCAGAGATTCTAATAAGTTCTGAAGCTGTAGTGATGATACAGCATCTCTGGCAGGAAACTGTTTCAGGCAATCCACGCTTCAGGTGCTTACTCATTGTTTACTGAGATTGCATGTGTGGCATACGGAAAATTCAAAGATTTGTCCATCAGAATGACTCGCAAGAATACTATGGACCAGCAGCTGGACTGTGATGGAAAATATAGTCAGGTGTGAAAAGAAATCATCCTCTTTTCCAGTTCTGTGCTGTTGGAGACAAATAAGCAAACAGGTGATGTGTCCATTCTGACTCTGCTAGAGATGTCCTTTTTTATGCATAAATTTGATAGTCTTATTTTCTATCTATGTCCATGTCTTGATTGAACACACTGTGTGAACAATTCAAGTGCTTAGTAGAAAAGGTATGTGAACCCTTGAATTTAATGACTTTGGCTGCACAAGTGTTTCTTACACAGTAGTCAGGAGGAATTCTACGCTTCGTTCTTGAGTTGTCTGCAGTGGATCACTTTCTTGAGGTCATGCTAAAACACCTCAGTCAGGTTGGGTGAGGACAAATGTTCTTGTTAAAGCAATTCTGTTGTCTCTGTCCAGTAATGGCAAGCTCTCCTTGCCTCAATTGTCCAAAGAATATTTTGCCAGTAGAAATGATGCAAACTTCAGATGTGACTTCAGCATTTCTCAACATTACTCCATCTAATCTATGTCTTTCTGTCTGTCATTTGTTTGTTCTTTCTATCTGTTGTTCTCTATCATTTGTATTACGTTTAGTGAAAATCTTAGCTAAAATGTGCTTTAAGTTGTATAAAACAGAGATATGCGAGTATGTTTAGAATATTCGGGTCTTATTCACACCAGTGACGCAAAAGTGGCTGTTCCGTCAGTAAGCGCGTGACCAGTTCTCTACCCAGCACTGCATGTGTATTTCACACTTTTTCCTCATAGTACTCTTCTAGCTGTCCAGGTACTTACAGCCACAGCTGAATCTCTGATCAGTTGCCATGGCTACAATATTTTTTCCCCATGCAAGTACTGGTTTGAGGGATGTGAAGTGATTCCCAGTGCTACCATTAGAGTGACCAGTTGGAGCTGTGGTATGCTTGAGCATGTGCGTATGCATTATGGTTTGTGTCTATGACAGTCAAGGCAGGTGTCATCTTGTTACCTCGTTATTGCAGCTCGACCATCTCCCTGATGACCCAGAGACTGCGAGGAACACTGAGGTTTCTATATCCACTTGTCAGAATGTAAGGAAGCGTCTGCTATCGCATGAGCTGCACCTTGTGCCCTTTAATGGTACAAGCTATAAATTCAACAAACACCATGTGAGCGATAGATGGAAAGCACAAAGAAAGAGATTTGTAAGAAGAGATGTGCCAAACACCAGATCCAGATTTCACAACATCAGACAAGTGTTTCTCAAAAAAATTGTTCCTGGAAAATTTACCACTAGAAATGTGTCTAGGATGCCTATGCTTTTACTTTTACTTTCTTTATTATGGTCAGTGTTATTAATATTATTATTTATAACTGTCTTTGTTGTTGTTACTATCATTTTTGTTCGTATGCAAATTACTATTATATGTATTTATATAATAAAATTAAAAACTATGTGTATGTATAAACAGTGGAGTTCACTTATCTCGACTCACGGTTAACTTGCCAATCCTATTATGTCAACGTTTTTGAAGTGGAACCGCCAAACTCACTATTTGTTTTAGCATTTTCTTTCCGTTAATGTCATTTCTTTTATGTCGTCGAACCCTAATATCTCGAGCACAAAAGAGGGACAAATTCACCACTTCATCTCGTGACTGATGAGCGTACCTAGTTCACTGCGCATGCGCTGAGTTTGCGTTGCACATCACTCTGTCAGTGACGATTCTCTCACAGCGCCATGCAGCACTCTCTGAAGTGAAAGCACATATCGTTCTTACGCTTCTCAACGAGTCTCTGTGCACATAAAGCCTGCCTTCTCTGAGTGTGAAATGTGTGTGTGTGTGTGAAATTTAGAGCGATCACTGCTGGAGTTTGGTATCCGGAATGTATGTAAGCAAAATTTTGAAATGAGAGTGGAATGGTAATTAAAGTAGCTGTGAGGAAGAGAGAGAGACATGAAAGCGTGTGATGAGATCTCTGAATGTGTAAGCAAGTGACCCTGGGGTGAGCTCGTTTAGTTACAGCACTTTCTGCTGTACCGTCACTCCCAGGGAATTGTGGGTAGATGAATGTAGCGTCAGATTAGTAATAGGTGATAGACTAGAAGGAACGAGATTCACTTTTTTAAAGCATCACAACAGAGCACATTTGCATTTTGCATTAATGTTTGTACATTTTCCCAGATGCTTTTATTCAAAGAACAATACAAACACAGGCGATTAATCAAAAGTTTAATCGAAAGTGAAAGCGGAATCACATCTTCAGTCATCACCCGATGTGGCTGTACTAATGAAACCGCTACAGTGCATTATCAAGTGTGCTAAAAAAAAAAAGTAATTGGCTGCTAGCTTCTATCCCTTGCTGAGATCTTCTTGTCTAAGGCAGTGTACACTTTGCATACACAATGTATCCTTCATAAACTCTTATATTATTATGTATATTGTATTGGAGTGTGAAGCAGATATACAGTATTGGTCTGATTAAGAGTTGCCATGTTAAGACCGAGTTAAACATTGGTAAAAATACAGTATGTTATATGCTTAACACTGATCCGATGTGAAAGTTTTCTTTTGTATTTGCGTGAATATGATATGACACCATTAAATGAGTTGAGAAAGAAAGAACAAGAGTTTTCTAAGACATATCAGGCAAGAACTGAAGTAATTACTGTATTAAGTGCTCATGTGTGTGTATGAAATAGGCTGAGAAAGAGTGTTTGTGTAGTTTAGATTTTAGATGTGGTAGAATATTTGTAGAATAATTGCTGTTTTCGAGGTATGTGGATTGGTGAAAGTCTGAAAGTGTTTGCGTTCTTGCACTAATTAACTGCTAAACCCATGAATCCTAAAACAGTCAAAGGCCGATTTCACACTCCAGTCAGCCATCTCTCTCTCTCTCTCTCTCTCTCTCTCTCTCTCTCTCTCTCTCTCTCTCTCTCTCTCTCTCTCTCTCTCTCTCTCTATCTCTATCTCTATCTCTATCTCTATCTCTATCTCTATCTCTATCTCTATCTCTATCTCTATCTCTATCTCTATCTCTATCTCTATCTCTATCTCTATCTCTATCTCTATCTCTATCTCTATCTCTATCTCTATCTCTATCTCTATCTCTATCTCTATCTCTATCTCTATCTCTATCCCTATCCCTATCTCTATCTCTATCTCTATCCCTATCTCTCTCTGTTCTCTGTCAGAGTGCAGTCTCAAATTTGGACTGTGTGAGCTCTTGTACGTCGCTATCCTGAGGCTTTGCACCTGTCCGTTTATATTAAAACACCTCTTCAAAACAAGCTAGGTGTTTGGGATGCACAACCATGCATGTTCATCCTTGTGTCTACAGTCGTGCTGATATTTAATACTTCAGCACACGTGCTGGTGTGATGTTGCTTAATTATCTGAAATATTTCTTGACTGCATTTGCTACAATTACATAGATTTTTTTCTCTCTTCTCTGCATGCTGTTGCCTCAAGAAAACAAACCTATTTTCTTTACTTTTCAAACTCAGAATGGCAATATAATTAATTCTGAACAGCTTTTTGGTCAAATGTTGCTTCGTAACACTGACATCAGAAAAGCTTTTTTTTTAAATATGATGGAGCCACCACAGACATATTTGATCCATTATTAATATTAATATCTACATCTTTAGTATTTACTTAACATTCAATTTAAATTTATATATATATATACACTTTTTTATAACCTGTTTAGTATTTATTAAAATAAATAAAAAAATTAACCTCTGACATGTAACAGTCCTTTTTTAGTATTCTGACAGCAAAGACTTAAAAAAAAAATTGAGGTCCATTTTATGCATGTAAAGAAATTCACTTTTTTTTCATATTGTATCTATCATGCCATTAAAGTGTATACAAACTTGAAAAAAAGCGGACCCTAATGTGGTGTTTCCTTTTCTTATCATTACTATGAGCTTTCAAATCCAAGTCAGACCCCAGATATTGCATTCCCCTCTTACATTAAAGACTTTCATAAACAAACACAAATTAGAGCGTTCAATCACCATTCATGCGTTTTTATTGTCATTCAGAAGTTATTTGGAGATTTGCACTGACTCGGAGTGGCCTCACAAATTGAATTAATTAAATTCTTATCAGACAGAGAGCAGCCACTTCTCACTTGATGAGGTAAAAGCACTTGGCTTCAAACAGATATGCACTGGTAAACACTTTATGCGTGTTTGTTTGCAAGAATCTTTTTTTTTTTCATGTTTGCTTTCATTAATGTTACGTGAGACAGTATTAAACCTCGGAATTAGGCGGGTTTCGGCTGCCGGGATTTTGCTGGTATGGAAACTGACAGACTAATATAAAAGCTGTTTCTAACTTCCGATCCAGATTTAATGCAGAGTGCCTGTGTTCTGGGTCAATTTAGCTTTTTAATAAATTGCACCAGGAAAACTCTCTGAGCAGATAATTATCCATGTCTCAAATGTAAAGCAGCAAAAAAAGCACCTCAATTGAGTTGAATAAGGCCTCAAATGCTCTTCAAATTCAGGAAACTACTAGGCATTACAAACATGATCTTGCCTTAGACTTTCTGAGAGCACGTAAACATTGGGGCTTTGTGATTCTCTGCACTTGCAAAAAGCCATTGTTCAGGTCATGACTATGAAGTGACCTTCTGGTAAAGACCTGTTGAGGAGTGTACAAACCATGCCTGGAAGCTTCTAATCAAAGCATGCATTAGACACATAATGGCAGAAAGGCACCAAGAGACCTCTGACATTTCTGTCTAATTACACATTAAGTAATTGTTGAGTGATGATGAGCAAAACACTGCCGTTACATTACCGTAAAGTCCGGGATACATTTTCCAGCTATATTGATTTAGTGTCATGCCCGGTGCCTCATTCAGTAACGTGGCGCTAATTAGATGTGGCGATTCAGTTTAGCTAATGAAATTGCATGTTTACTTTTAATTAGTGACTCCAGTCGCGTAATTGTCGAAGAAGTATCCAGCTGTCCTTGTATGCCTTGGAGTATGCTTATACTTTGGACTCTCGAACTTCTGCCAGAGATCTGCCACTGACAGCATTTACAGAGCTAATGAAGTGAAATTAGCCCAGGGGTTAAACTGGATTGTGGTGACTCTGACTCCACCTCTAGTGTAAAGTAGCTACTTCGGCAAGCTGCTCGTAGAGATGGGAAAACAGTCCCTACAAACCTCCTTGAACAAGTGCTGTGAGAGACTTCAACTTGGTAACTTAACATTCAGTCACAAACGGGCAAGAAACTGCTCAGATGTCCACACCAGTCGGAGGAGACAAGCAGGGGTTTTAATCCTTGCCAATGGATCGGCCTCGGGGGAGGAGAAAGACGAAGATTTGAGGCTTGGATTGTTTCCCTTTTCAAGAGCCCAATTGAATCCGTGCTTCAAGTAGATAATTGAACCCTTGCCCAGTATCAGTGTATAGCCTAGTTCACACACTTCACTCTTGGCCTCTCTCCAATTGTGTGTGTGTGTGTGTGTGTGTGTGTGTGTGTGTGGTGGAGAACTTAGAAAAATAGTATTAAACTTGGTAATAGGATTTAACTATAATACCCAACAGATAAAAACACCTATGTGACTTTACCTCCAACAACAACATTCAAATCTCAACTCCAAGAGAGATAATTGATTAATTATAATTGTAAAGTAATTATATTAATTACTGCTGTTCCCTGAAAAATAAGAACTATGGAGATTTGAACCTTTAACAGGATAGATCTTCTTTCTTTTAGTCAGCCAAGAAACTGAAGTGAAGTATTGTGGGCTGAACTTTTTCCCCTGTAAAGTTCTGCTGTGCCCCAGTAACCTTTTACTGATAAATCACTATGTGATGAGCAATGCTCGAAGTGGGCCGGTGTGCACTGGTAAGAAGTGCCGGTACTTCTATATTATAATCTGTAACATTCCCTCACTTTTTCTTGCGTACCGGCACTTTTCACGTGTTGCTGGTGCTCTGACCGCCCACATCGCCTCATTTGCATTGTTAAACAATTCTCAATTTTGTCACATCACTGGACACATCCACACCCTGTCAGCAATGGTCATCGTAGTTTGTGTCACCGGAAGTCGCCAGCTCTCCATTGCAATGAAGAGGACGATGTTGCTTTCTTGATGTGTGTCTCTGCCGGTATGAACATGTCTTAAGCATCAGTTATAATGAAATCTACAAACAATTCAGCTATTGTTATCCATTGTTAACATATTAATATACAAATAGTAAGTTCTTCATTCATTGTCACTCTAATTAACAAAATTATGATAGTTTATATTTGTGTGTGTGTTTGCGCTTGGTCCCTGAACCCTATCCCCGAAGTAAAATACAGTAATCCCTCGTTTATCGCAATAGGTGAAATTCCGCAAAGTAGAATCAGCCAATCAGCTCATGGGATACATCCACTCGTGCTCTCATTTGTCGATCTCGCGCCGGGAACCAATCACGTGTCTTGTCTGAGTGCCCGTGTGTGTGTACAAAGCTTCATTGGCGAGTTTCTCTCTTTGTTTGGCATCCTGGGAAACCGTTTCTCTCGCGCAATCACGATGAAACAACGCTGCTTCCGCAATATGGCTGCCGATATGGCGGTATTTTTGAATTTTTATTTTTCGATGAATATTTTTGAAAAATCCGCAATGCACTGAGGCCGCGAAACTTGAACCGTGAAGTGGCAAGGGATTACTGTAAAGAACACAATGTCTACATGGTTGTTTTTGTGTTTACGCGAATGCAGGTCAATGTTCATAGTAGAAATATACAGGAAAAGATGCATACAAACTCTTATGAGATCACGTTGTTACAATAAATAATTTAGGTTACAATAAATTGTACAGTATAAAAATCATAATTCAAGGAAAGTCTCCATAAAACATAGAATCCCAATGTGTGTTTCTGTGCGTACTTAATGTATTTGTAAACATTTTAAGGAACACTTAATATGACTATTTGCACATAATTTGTAAGTACTTTATTACCATATACTGTATAAAGTGTTACCGTTATGGATTTTTAAAAAATGGACTGAGCCAGACATGCTGTTCCCAAAATCACATTTTGCCATTTTTGCAAAAATCTTCCCAGAACTTCCTGGAAATTAAGAGTAAACCTTTTTTACTTGATGGGAAAACCGCCCCAGTACTGATGAAAGGCTAGAAGATCACCGCTGTAGAGAATCATATCCTTCATTAAACACACTTAAGACATAAATGTCCATGCATTCATCCCTCATTCTCTCCATCAGGCCAATCATGACAAAATTACTTCTTTCTTGATATCTCCTCTTCCTCACTTTTTCTCAACCCGTTTCACTGTAAGGACAGTCAAACTAATTAAAGTTGTATTATTAATTATATAATTGGTTTTACAGTGTCCTGAGACCGTAATGCATTTTTCTCAATATAGATAAGACTGGTGACTTGTTTAACTTCTTCTGGAAATTGTGGCTTTTAATGTTTACAAATATGTTCTTTCCCTCCAATCTCCCTCTCTAGATGTGTTACTGAGCAGTCTTTGCATCATTTCCCTGGCCAAATTGACTCGCTGGGGCAAAATAGTGCAGAATGTTGTTTGATGCTGGGAGCAGTCAAAGTCATGCCGAATGATGGGATTATTGCACTCGTGGATATTCCTGATTGCTGTGAAAAAAGTGAAGGTTGGCAGTACTGTATGCAAATTCGTTCCAGCAGGGGAGAGGTTGATGATTCAGCGCCAGACGGTCGTAGCTATAGCGACCTAGACACTCTCTACATCTTACCCATCGGAAGCAGCAACACACAATGAGGGACCCTCCGTGACAGGTTGCTAATGGAAACAGTGACATGGACACCTTCCAGCCTTCCACACACACAGCAGCCTAATACACACGCAAATACAATTAAACATTGATTAGTCCCAGACGGCTCATTTACCCAAATACACAATTACTCAAGGTCAAGGGCGATAAGGGGTCTCTCCTTTCATTTTCTCTTACTTCCTGGTACTTCCATCCTCCTTTCGCTCTTTGTTTGACTTTAGGATTTCACTCCTGGCCTCTACTCCACTATGTTAAAAAGACATTTGCTCTATACTACATAATTCAATGAGACTGACATGATTTACAATGTTTTCATATTTCCACAGATGGTTTTCTTCTGGTGAATCCTAATTCTTTGTAATCCATTTCGGCTCCAAGTGTATCACTGAAGTCTGTGAGGATGGCAGTGAGTCATGTGTGATGTAAGAATGCAAAAAAGAGAACATTTCTCTCTCTCTCTCTCATCATCATCATTCTCTATCCATTACCCATCAGTCCATCCATGTGTATTATTTATATATATATAAGGGGTGTTTTATGTCACAACAAAATCGAAATTGAAATGGCCTGAAAATATGATGACTGTGGGGGGTTTAGTGAACAATTACCTTGGGGAAATTAAATGCATATCTTTATGTCTGTGACCAGTGTGTACAAGCTTAATGACTGCTGAAAATAAGAAAAGCTGAATATTAGTTCACAACTAATATTTATGTTGTTTAGTTATGACTTTAGTTATTATTTTGGAATAAATATAAAAATGTGTAAAAACACTAACTTGATGAAATTTATACTTTGTTTTAATAAATAGAACGTTACACAGTGTAAAAACTATGTTTTTTGGTTGCTTGGAAAGCTATTACTTTCTGCGTAGATTTAGGGAATTGAAGCAGACAGTTGGACAGATAGACAGTTTTTAGTTTAACTGCATATTTTTCAATAATATTAATGATAACATTAAATCCAGTATAGTATGAAAAGGAACACATTTCTGGTTTGGTGTTGATAGAGAGCCGTAGTGATGAGGCTGTGGGGATGCATAAGGAATGCAGAAACGTGTATATACAACAACCCTGCAGTGCACAGAGATATTGAAGTCATAATTTCTCTTTGAGCTCTCTTGGGTCTTTCTTAAACCCAGCAGATACAGATTTCTTGGTGATTATTATATCCATTGAGTGGCTGTGTTTAGGTGATGTTACTGACAGGCTGACAGCATGGAGAAGATGGATTGGTCATTCACTCTTCTGGCCGTGTATACAGCAGATGTTTTATCCTAGTGTCCCCCTTTGAGAGTGTTAATTATGCTTGTAAAGGAGTTGCTTTAAAGAGGCAGAATGAGATGTAATCAATGCTTAAGTGAGCTGTTTGTGTGCAGAGAGAGACAGAAGGTGCAACACACAAAGCCAAAAAGATTTCATGGTCTCTGGGCAGCCATTGTAAACTCTCTCACTCTCTCTCTTGCACACACAAGCGAGAGCTTTCCTTTAGTTCAAATGATAGAGCTTGGCATGCTTGCAACGCCAAGGTCATAGGTTCGGATTCCCAGAGAAAACAAGAACTGATTAGAACGTATTCCTTGAATGTAATGCAAGTCACTTTGGATAAAAACGTCTGCCAAATGCATAAATGTACACACACACACACAAAATCAAATTTAAGAGTCTGTAATGCTGTTTTTAAAAAAATGTTTCACACACATATTAGTAATTCAGAGAGCTCTTTTTCTTTCTTTTATGAAGATGGACTGGCAATGCTGTTTTAAAATAGCAGTTATAGGAGTGATGCTTTACAATTAAGCAATGTCAAACCACCAGGGGTGCTGTTGTTTAAAAAATGTTTTAACCATAGTCAAGAGGCCATAGTTAATCACAGTCATGTAGATTTTGATTCCTAGTGATTTTGATTCCTATCCCAGTTTCGGTTCCTAGTGTTTTGGTTGACAGAACTCTGACACTGCTCCCTCATCATGTCTTTGTGAGAGTGCGGACGTCTTGTTCATGTTGTTCATGTTGTTTGTCGCGTGCCGTCGCGTCAGTTCGTCTGAACACGTGATGATGTGCGTCTGCATTGGCTGCGTGTTCATATCTTGTTAATGTCAGCCCCGCCCTTCTTGTTCTCGTAATTATTTCCGGCTGTTTCCGATCACCACCTTTCCCCTTGTGCCATATATAAGCCCTTTGTGTTTGCTGTCATTTGTCGTGTTGTTGTCATTCTCGTTGTGTTCCCTGGATATTATTCGTGCTGGTTCCCTGGATGTATTGCCATGTTTGTTCCCCAAGTCTTTTGTTATCATGTTAGTCTTTTCCCCACCATGGGCAGTTTCTTTAGTATTTAAATTTTGGTGATTTTGTAATTAAATCCTGTAATTAAATCCTTTACCTGCATTCCTGAGTCCTCCCTTTATTCAACCGTGACATATAGATATTCATGTAGATATATCTTAAGCAACAAATAATAGTGAAGTTGATTAATTAATGTTCAACAAATAAGTTGAGTGAATGATGCAATGATTCACTTAAAAAGACAGTAATTTGTTGTGTTGTTAAACGAATCGGTTATAAAAACGATTAATTCATAAAGAAAGTCACTTGTTGCCACCTACTGGCATAGTTATGTAATCTGCAGAAAGAGTCTCAATAAAGCACTGGTGTAGTTTGGCTGAAGTGAAAAATCTGTTACTCATGTCATTCCAGTCTTGTGCGTTTTTGCATATAATATTTTGTTATGGAGTGTTATAAAATCACTCAGCTGCATGGTGAACTTTTCTTTTGAAGGCTTTCTTTCTCTGTCACTTTCATTGTCTGCTGCCCTCCAGCCATCATTTTCATTATTCAAATACAGCCTCTGTGTACACATTTATGTATGTTTAAATATGTTGCACATTGTTGTATTAAAGATGAATGTAGTCTGTTGATTTGTTAGGAAGGACTGCTGACCCAAAAATGCCAATCCTGTTTACTCACCCTCATGTTGTTCCCAGCCTCTGACTTTTATTCTTTCTAGAACACGAAAGTATGTTAGACAGAACGTACAAGCTATGTGAATTTGTGTTTTTCTTTAAAAGCCATTGTGGCGAGCAGGTTGAGGCTGAGAGCTGTGAGAACATCGCATCTCACGGAGGAGCGGGAGCATAAAAGGAGGAGTAATGGAAGTGAAAGACGAAAGAGGACCAGGCTTGGATTTTAGTTATGTTTTGTGTCTGTGTCTGTGTCTGTGTTTGTGTGTGGGTCGCCATTACATTTATTTTGTGTTTGTTTATTTTATTAAAGTGTTTAAACGTTCACCGGTTCCCAGCTTCTTCTTCCCCGAGCGTTACATTGGTGCTGAAACCTGGGAAGGAGGAGGTAGGAACCGGCAAAAATATCTTTTTTATATCAAAATGACAAAACAAACACAGAATAAAAGTAATAAAAGGCCTTCACAGACGACTGACGTCCACATACAAACACAAAATGCCTGGATTTTATCATCTGAGATCTCATGATCAATCACACCACTGGCCTTGCGATGTTCTCACGGCTCTCAGCCTTGTCCTATTCGCCTTATCCATACAATAAATGTGGATGTCATTGTGGTTTGGAACAACACGACTTTTCATTTGGAGGGTAAACTGTTCCTTTAAACTCTATATGCATATGAATGCATTCAAAATGCTTCAGGCTTGTTGTGCTTCAACAGTGACAGAGAGTAACACATATTTGGGTAAGTTTCATGCATGAGATGTATATACCTTTACTCCTAATCCACAGAAGCCCTCAGGCAGCAGTTAACAGTGAAATGATGCATTGACCACCCTCATCCCTTTAAACTCTATTCCTCTTTGGTTGTCTCCCATCCTCTCATCTTTTAAAACAGGCAGAGTAGAAGGGAGAGGAACTGTGACGTTGCCATGGTGATGCTCTTGCCTTCATCATAGAAAATTCAATATGCTTGGTGTAATGTGTCTGCGTGTTATGTGCTATGAGTGTGTTGTTTTGTGTATAGGGAAGCTTTCAAACTGTAAGTAGAAGGCAGTGATGAAAGCTTACTTCATGGTCAAAAACAACATTGTATGTGATGTGATAAAAGCCATGTAATTCACAGCTGTGTTGGATTAATGATGCCTGGGTTAAGATCGTAAAACTTCAGTCTTTTGTTTAATTCACAGAAAATATCTTAAGAGAAGTTAATACAGCTGCCAGGGAGGGGGCCCAACAACTCAGGTGATTGGATAATTCATACATCACATGGTAAACATTTGCTTTAGCATTCAGTTCACAGATGCATCAGGCTGCCTGAAACTCAGCTATTTTAATATTCAGCAGCCGACTGTTGAGAGTAATATTGAACTGTGGCATAATGTGGTAAACATACAGGAGGCCATGACTACAGAGCAGAGGGCCTGAGAGCCTTATTTTGATTTAGCCGTGTTGTCTCACCACGCAGTCCAATGCTAACACAACGTATGAGGGCTCTATATTAGATTCATTTTGTGCTGCATGAATATTTCACTCTCTCTCTTTGGACTTTGTGGCAAAGCATGCTGCAAGAAACATTTCTTTTTTCAAGAACACTGTTGTGGCATGTCTCATTTAAAAGCATCTTGACAACCAGGGTTGTTGTCTGAAGGTTTTCTGTTTCAGTTCTGAAAAGCATTTTTTTTTTCTAAACAGCTGCTTTTAGATAGATAGATGATAGATAGATGCGGCCTGTGTGGGTCCTAATCCCCCAGTATAGTGACGGGGACACTGTACTGCAACAAGCACCGTCTTTCGGGTGAGACGTTAAACTGAGGTCCTGACTCTCTGTGGTCATAAAAAATCCCAGGATGTCCTTCGCAAGAGTTTGCCCATTGGCTTTGGTAGATCACGTTCTCCTAATCCCATGCGTATTATAATTGGCTTCATCACTCTGTCTCCTCTCCACCAATAAGCTGATGTGTGTTGAGCGTTCTGGCGCAATATGGCTGCCGTCGCATCATCCAGGTGGATGCTGCACATTGGTGGTGATTGAGGAGATTCCCCCTACTATGTAAAGTGCTTTGAGCTCTGGAAAAACGCTATATAAATGTAACGTATTATTATTATTATTATTATTATTATGATAGATAGATAGATATCTGTTATATGGGAAATGGTCAGAGTACAGTTAAACAGGTCTACATTCTGTTTATGTGACTGTTTGTATTCGTCTCTTGTGAAGGTTTCAGTCTTACAGTCATGTATAATTCAAAGCCAGGCTCTTGGTTACATCACTAGATACACTCATCCCAAACCTCTGCAATCAGACTCCCTGCAGCTTCCTTTGATAACCAACCATAGCACAGTCCATACACTTAGTGCCAGACCCAGTATTAAGGAATCACACTTGTTGCTCAAAGTGGGAGGCATCCAACCGTTCAGTCCATGGTAATTGAGAACACCACCATAACAGAGGCAATTTGAACTCCGCCTCGCCGCAAAGTACGGGTCCTGAAGACCTTCACTGATGTTACACCTCTTTTGTCCACTCTGCAAAATGGCAATTTACTTTCAAATGAGGTTATTGCTTACATGACACACTGCATTTGCAAACGTTTGTGTCCTAGTCTGACTTTCCCCCAAGTGTTCATAGCTTCCTGCCTGGTTCATGCACTATACCTTGTTTATTGAACCATTCGTTTTCTGTCAGAGTTCATCCAAAGCCCATAAATACAGTCATAGTCAATCTGCAAAGTAGGCCAGAACATAAATAATGGAAATCATAGCAGCAGATTTTTAATCATCAAATTAAAAACATAGAGTAACTGAAACTGTCAATTAAACACATTAATGTATTGTTATTGAATAACAAAAATAACCTCTTTTTGTTTTAAAGGAATGCAATTAATCATGCCCCGTCATGTGTATAAAGCATACCCAAAGATTTTAACGAATTACATAACCTTAATAAATAATAACAAATGCTTCCTGAGTATGAATGGAAAGTGCAAAGTTCCTCTTAATGATTCTGAATACAAAATATATTTACAAAATATATAATTGAAAACAGAAAAGAAATTCAGTCATCTCATTATATGACTATTTAGTTCTGCTTACATTTAAGACCATTCCAGTGAAATTTCAAGTATCAGTCTACATTGCTTACGCTGTACATGTTTGATTCACTGAAAAGAACCAACTCATTCGAGTTCATTTGGGAATTGGATTAAACTGGTTGTGCTGTCTTGTGACCCTAAAAAAGGGCAGTTTGGAGAATGAATGGATGGATATTTGTGCTGTACTTGTTTGATTCACTAAAACGAACTGACTCAGAGTCATTAGTTCAGGAATTGGACTAAACAGATGGCACTATTAGTTTGATTTACTAAAATTATTGCCGAAAGTCATTAATGCCAGAAACGTGTTTGTTGTGCGAGAACTGTTAACAGAATGTCATTTATCAGTGCTATAAACAAATAATTAAGCCGAAATTAATAATTACAGGGCCAATCGTAAGTCCACCTGTAAATATAGTGTAATTTAAGAGGCAAAAAAACAACCGTTGCCTCAAATTTGTGAATACACACTAATTTCTCTTTCTCTCTCTGTGTGTCCATCTCCAATCAAGCTCGTTCATCCTCATGACATTGTCTCTGTGACTTTGGTGATTTAGTGCTGAGAGAAAAATAGACACAGGGTGTGCAGGGGATACCTGTGGTGTGTGTGATTGCTGTTTTAGAAGAGCAACTGATAATATGTAGGGGGGAAGTTCTCCCGGTCAAAGAACGGTCAAGCTGAGAAATAAATGCAGTGCTTAACAGAGGAGGAGGAGGACAATGAAGTGAGACACTGAATGAGGAGAGAACGTTTGAGCTGTGAGAGGAGGAGAGGAAAAACAGGGGAAATGAGAGCAAGAGAAAGTAAACTAATGACTGTTTGTGCAAGCATTAGATATGTGTTATATCTCAGCTACAACAGTAGCGTGTGTGATTGGCTTTGTGAAAATGTGAAATCATGAGATAGAGGAGAAACAGAGGGACGGAATTCCTCGGTCCACAAGAGAGAGCAGTGCATCTAATCCTGTACCTCTTACTCTCTCATTAACTCGAGACGAGAGAGCAGGTGAAATATGAGAGGAATGGAAAGTTACGGACATGACTTTGTCTGCTGGTGCCTCAACTGCTAAATTAAGTTTCCTCTTGATTTGTTTTGCCCACATTTTGAGTGCGACTAAACCAATTAAAACTGTATAATATTAGTAGCAGTGCTATGCTCAATGTGTAGATATAGGTTAACACAGATACACTCTAGAGGAGAATTTAAGCTGTCAGTCCTTGGTGCTTCATAGATTTAAATGTAAAGATGACTCATCAAAACAAGAAAATTGGCATTTCTTACTAATTTCTTATGTCATTCTAAATCAGCTTGACATCTTGATTGGGACACAAAAAAGGTTTGTTTTTTTTATAATTATTTTCCATTTAATCACACTGAATCACACAGAAGCTGTTTAAATTACAAAAATATATACAACTTTTTTATTTTTTCTTCTTTCACTAGCTTTTGTCATTTTGGAGTTTGACAACTCCAGTCCTCATTCATTTTTTATTGTATTGAAATTACATACTGGAAGTCCTACAAGTTAGGGATGACATGAGGGTGAGTAAAAGAGGACTTTTTGGGGTGGTGAACTGTTCCTTTGAGTATCAACTTTATCAAGTATCACCAAAATGAAATGCAATAGAGTTATAAAAATCAATGTAGATGGCATAGCTCAGATAATTTAGATAATCTAGAAGAATCAGAATAACAATTAAGTTCATAATGGCTGTGCTCATTCGCTTATTAAATAGGCTTGATTATTGCAATGCTCTTCTGGCTGGACTTTCATCAAGTGCAATCAATCCCCTACAACTGATTCAGCAAGTCTTGTTTTCAACGAGCCCATAAGGGCCCACGTCACACCTCACTTTATCTCTCTGCACTGGCTACCACTTGCTGCTCACATCAAGTTCAAGGCATTGACACTTGCTTACAAATCTCACAGGCCACAGACTCATCACCCTCTTATTTTCACTTGCTACTACGAGTCTAAACACCAACCAGAAACCTACAATTTGTAAATGAGCGACGGCTTGTGGTACCATCACAGAGAGGCACAAAGTCACTCTGCAGAACATTTTCATTCACTGTTCCTTGCAGGTGGTATGATCTCCCCACCTTCATCCTTAATGCACAATCCCTGTAGATATTCCGAAGGCAGCTGGAATCTCATCTAACATACTTAACATTAAAAATAATAATAATTCTATACACTCACTTTCCTTTAATCCCTCCCTTTTCTAGTTTATACTACTTCAAGCACTGTTTGTATTGTGAGCAATTCTTGTGTACATTACATTTACGCATTTGGCAGAAGCTTTTATCCAAAGCAACTTTCTTCACATTTACGTTCTAACCAGTTCTTGCTTTCTCTGGGAATCATAAATTAATAAATGTACTGTAAATATAAATGAAAGACTTCTGACCACTGAAAATTCAGATAGAGACAATGTTTTTTTCCCAAAATCTGTGTAATTTGTACAGAACCAACTACCACACAAAATTAGTTTTTAAGATGTTAAGAGTACATCAGAAATGTCATTCCAAACCAGTATGACTTTCTTTCTTCTGTGGAACACAAAAGAAAAAGTTTTTTCTTAGTAAAATAAAATGTGAATGGAGTCCAAAACAACACTAGGGAGAATAATAATAATAATTGTGGGTTCAGTCTCCATTTGCTCTCTGTTCAGTCTGTTCCAGCAATTAAGATATTGAAGAGATCTAATTTCTTTCCTCTAGGATGAGAATCTACAACACTACAGTGTCTCATATGAACCCCTTCTCTCCACCATCACCAACAGCTATGACATCTCTATTTTTCCCCAGCCACAACGGGCCTCCTCTGATCCACACCTTAGAGAAATTGGTGAGAGATTGCTTCATTTTTAAAAAAAAGGAGAGCTGTCATTTTTCATGAGCAAGGTTGGTTTTTCCCCAGCCATCACTATCCATGTTCACAGCCCGTTCAGAGGGAGACAGTACAAGGAGCAAACGTTTCTGCGATAATTGGGTACAGACCAAGAACTTTGGCGTGGCCCAACGTAAGCTGATGTGAGCCTATAGAAGAAAAGTAAACAAGGGAGGGAGCAAGGGAGACTGTCGGGGTCCACGGGGACTCACACACACGTACACAAAGCATTCATATAATGAGGCTCTTGGAGGTTGCGTAAACAATCTACTCCTTTGTTCTACAGGTGTCACAACATCTCCAACAGCGCCCAGCCGCTTGTTCTATTCATTCTAAACAGGTCTGCACACACTCTAACGTGATGATCGATAGGAAAAAATAAGGCTTTCTGGTTTTAAAAGGCAAGTCTTAGCTGGCTGCTCGCCTCACACACTATATGTTGATTTTGTTGAGTCATTGTAGATGCTTTCTGGAACTCTGCTTGAATTTTTATCAGACAGCGCTCTTTCACAGCCAGCAGCAGTCTCTAGCTCATAAGCGTGAAACGGAATTTGCTGAATTCTGCAATGTGGCGCATTATGCTGTGGCATTATAAAAAGAGCCTTTAATATGATATGACCTACAGTGTCTACTCTCTAAGGATTCCCTACACACTGTGCCTCTGACCAATTCAGTATGACTTGTTACAGTGAGTCCATCTCAATGAACCCATTGCAGTACAGAACCATTAAGCCATAGAGATTAACAAATTATTGTGATTATCTTTTTCCGTATGCAGCAGAAATATGGAGATATTTTTTTTTAAGTTTTACTACCATTACCACTTATTACGAAAAAAAATTACGAAAAAAAGAACCGTACTGTTCACCACCAGTTGTTCACCACCAGTTGTACAGTAGCATAATGATGCAGCCATTTAAGTTGAAATATTTATTTAGTCATTTATTTTTATATATATATATATATATATATATATGGCAATGGTTCAAGTGTTTGTTATCCAAGAAGTACAGTATTTTTGTGAATATTTCTTATTGCACATTAAGAATACTGCCACCTACCGCCCCAGCCACAAACTGAACACTACCGAAACCATAACCTCAAAACTGCAAACTTTTTTTGAATCTTGAACCATTACACCCCGTAGTGCATTTCAAGATATTTCAAAGAAGGTGCAAAACAACAAGGTCGTTAGTTTTGTATATAGCAAAATATGTTACAATGTTTCAATATGTCATAATATTAAAATTGAATCACAACTGAAACTGCTGTAAACCTGTTAGAGAGACTAAATCCACAGCATCAGTTTCAATCATTTTACTTTTTTGTGACTCTTATTTATTTTACATGCTATGAATCAAATGAACACAAATAGAATAATAATCATTATTATTATCATCTCAGTATGTGTACCTGAATACTGCATATACTACTGAATACTAACAATACACTGGAAAGAAAAATGGTGTAGAAACTATTATAAATCAGAAATTTCTAGTTAATTTCACAAATAAAGATGAAGAAACGGCAAGTAACAGATTGAATAATACCTGAAATATTGAAGTAGAAAACCTGACCATCAGTTTTAATCACCATTTCTTTCTTTTTTTACAGTGAATATGATATCATCGTGGTATTATGTCCAAAAAACACATGGCTATTTCTTCTCAGTGCACCAAATGAAGATGATCAAGAGAAAATCTTTATAATTGCTGTAAGGTGTAATTGACAAAGAAAAACCGTAAAAGAGGCAGAATTCCTGAATTTCCCCTCTCCTCCTGAGGCCAGATTACCAGTTGGCCTGCTGGTTTATCCGATTGAGTCTGAAAGGGAGGCATGTTTCTGTGGAGCACAGATGCCATGTATAATTCTCCCTCAGCAGACACAAATGCATTAACGTTGGTTCTTTAATCAACACAAAAAAATAACAACAAGCGCTCCGTTAAAGAGTCTGGATGTGCATTCATCCTCTCTCTCCAGGCTTCAAGTAAAACAATATTCAGTAGACGCAAGCAGAATAACTGGCTGAGGTTACCCCAGTGACAGGATACGAAGTGTGACAGACACACTCAAACTAGTGTTGTAGGAAACAATACTGGTTTTAGCACCATTTTTTGAAGGTTTTGTCTTGGTCTCGACTGCATTTGTTCTCTATCTTGTCTTAGTCTCAAAGTAGGTGGACTTGGGTTTGTATCTCAAGACTGGTCAAGAGCACAACTGCGAAGACATCACTAAATTGCCGGTGTATTGTCTAATTTATTTGTTAACATCATTAATGTGATTTGATGTAAAACGTATTGCCTAAAATGCAATCATGTGTCTAATTTTTAGACACGAGTTCTTGCTATTTTGGCAACGCATTTCATTACTAAATGAATCGGCAGCTATGAACAAATTGGTTGAATGAATGATTTTGTGAGTCATTCATTAATTGTTTTGATTTTAGTTTCATATTTAAAAGTAGACCTAACATTTTATTTTTCCATTACATTTTCAAAAAAAATAATTTATGTACCTAAAAATTATTCATGCTGGTGTAAACGACAAAGATTTACGTTATTGTTAGCGATTCGATTGGTAACAGCTCTATAGTACTTATTATTCCAAATGTATTTATTGATTAAATATAAGAAATTTGTCAGACAGTAGATAGGGATTTTTTCAATGAATTTTAGGAGTGGTGTTGGTCTTGTTTTGGTCTCAACCCCACAAAGTCTTGGTCTCAACACACACTGGTCTTGACTACAACACTAACACATGACATATTACTGAAAAGCAGACTTTGTTTCAAGCTAAAGATATTCTGTTTAGCTCATGTCGGCAACATCTCCCTCAGCCCATCGTACCTTCACTCCTGTCCTCATTCTCCACATATAGCCCGCTGCCCCACTATCCTAAATTTCTAGTTTCAGGGGGAAAAAAAGAAGAGAAATGGGGAATTGGTACAGGTGACAGATTGTCAGGCCGAGAGAAAGGGGAAATGAAGCGGGGGTGGGGTAATGTCATGTAGAGGATCCTTTAAATCATCTAGTGAAAATGTGGGTTACTGGGATTGGTGAGCAACAATGTGGTGACAAAACTAGAGAGAAAATGGTTTTGACGTGCACTGGGCCAAAGAAAATGAGTGTGTGAGTGTTAATACTTGTCAGTACAGTGTCAGAGTATATACACACACTACAAGGAGTTTTAGATGGTGGAAGATGCCTCAGAATACCAAGATGACATACTTTACTATGATTATACAGCATCCTTCACACCAATATGAATGTGCTTGATTACAGCATTCATATAAAAGCCTAATTGTAGCGTTTTTCCTCTGTAATTTGATAAATACATTTGGCTAGTCAATAGAATAATGTACACAATCTATTTTTAAAATTGTTCAATGCCTGTTTCCATGGTTGGTAAAAAGAACATTATTTATTAAGGCAAGCAAATATGTAGACAGAAAAGAGGCATATTTGCACTAAAAGGAATGATAATTCATTGAAATATTCAAAGGGTATTATTAAATGCCTGGTAAAACTTGATTGTGGATGGTTTGTAAGGTGTAAAAAGTGCTGCAGACGTTCAGTGAATTCAACTGTAACATCTACAGTGAACTCATCTGACAGTTGGTGAGCAACCTTTTCCAAGCCTTTAGAAACCTGTCCCACTTGTTTTTCATTCATTTGTAAAATCGCCCAATTTCCATATTAACGTCTGAATCTGGCACACCTGCCATAACATGTTTTGCATGAGGATTCATGATTAACATTTTGACCTGGAATAGACACACAAAGAGAATAAGCAGTAAGGGGTGTGCGTGGAATGAATACAAATGTTGAACAATGAACACACATCCGGTAAATCATGAAGATATTTCCACTAGATTAATAACAAGAAAGGAATGAAAAGTAAACATTTCATTTTGATGAATGTCAAAATGTCAAATGTAGAAATTCATAAACACACAGCTCAAACGGTTATATTGTGCCTGACAAACTCGTAACCTGCAGCACAAAGGAAAACCGGCAAAGAACAGGCTTCCTTGCTTACTTAAGGTAAACTGATTTTCAGAATAACTTGTTAGTGTTGGCCAGCACGAGCTCTGTAAAAGGTCCAGCCGCACAGACCTGCAGGCCAATCAAGCCCCACTGAACATAAAGCATAAATGATCCCAGCTGCAGCCTACAGCCTCTAATAGGAAAACAAACAGAGCATGACCATATTTACTGCTGCTAGAGAGTGTCTATGTGCAGACACACACCGCTCTCCCATTACTTACTGCAGACCTTGCAGCCAAAAATGGAGACAGCAGTTAATTTGGATGTATGGTTTCTGGACCACAAGCAGTGCAGCCATAAACTTGATATGTATAATTAAAGTAACATAAACAAGTGACAGAATGAAATGCTTCGGTGGCAGAAGGGTTTTTAAACGACTTTGTGTTTTGAGTGTGTGGTTTTTTCACTCAAAGTCTCAGTCAAGGTTAGAAACACGCTAATGATCATCAACAGTAACAAGCATGGAACAAAAGGACGGTGTCTCCATGTATCAACAGCTGCCTATAAGGCATACTAATGCAGCGATGATAACAAACGACTGCCCTGCTAATGGAAATAAATCCCCCAAAACCAAATGAGGGGATAGTATATACTGTGAACGATACAAAAGGTTCATGTGTGAATTATAATGCATCGGTTAGGCACTCGCGTGAGGATGCCTCAGCTCAGCACGTGCTCGCTTATTGCATCTTTTTTTTTTTTTACGCAGGCAAAACAGTATGAAAAAGATCTAGAGACCAACGCAATTTTCATAGGGCAATCTACGTTTATTTAAATAAAAACAGTTTTCTTTAAACGTACTAACTGAAATACAAAAATATGGACTCCAAAAACAAGAATGTTCGCTGCGTTTGTTGGGAACAGAAGGAAAACAAAGGCTCGTGTGTTTTCGCCTGTAGGGGTTAAGAGGAACTAATGCAGCTGGACAGATGCGCAAATAACAGAGCACCACGTTTAATGTTAAAGCTCTTCAAATACGAGACCATGTGGCAAGCCATTTTTCATGCATTCCTTTAAACTAATTCTTTGTTTTAAGGTTACCAGTACATATTTTTGATTCGTTGCAAGCAGTCCAATAGTAGCTAGTATCTTTTTCAATTTCACTAGTAACCCGATTATCCCTTCAAACAGTACTTTGCTACAAGTTACCATTCTAATAATGACAAGCAAATATCCCATGATACATATAGCCAATTTATGCCAACGAATTCAAGGTAGAGTGGTTCAGATATTAACCATTCACTACAGTATTGACATTAGTAACATTGATAACAGTGCAGTTGAGATCAAGAGCAACCACTACAGGTTAAATTGTTATTGTTAAATTCATTGATAACAGTGCAGTTGAGATCAAGAGCAACCACTACAGGTTAAATTGTTATTGTAACTCTTGCTTTCCACTAGTCAGAATGACTCGTCAGAATTGCTACTTTATATTTCAGACAGAAGTCTTGCTGGTACGATACAAAAATTATAGTAGTAACAATTGGAGTACACTCTAGGCCTAATAGTATTTATTCGAATGCTACTAGGAGAATGGGAAAAGATACTAGAAACTATTTGAATTGTTACTAGTGAACAATGAGTTCGTAACAAAAACGATTTGCCTACTAGTTAGTCTAAAGGAATGAATGTTAAACCGGCTTGCCACATACATGTGATCGCATCGTGGTCACCATCTGCCGCAGCAGAGCTCGGGTGCGAATTTGAAGGGACTGTCATGGGCGAACTGTGGTAAAGGCTCACCTTGAGTTATCTTTTTTTCCTTTTTAAAGGTACAGGGTGACTTTAGTGGAGCCATCGGTTCTCACCGCACAACCAAAAGGGGCGTTGTCTTTGCCAAAACATGTTCACACAAACACGCACAACCCTCCCAAAGTCCTGAAATAAAGGGAAGCAGCCCTTGCTCAAGGCATGCAGAGTCCCACGCGATCATTCCTTCCCGGTCACCAGCGACAGCTCCTTCAGGATGCCGCTGGCGTCCACGCGCCGTCTCTCGCGTATCATCTCCTCCAGGCTGCGGAACATGAGCGTGTGCGCGGTGCTCTCGGACAGGTGCACCTTCAGAAAGTAGCGCTGCTCGACCGAGTGCGCCTCCCCGCCCGCTTTAAACTCCCGCTTGCCGAAACGGCACCAGGCTGCGAAACTTTCTGAGTTCGTCCAGCAAATCTCGCCGCTGCTGAGCCCCACGTGCCCGCTCGCGTTCTGCATCACCAAATCAGCCGGCAGCGGCCGGTAACGGTAGCGATTATTCACTATCCTGCCCTGCCGACCGCAGCTGATCTCAAACAAGCTGTCCTTGCGGATCTCCCCCTTGTAGAGGTGAATAACCTGGTCCTCCCCTTCAAAGATCGCCCAGTGCGGGGGTTGTGCGTTGGCCACTAACTCCAGTAGATCCCCGGGTTTGCACATGGTCAATAAAGTTTTCACAGAATACACATTCAGGTCCTCGTTCTCTCGCAGTTTGGAGTATATACATTCCTGACAGCAGAACGCAGAGTACTCGATTTCATTAAGCGCAATCGGACCGTCTTTGCTCGGGCTGTTGTTGTCTTTAAAGCTGTCCGACTGGGATCGATCGTCCAGCTCTTCCTCCTCATCGGAAAAGAAATACGCCACACCAACACGCAACTCGTCCTTCTCGATGCCCGATGGATCCCCGGTGGGTAGCTCGCTGTAGTTCAGGTGGGTGATCCGATCCAGTTGGTTTCCCATCAATAACAGGGCAGAGGAGAGACATGGAATACTGCTTCTGAAATACAAAAGGGTTATGTGAGAGGCGTACTAGAATTATTCTGACGCGCCCGAAATGCTGTCTAGGTACAGAGCCATGATAGTAGTCACCTCACAACATAATAAACCACGCGCACCTGGGCGCGTAAACAAGCCAGTCGCTGCACAAAGAGGAAAAGGGCGAGTCGATGTCGAACTGCTCACGAGGCTCATGTTAAGTTCACAACACAACACCTCGAACGGACGCATACCTGCGTATTTCCCCAGGACTATGGCTAATGGTCCTTTCTCTCCATCGGTGCTTGTGCCGTGTATCCCGCAAGGTCTCCAAAACAAACGCGTTTCCAGCCCTTACTTGTCCTCCAAGGTACACTGGCTTCTCTAACACTTTGCACCGCCGCACTTTAAATAGTCTAGAAAACTCCGCCCCGACCAGCTAAACCTGCCCTCCTGATGGCGATTGGTTCAGAGCCCTCATGAAAAACTTAAACCTTTGCTCGGAGGTTTATATTACAGATGTTTGTGTTGTTCACCTTCTTCAAAACCCAAAAGCTTTGGGCAGAATTGTCAGATGCAACAATAGCAAATAGAGCTAGGACGTTCATTATAAGGACATTTGGTTTCTGAATGGTTGATTAGCTCTGTCAAAATAAGTTAAACGAGAACACTTTATTAAATAAGTATTTGGGGTTTAGTACATAATGTTGGCTTAAAGTTAATGAGCACAAAAATAATTTTGAGTGGTTCATCGTTTTAAAAAAGACAAGCGCAAATGAGGCACTTACAATGGCAGTAAAATAATTTTTTTAAAGAAGCGTAGCTTATAATTTATAAAAGTGCATTAAAGCTTTGTTAAAACTTCAGTAGTATTTAAGCCTTATTTTCTCATGACACCAAAGTTGTAAAATTAGGTATAACATTGTTTTATGCATTTATGGGTAACACTTTATAATAAGGTCTCATTACTTAATGTTAGTTAATGCATAAGTTCACAAGTTAACAAATTGACCAAGATTAATAAATGCTTTAAAAGTATCTTTCATTCTTAGTTAATGTAAACTAATGTAGTTAATAAACTGAACCTTATTGTAAAGTATTAGCCATTCACAAATTGACCCTATTCACTTCTATTGTAAGTACCTCACTGTAACCCAGATTTTTGCTATTTTTAATTAAAAGGAGGGACAAGTCTAAAATATTTTTTATAGTAATCTGCATTATGTCATAAACGTTGACTTGAATCTATATGACGGGAAAAATGCTATTTTCCGGTCAGATCTGGTGTGGACCTCTGAATCCTACTCCCTCACACCCAGGGACATATAACACACACACACACACTAGCTGTCATGAGACTTGGACAGTCAAGTGACTGAGTAATTCCTTGCGGCATCTTCCAGCCATTCATAATCAAGGGTTTGCTGAAATGAAATTTCAGCCCTCATGCACACGCACATACACAGTATTGACACACAAGCCATTCTGACTACCATAATATGCCATATGCTACACACATATTCCCACACAAACAAGGCACTCCAGCGGCAGGATTGAAGTTGGAATGATTTGGATTATAATTATTCTGCAAAGACAGATCCAATTATCCACCTATGAAATGGATGGCCCTTGTGTCTCAGTAATACCTCCATGTGTGGTTATGTAGTCTGCATGCGTGTTTAATATATATAGATGCTCTTTACTTGTGTGTGTGATGGAGAGAAAGAGAGAGATAATCTATTTGAAAGGCAGATGCAGAGGACCCTGAAAGAATCCTGATGCTTTGGCACACTCACACAGACACACACACACTTAGATACACAGCATACGTCAGGAGACTTACCTAGGTGTCAAGTGTGTGAATACTTGCAGTTCATGTGCGAGAGAGTGACAGAAAAGGAATGGAAGAGAAGGATGTGAGGGTAATAAAGGGACAGCACACAATATCCACAGGACTTCTGCACTTTTCTTCAAAATATAGAGATGGGCTGTATTTGCAGCAAACAAGCACGCTGTAATCATATAAGAACACCAGGGAAAACAAGTCAAGCACAAACAAAGGAGAGGAGGAAAGAGGGATGAGAGGAGCGGAGGAATAGAAACTAGGAGAAAAATGGCTTTTGGTAACAATGACCATGTGGTAGTCTTGCATTCAGTATATCCATCCAGCTGAAGGCTTAGGCTTTGAGAAAGCAGTATTTTATGGGCTTCATATAAAACGCTGCCAAGATAACTAATCATTCTCTCTATAATGTTATGAGTTTAGCACTTGCTGTATTTGAACCCCTTTTGCATGAATACAGATAAACATGCTTAAATCTATCTTCTGCTCTGGCAGGTATAGATATTTTACCTAAAAGAGCTTCTTTTGTTATTATTATTCCATAGAAAAGTGGTAATATATACAGCAGGAACCCAAAAGCTTGAGACCATATTGAAAATCTAGGATTCTGTTTTTCGTTTTAACTTTGAAATAAAAAAACAAAGTTAAATCACCGAAAGGTTACACAGAAAATCTGAATATTTAGAATTCTATATTATTTCAAGATCACTTGATCATACAAGTTTGTACACATGGTAATATTCCTTCCATTTCATTGAACTTGCATTGCGAACTTGAGTTCTGAGTGCTGTCATTACAACAAAAAACAGATATATATATATATATATATATATATAGGCCTTCCAATATTTCCTGCACAGCATTCATTCATCTTCAAGGCCAAAAGAAGTCATGTTTCACCTGGGCTAGAAATGTGAGTTTGCTGTCTGTATCGAATGTAAGGCAACGTAATGTAATGTCAAGTGTTATGCGAAATAATGTCACGAAATGTCTCTTTGCGTGTGGCCCGATTCACAAACAACCGACCAGTTAGTTATTTGTGTTTTTTGTAGCATCTCACGCATGACACGCTTTCTTAAAACACGGCACTCAAGTTAACGATTCAACTTTTATAAGACAATTTGCTATACTTTATCCCATTTTTAAACAAAAACGGCTTGTGCACGAATGACCCCTGCCCTGACGCATGATCATTATGTTTTGAAATGCATAAACAAGGAATTTAAAACATCAGTGTTTTGAAAACAAAGCAATATTTTTTTTGCATTTTACTAAAATTGTAATGAAAATATTTATACTGAAAAACAAAATGTTGTAGGATTTACTTTTGAAAAAAAAAAAATCGCTGGCAAAATGTCAAATCATTCAAATAAAGAAAATAACAATGAATTCAACTTGAAATTGTGATGTAGAAAAACACTTTGAAAAATCATTTATTTGACAGCGTATTAAATTAGGAGAATTAATGTTTTGCCAGTGATCATAGACTCTTGGATCACACTTTAGCAATTAAAAGAAAGAAAAAATTGCTTCAATATGGCTTCCAAACAATACATCCCATCCTGCCAAAAGCCCTTATTCTCTTGCATGTTCAAAAAAGCACGCTTTCATCATCATGTCCTCAGCTCAGTGACTATCACAGGTATTTTTTATTGGCCTACTTCAAGTGGTTTCACAAAAGCTCTCAAGAGGAAATATTAATTAGGATTCTACGAGGAATTGTGTTACTATCTGGAAAAGATGAGATGTATCTGATTTATCTGGCTTGACCTAAAGATATCCTCTACTCTTAAATTCGATGTCTCACTCACACACACACAGAGAGAGAGAGAGAGAGAGAGAGAGAGAGAGAGAGAGAGAGAGTAGTGGGTAAGCCTTCCAAACCATGCTTTTAAGGCCTTGACCAAAGTTCAGCTTCCATTGGGTGGAGAGAGGGTATTGACAATTCCTTCACACATTTGCCTTATGGCCCTTTTGTAGAACTCCCACAACACTGTGCTATTGACGGAGCAGCTCACTGACAGTTCATTCTCCTCTTCTCTTTTTTTTTTTTTACACATTTCGATACTATTAGTAGGCCGTGCTCCCTGAGTCTTTATCTGAGAGAAGTGCACTCTCAGCCCCACACCCCATCACAGCACAAATAACTATTATCAGGACCGGTTTCCTGTTATAGACCAGCTGCCTTCCGTGGCATTTCATATGAGATTTTTCTTAAACTTTATAGGGCCCGGGCCCACATTGTCATATCCTGTGCTTCTGAGTTTTTCATCCAGTGCTGTGTGCTTATCTACCAGAAAACCCACTAGAAAGCCTGGTGAGGAACTAATAATAAAAAAAAGAGTTTGAAATGACTGGTCATTCGGAGAGAATGAGCTAATAACTAGCTGTCAGGCAGAAGGGCTAATGCAGAGGCTGAGGAGGTACAAGGAGGTTTAGCAGATGGACGTTTTCTTCTGAGGAAGTATGGCAGACTGAGAGAGGCTGTTAAATTATACGCTTTGTGTTTAGGCCGGTCTGATGATTAAATACATTTTCATGTCATCTGCCAAATGAAAAGTGTCATTTTCAGCAAGATGGCATTTTAAGCGATCCAGCTGAGCTATGGCTTTTTGGATGTTGAAGAGTGAACAACTTGACTAAGCACTGACAGGAACTGGTAAATGATGGTTTCTGTTTGGCTTTTCAGCAATAATTATATTGCCAGTTGTTGGTCAATGCACTTGTTTAGCATCAATCACTATACTGAGACACCTATCTGGACTTTTTAACATGCTGACATACAAGTTTTGGTCGATGTAGACTGCGTTTTTAATTGATTAACTTTTCTGGACCAGGGTGGGAAAACAATTAATTTCCCAAAATGCAAATTAAATTAGTTTGAATTACAATTCAGTCAATTTCTCATCTTGTCATTACGAATCAAATTCTTTTTCAACCTTAAGGGGAGTGGGCGATTCAAATTCCACCTCATTGTTCAACAGCACCTTATCTCAGAAGAGGCAAAGGGGAACATATGTATTTAAATTGAACACCATGACTTTTCCCATACTAGGCTGATATTATGTTGTCAGCTGAATGTGCAAGAGGAAATGCGGACAAATCGGCACATTCCATTTCCTCTGACAACCATTTTCTCTGACACCCATTCCCCACCTTCAATGTTCAAAACCAGTTTGTTTCTGTTGTTTATTCTTCCTCAACCCCTGACAGATGCGTTGATCCCTTGTTCTCAGATCAGAGAGCGTCTGTGCTGTTCTCTCTGGAGGGGAAGCAGTTAGTGTGTGTTAAAGTGTCAGCATACTGACATGCTTAGAGACTAGCAAAGTTAACGATTATATGCTGTTGAATGTGGTTCTTTGTTTTTCTGGGTTTGTTTGTAACACGTTTTCATGTTCCACAGAATTAATGCTTAACTTGTGTCTGGTTAAACAAAAGCCTGCCTGAGTTGTGCATTCAGTCTAACATCAGCACCTCTGGGGTTTGTTTATGGTTTTGTTGTTTCATATTACAAAAAAAAAATGGTGCTATTTGACTGTGCATTTTTATGCTTAATTGGAAGTACTGTCTGTGTGATAATTAGGTCATAAATACCTACAGCAAGATATGTATCATTGTTTTATATTCTGGTGCTTTTAACACCCTTTAGACCCCTTTAAATGTGAATGCAGCACCTAAGGAACCTCTTTATGTGTAGGCCATTTCTATGATAAGGGCATAGGAGATCTGTTAACAAAATATCTAGCCCACTAAGAAAAAGGCAGAAAAATGTGATCTAAATGTGAGTCTGTTTTGACTATGCCAGTAAAATTGATCCTTGAGAAATTAATTCTTGAGAGATGATTCTCCACGTCAATTCGACGTAGTTGGACAATGTAGTTACAGGATGTACATGAAAATATGCCTGTTCTATTAGTAGCTTTGCTTTATGAAATATGTGATCCATCAATCCATCAATCCATCCATCCATCCATCCATCCATCCATCCATCCATCCATCCATCCATCCTCAGAAACAATCAAGTCAATCTTAACTTATAGAAAGGGGGAGAAAACATGCATAGAAGGAACTGGGGTCATGTAGAGGTCAGTCATGCAGGCAGAGGACTATGCTCAAAGAACATTGGCTCAAACCTCAAGCAAGAGAGTAGGTATCATACTGTGATTCTGAATTCACAGCAGCCAGCATTTACTATAGCCATAAAACCACAGAAAAAAAGCTATGGCTCATCCATGGTCTCTTGCAGTATACACTTGAGATGTGCTGGGCTGAAAAAAGATTTTAAACATTGTTAAAAAAAAAACAGGCCAGAAATATGGTTAAAACTAAACTCCAATAACATATCTTATGAGCAATTTCTAGCTTTAGATCTTTGTAATTCTATTTGCAAAGAGTTATTTGTGGTGATATGAAGTACTGTTGGTGTCACAATGTTCAAAATATGTGCTTGTTCCATCTGTGATGTGAGTGATGCCTAATGAAAAATAATCTGCACCATAATTACAACGGAATGCAATGAAAGGTGCCATATGTTTCAAGTTGATGATTAATAACTCTGCAAGATAAATAAGACTTCTTTATAATGTATTCTTTTTTGTCAATATCCTGCACAGGTGGTTAATTAAGCATGCTTTGGAAACTACTTGTGGCACATTTGTAATAAATACAAATTTATTACAAATGGGGGGGGGGGGGGGGGGGGGTGTGCTCCACAAATTTTGTGCTCATCAAATTTTGTGCTCATCAGTGTGCTCCACAAATTTTGGCCCTCCAAAAAAATTCCTAGTGCTATTTTTGCCCCAGGCTTCCTCTTAGAAGCTCAGTGCTTGAAGTGCTCTTGGGAAGCACATGACAGATATAATCTAAAACTAAACCAAATTAGCTAATTCAGATTTACAGTAGGGATGTCTATAGATTTGAAGAATAAGAATGCTGATATTTAAAATGTCTAACTATGATTAGAAGTGTACCAGACATACATATAAATGAGTAGAAAGCATTTTGACTGATAAGTACAAGTCTAGATGGAACAATAGTTGTGCTTTAGCTTGTCTATTTCTAAAGATAAGGATTAATAAGTATGTAAGTAATACAATTTCCATTACAGGAATCACTTCTTAGCTGATTTATACTTTATGGTTGCATTCATTTGCAATCTGCAAAAGTGTCTGCATGTTCTGTAAACAGAACTATGTCTCTGCAGCTAAGATAAATTAGGAACTAAAGATATCAGACAATCATGTGCAGTTCATTTTGTAGTTGACACGTGATACTGAATACATTTTATATACATTAAAAAAATCCTTGATACAGTTTTGCCAACTACGTTAGCTTATTTTATAAATATACCTCCAATTATGCAATTGTAAATTCTACTAAGTAAATTATTTGTGATTTTTTTTAAATAGACAGGTAGTAAAAAGTGAATAAAAAATATTTAAGGCACAAATATCAATTAAAATCGGCTCTTTACAAATACTCTATTCTGATTGGTCAACTGCATCGTCCCGCAGTCAGATTTTTGTTGTTGTTGTTTTATATGTTGCAATGGACTATTTTTTTCACAGCAAATGTTTTAAGATAATATGCAAAACAATATTTCATGTCAACATTTATTTAGTGAGCAGCGGTGTAAAATAAGTCTATAATAAGTTCTGCATCTGACTGGATTGACTGGGTTTGCTTGGAATATTGTAAATAATCATCACCGGCTTATTTTAGTAAAGAAATGTTGTATTATTTACATTAATCACAATTCTTTATTATTTTTGTATTATTTTTTCACCGTTTTAAACACTTTTCACCCTCAATTGATTTAGAAAATGTAGAAAAAGGTCTTGGAAAAGCCGTTCTGTTCAGTTGTCCTCAAGTTGTTTTCGCAAGTCTGCAGCACTCAATTCCCCCTCATTAGAGAGTGATGCAGAGGGCCTCCATGCTGTTGCTTATCTCATTTAAACGATTCTCCTTCTCTATTCGTGGGAAGCCCCCTACCTCCACCCATCTGCTGAACAGGGCTCTTGATTAGGGGCAGTGGAGAGTGAAAGGCATGTGACGTGTTGGCATTCTTGCCATGTGGTCTAAATGACTCATTCTGGAGTGAGTAACTCTCTGATCTAATCAACAACTTCTCCGGTTTCTGCCACAGTGGGCTGAGAGGTGGCCATGCATAGCCATGTGCTTTTTTGAGGTAAAATCTGAAATTATTCCTTAAAGGAATAGTGCACATGAACATGCTCATGCCCAAAGGAGTTTACTTTAAAAGGCTTGCATGCTCAAATGTTTGCGAGACGGAGCGGAACACAGAAAATTACGTTTTTCTTGAAAGTATCAAGAAAATGGTCCACGTAGTAGTCATGGCCAAAAGCTTTGGCCATGCATAAATTTGTTGCTTCAATTGTGGTGGTGTTGATTCACATTATTCCTAGATTATTGTGTAGAGTGATCAGATGCATTTTAAATAATTGCAAAAAGCTTAATTGGCCATTTATTATCAATTTAGTAATCATTCTGATTGTATTGTAAGAGAAGACTGATTGCTATAAATGGAGGGAAGAAGTGCTTCCAATCATTGTGTTCATTGTGGTTACCTCCAAAGAAAGTCGAGCAGCCATCATCGCTTTGCATCAAAATGGCCTCTTACGCATCTGCACCTGAAAGAACCATTTACCGGATCACCAAGAACTTCAAGGATAGAGGTTCAACTACAGCAAAGAAGATTAAGACTTCAGCAAGTGTCAGCTCAGGAATCATGTCACCACCAGTGTAGAGTTCGCTCAATATTGGCACCAGGTGGATGTGAGTGCATCTGCATACACATTGAAGCCAAGACTTTTGGACAATGGCCTGGTGTGAAAAAGGGCAGCAAAGAAGCCATTTCTCTCCAAGAAAAACAAGACAGACTGATATTCATGAGGAAGTATGAGGATTGAACAGCAAAAGACTGGTGTAAAGTTATTTTCTCTGAATTCTATGTCTGGGACATCGAGAATGTTGATTGACGGAGAAGAAGAGGTGAACGCTCCTTGTCATTCTGAGCGTGAAGCATTCTGAAACCACTATGTGTGGGGTCGCTTTTCATCCTACGGAGTGTCCTCCCTCTCTCAATTCTGCCCAAAAACACTGCCATGAAAATGAATTTTTCAGCATGATGGAGCACCATGTCACAAAACCGATAATGAAGTGGCTCAGAGATCATTACATTGAAATTTTGTATCCGTGGCCAGGCAGTTTCTTAATCCCATAGAGAACCTGTGGTCAATCCTCAAAAGGCAAATTGTTTTCAACTCTGAGCACTAATAAGACAAGAATGGATTGTCATCAGTCAGGATTTGGCGCAGAAGCAGATATCCAACATTCCAGAGCGTATTGTAAAGGTTATGAAGGAGAAGATTAAACACTGACTGTTTACATATATGAAATGTTTTTGTTAATAAAAGATTTTAAAACTTATGAAATACTTATTGTTGTTTTCCAGTATGCCATAAAAACATGAATAAAATCCACAAGTCTTCTGAATTTGAATGATACTGTAGCTTTGTGTGAGAAACGGAAAAGAATAACAAGTCATGCAGTTTTTTTAAAAAGTGAACTATTATTTAACAATTAAATGTTAGCGATCTCTGTCATGCTTCAGAACTGGTGTACAGTAGTTGTGTATCTGGGTGTTGATGGAGAGTTTATGAATTATTTCATTCTTTCCTTTCTGTCCCCTGTGTGTTCTGAAAGGGTAATGTCAGGCCTTGAGGTGATGTAGAGGGGTCACGGATGGGGCAGAGCACCACTGTGGAGTTTTATAGTGTCAGCAGGGTGGTAGAGTCATAGAGAAACCACCCTGTTATTTAAAGGAATCATCTGAGGACACCAAGATGGAAAAGTAAGCTGTTTATTTACTAGAATGAGACTCCATAGCTCTGCTGATGTGCTAGGGTGGATATTACATTATGATGGTGATGATCGTTGGCTCTATAGACCCACTGTGAAAGTCTGACCTCAAAGAATGAGGCTCCATGTGCTGCTTACTAATAGGTTTTATGTATTTTCTAAACTTTTCAGTGTTTGAAAGTTTTAGATGCACCAACAAAGAAATAGCCTCCGGTTTCTAGTAAAACTTTTCAAACCCTTACCAACTGCAAGTCCTACAGTATGCTGACATTTTGTTTTCTGGGATTTATTTTGATTATTTTTTAATAAATCTTCCTATCCAAAATAACATGGCATGAGTATTCAGCCCCTGTGTTTATACAGATAAAAAAACAAGCCATTTTCAATTCTGTCAAACTATCAAGACTTATTTAAACATCACATTTTTCTAAATAAAAATAAATTATGCTCTTCCTTTCTTGTTGCTCTATGTGCAGGGCCTCTGGTTAATTTCTGACCCTGTTCAGTATGCATTGACAACACTGATGCAATGTCTGTGCAATTTTAATATATATTTGGCATATCATTAAACCAAAGCATGGGTTAAATAAAAAAATATTAACCCATAACAAAAAATGGGTTGAGTGATTAATTTAAGGACTCCAGGTCAAACATTCATATGCTGAATCATAATACAAAATCATGATTGTGTTGGAAAAAAAGGAATCATGGTGGAATTTCACATGATGAAATCATTGGACATAGGTTTCCTAGTGCTCACTAGATTACCTGAATAAAAGTCCTCCAAAAGTGTTCCCAAAATACCGGATTTTCATTTACTTTGTTCATATATCTTCAAAGCTTAAGTATATTAATCATTATTAGTCTCTGATTTCAGAGTAGAGAGTTGAAATATAGGCCATAGTCATACCACTTTCCTCTGGAGAACAGAAGGGTGAGATTCTGAGTGTGTGTGTAAGTGTGAGGTCAGCACAGGGTGAAGGCTAGGTTCATGATTCTGTTGCTAGGATGAGGAGAGTTTATTTCAGAAACTGATTGAAAATTCCAAGTTACTGTCGCCAGTCTCTGGAGCTCTGTTTAAATGCCAGAGCAGCTCTCAACGCATGACAATTGTAGTGATTTCCCCTGGCAACACTCTTATAAAAGTGAGCACTCACCCTAAAAGTCCTCCACCAAGAACGCACGGAGAGCGAGAGGTCTATGGGAATGTCAAGTTCTGAGAAATCTTCGGCTTTTATTTGAGTTTTGCATCAGACCAGGGCAAGATTCACAACCAACACAACAGAGGTGACTAGAAGCATGGTGCTTTTGGATTTAATGCCACATTGTGACATTTAGTGGATTGGCCTTAATTCAGTTTGTGGGAGTGATTGTTGGCCGAAATGGCATGGTGACGCATTTAGTGCCCTGACCTTGATGTTACATTACGCTTTATAAGTGTTTGTTGAAGACTTGCCGCTGTGTGTGTGTGTGTGTGTTTGTGTACCTCACAGAGAATGTTCTGTAATGTGTGTGTGCTTATCTCGCTAAGATGCCCTTGGGCCAAATTCCCACTCTGAATACCTTTCTATACTTACACACACATACAACACACATGACCACCTGCATGACAGCACACTGGGTTTTACCTGCTTACACATCGTCCTTTTCACATCTGACATTTGCAGTCAATAATCTAGAGTGAACAGCATACTTTAAATCATAAAGCAGCACTGTCATACATTTTCTAAATTGCCTTGCTCTTGCTGTCTTAGTATGTCTCATTTCGTACCTCTCTCCTCTCTTCTTAGTCTTTGCGCCTTTTAATTAGTAGAAATGTGGTGGAAGAAATGTGAAATGAGATGCTTTGCTGTAAAAGATGAAAAATGGTCCTTTAGGCAGAAGTGTACACTCAGTTTTGGAGAAGTTTAACTTCTAAGCACATTCAATAGAAAAAAAGACAAAAAGCAGATTCTTGATCTTTTTCCCCATATAAACACATTGAAGGTTTGTGTTCTGAATTTGATTTCAGTAAATAAGGTTTCATCACAAATGTACAGTTGTTATACTAAGTTATTATTGTTTGATTAAAAGCAATAAGCAGCTACTAATTGTATGTTTAATACAAAGCATATTTAAATTTGCTTATAACCTCACAAGACAAATAGTCTTGCAGTCTATTCTAAGAGCCACATACATAAACCATGTGGCTTGGTATGCGGAGTCAAGCCAAGTAGTCCCGCCCACAATTAAATTTTTACGCATGTAACCATGGTTCCCTGAGAATATGGAATGAGACACTGCATTGCCCAAGAGGGCGCTATTTGGGAGTTCCTCTTGCATGATAGGTATCTGAATCATGAGTCTAAAAATGACAATGCACCTGACATTGGCAGGCAGCAGCCTATGACATCCCCACTTGTGTACTTGTGAAATACATCATCCTCTTCTTGTCTGAAGGTGACATATGCAGGAATACCGGAAGCATGTCAAATGTTTCATTCTCTATTACATGCCTAACCTTCATTCTCTTTCAAAAGGGAACTCATGCTCCAGCTATTAGAGAGCGCTATGGGTAACAGAACAACCCTGCCGCCATGCTGAAGGGATGAGTATCCTATTGGCTGAGCTAAGTCAAAGGACTGAAAGGAGTCCTCATCACTAAAAGTACACATCAGCTACGATCATAGACTGGAGCTTCTTAAGAACGGAGGCCTCAACAGGATGACTCTAAAGACTAAAGAGACCCCTAACCACTATTTAGTGAACCCCTACCGGTGTCCTAGGAGGCTCACAGATAGCCTAACACACTTCTGTTCAAGCAGTCCTGAATAGTGGAGATGTCAAACAAGAGACCAAGGCAACACTCTAACCCACGGACAGTACAGAGAAATCTCAGAAAGAGCTAAAAACCTAAGGCTAACTGGCACGTGAATCTCCGCAGAGTGGAGGCCTGAAAAGTAAAGACCTAGCATACCAACCTACCTCCTTGCCAGGCTCTAGGAGTGGACGTCTAAAATGAGAGGAGACCTAACAATGCCCCAGACTCAGGATATCTTGTAAGGAACTTACAACTCACACGTTGCTATCTTAGAGGAGCTCTGGGGAGCGTAGGCCTCAATAAGATAACTCCCTTTAGCAAGAGGAGGTCTGGAGACACTTGCAGCAACCAAGGAGGCTCACAAAGAGTCTAACGATTTGGCAAACAACCTAGCTAAGCTCTAGGAGCAGAAGTTTTAGCATGATTCCTCTCTAAAACGAGTGGAAGCCTATCAATGCCTCATGCTCAGGACATCTTGTAAGGAGGCTTACAGAGAGCTTACACCTAGAAAATTGCTATCTTAGCGGAGGTCTGGGGAGCAGAGGCCTCAATAAGATAACTCTCTTGCGAGAGGAGGCCTAACTACACCCCACACTTAGGATATCTCATAAGGAGGTTTACAGAGGGCCTACAACTATGGAGTGGAGGGCTGGTAGGATAACTTTCTCTAGTAAGAGCAGTGCTACTGCCCAACTCCGGCTCTTAGAACAGAGGACTCTATATGCTGATTCTCTAAGATGAGAGAGTAGAGAATTACATTCTATACTCAGGGCAGCTCGAAGGAGGCTCATAGAGAGCCTATGACTCGGAAATGCATAAAATGGGGCAAAGTGGAGGCCTAGATATACAGTTCACCAGAAAAAACAAAGCTTGACACAAAAGCAACCAAAGAGGCTCAAGAAAGCCTAACAACTCAGCACTGATACCCTGTCAAGCTCCCATGAAGGAGCCACGTGGTGTTAGTTTAAATGACGGCAGAAGCCAAGGAGGCTCAGTGGGAGCCTAACAACTTGACAACACTGACAAAAAGCAAAGGAAGATTGACAAGAAGAAGCCTAGCAACACTTTACTTACTGTGTAAAGCAGTAACTAAGGAGGCTCACTGAGAGCCTACTACTTGGTAAACTCTGCGGCGTCAGCCAAAACATTCAGAACAAGCCTCTAACACTGAACCATTAGTAACGCAGATGTTTGGAATAACGTACAGCCAAAGACATCATTGGTCTAGCTTCAGGGCTAGGTGTAAAAGCGCATCAGAGCTGCAACTGACCTCAGTCAGAGGTTATGGAGGGCGGGATTGATGTATCTACGTTCCATTGAGGCTGAGACTTTTTAGAATGCTATAATATTACGTTTAAAAGAATTCAGGAATCCAAGAGAAGTACAATTCAGGATAAAGAGAAAAAGAAAAAAATAAGGATAACAAGAATATGGCAAATTAAGTGCTACTTTGGGATACTGAAGAATTTTTTTGGCCTATTTGTCTTAAACCTGAGTGGCTGTGAAACAAGAAGAAAGATTGAAAATGTATGTGTGTGCATGAGAGAGAGATTGTTCATTCATTCATGCATGTATACGTGTGCAGGGTGCTGAAATTAAAAATGGTCTGCGAAATACCCCATGACATATGAGAGTTATAGATACCTTGGGCACAAGTTGTTTTCCTATGTCCCTCTCTCTCCTTGAGCAATTGCTCTTAGTAAGAGAAGGAGAGAGAGGAAATGAGAAATAATCTTTCCTGTACAGACCAATGAGCTGTGGCTATGGAAAACATGTTTAAAGTTAAGAGTGAAGCGGAAAACGGTGCACATTTGCATTTAAATCCATCTGACCTGCAAAAGAACCATTTCCCCATCTCAAAAACAAGACAATTACAGCCAATTACCAGTATCCATTTCTCGTCTCTTGTTCATTTTTGAGTTGTTCGTGCATTGAAAAAAGGAAGTCTGAATGATTCTGTCATTTGTGACAATTACAGATGATCCACTGAAGCAAAACGACTATCTCTGACTCTGAATTTGTTAAATTCATTTATTTTTTAGTCTCCGAGTAAGATCGAGTGAGTGAAGCATGAGACAGAGAGGAAGGCAAAGTTTGGAACAGTTTCTGAAGCTTTTAACGTCAGTCTGAAGACTTGCAAAAGGTCTGCATGCACGTTGCATCTGGAGCATGTAGATATTTCTCTGTGCTTCTGCTTCTCTCTCAGAACTCTCCCACAGTTAGCAAGGTTTAGGAACCAAAGGAGACGAATCCATTTGCTTCTATCAAAAGCAGTCTTATTCAATCACATTCTGCAACACGCAGCTTTGTGCCATGATATTTATTTATTTATTTCCTCTATCAAATAATTGACAGCACATCCGGCTTGTTGCCGTAGGATTTTTGGAGCTTGAGTGTGATGCCATGAAGGTGATGTCGCCAATGTTGAAACAGCATTTGATAGTCTATCTCGACGTTTTGAAATGTAAATAGATTCAGTCAGAGGTAATAAATATGGGAGAGGTATAATGAAGGATCAGGGATAAAAAACAGGCTTTAAACACTTCAAACACACACACACACACACACACACACAACCACTAGCTTTCAGTCACCTCTTCTCATGGATCTGGGAGCAAGAGTTCTTGTTGAAGCCTAAAGGGATTTGCAAGTATTCTAGTAATCCATTTCAATCCAATGTTCTGCGCTGACAGGAAATTTGTCATGTGATTGAAGCACAGTGTGCTAGTGTGTAACGTTGGCGATTCAGATTGGAAACTCAACCTTCTTTCCTACCATCTTTCCTCTTCTTCACCATTGTTTCCTAAGGGAACTCAACCTCTAAATGTCTTTTTTGGAGAGATCGCTTTCTCCAACTTTGCTATAATAATAATTAAACTTTAAAATAATAGAAATAATTTATTAATTAAGTATACACTACATTTCCCAGAATCCCTCCTGGTTCACATCTGCTTACATTTTATATTTTACGTTTATTCTTTTAGCAACAAATTGAGGAATACAGAAAGCGATTCATCCTGAAGATGCAAAAATACACAAGAGTGCACACAATACAAATTTTCGAACATTGCTTGAAGTCGTATACGCTTGGAGAATAGAGGGACTAAAAGGAAGATTTTTTTAGTGTTTTATTAGTGGTGGTATGTGCATGTGTGTCATGTTAGGTTCTCACGGAAGCTGTATTACAGGCTGTATAATACGCTGATTACTATTATTGTTCTAAATCGCCTTAGATGACCATTTACCCCTTTAATGTCCAGTGACAAGCCAGATTCATGGATCAGATTCACTCAATGTATTGATTAGGCAAGGTGCAGAATTAACAAGTTATTCATAGTTTGTCAATAGAAGTGTGAATATGTACCTAATATAATACAAAATAACACAGATCTGTGCAAATAATAACGAACAACTTAATAGAATTAGAAAATAGCTTTGTGGGGTGTGTGTGTTCCTGATGGGTGTATGTGATTTGTGCTGAGCCGTGGCTTGATAAATGTGTTGTTCTATAATAAACAAATAAGGATCAATTGCTTTTCTAGGATACGATTTGTATAACAAAGCACTGTGTCATTATCACATCGCGAACACTGGAGCGGGAATATGACAGCTATTATTTTATAACTATTTACACAACTAATAGCAAATCAGATAATGCTAATTAGACTGAATAATTACAGTAAACACTTACAGTCTCCAACACTCCCAACAAACTCCAATCACACAACTTCGGCTGCCAAGATTTGATTATTTCCAATAATACGCTCCAGATTTCTACCTTCTTCTTTGTGTTAGTTTCTCTTAACTTGCAAGACTTTACCACTTGCCACAAGTTTACCAAAACACTGAACAACTATTATAATGTAAAAAATCTAGCTTGAACATGATCTTTTCCACAGAAACAGAAGACTTACAGGGACTAACAAGGATGTATGTATGTATAGGGCCATTAAAATAAGTAATGACTTTTGGCCACTATATTTATGGTAAACAGTAAAATGCAACTATATAATCATGGATACTCTAGTAAAGAATATAAAATAGTGAGAAGAAAACATTCAGAGTTGTTTTCTTTTTATTAAGCCACTTTTTAACTTTCTCTATGCAAGTTACCTTAATTACCCTCCCTTGAAAATCCTAAAATCACCAGAAAGCAGTGAAATGTCTGGTCTTACTGGTTCTAGTTTTTGCCACTTTACCGCTCTTAATCAGAGAAAGAGGGTTATTCATTTAGCCGGAGAGAGAGCCTATTAGCACTAATTATGAGTGAGGTGTAGTGTGGAAGAGTGTTCCTTCATTACTCACAGATGAAGAGGCAGAAACAGAGGCTCACAGAAGGACAATGATGGAGAGGAAAGAAAAAAGAGATTTATATAGAGCAGTGGTATGTCCAAGAACTCTCAGGGGGGTTAGTAGATAATGTACTCTCTCTCTCTCTCTCTCTCTCTCTCTCTCTCTCTCGTCTTTAATGCCAGGGCATAGCTTTAAGTTTCCTGAAATCAGAAAACTTGCATCAATGAACACATTTCTGAACACATGTTCACAAAATATCCCTTGACTGTATCTCTAAATCAAATTAGATCAAATGAATAACAACGACGCAATCATGTTCCAAATAAACAAATTCACAGAGAGACCACAGTTATAATGAAAGCATCCAGAGGCTGTTGTTTCAGGTTATTCCCAGATGCGGTTTTGTTGGAGAAATGGAAAGTTTACTTGATTAGATATTTTTTCAACAAATAATTATGAAGGAATGGACTGATGTTCTCAAAACCACTCACAATACATTTGGACCCCTGAGTACAACACTGTGAACTTCAGCTTGCTGTTATATGAAAGTATTTAATTTTAACTCTTACTTTTCATGACCTTTTCGAACATGATTGAGCTTGAAGCTGAGAGTTTGAGGCAGCTGGTACAAGTATCATCTACAAAATGTCTGTGAATGATTGTCTTGAAGTACAACGTTTGCTCATGAATGCAAATAACTACTGAAGATGTGTGACGCACTGTTTATTCAAACATGGTTTGGTCTCACTGCAGCTATATTCGAAGTTAAATGATTTTTCTGAGCCCAACGTTGTCTTTCTTTATCTAAGGTATCCAGAAAGGTACTAAATCTTGAATGATGCCACAAAGAAACCACACTCTTCTTTCCTTGCATTATTCAGTTGCTTGTTGTAGCTCTAGCTTGTTTCGCGCTGGTTTGATTACTCTGCATAAGGAAAGTGGTAAAGAGGTTTAGAGGTCTGATGAAAATTGATATATTACACACAAATGTATCCCAATTATTTGGAAAATGGTGATTGCTTAATAATATTCCCTACTGTTGGTTTGATTAACTGGCCAATAATTTTTTAACATTGAGACACGAAAGTTCTTTAATATTCTGGTGTGCAATGTAATGTTTTAAAGTACAGTTGTGTAATTCTAATAAATTATAACCATTAATTATATGAATAAATTCTAAAATTATTGTAATTATAATTACAATTAAATGTACTTTTATACTAAATGTTAATATTTTTTATATATTTTACTATAACATAAAAACATAACATATATATTTTCATTTTAGTTCTCACAAATAACCCCTCAGAGTGTCACTTCTTGATGCTTTTCAACTTTACTTCACATTTTCATTTAAGGTTCAGGGTCTTAAAACACTCAAGGTCTGATATTTTCATTCCCATGCATCTCCAAAGGGAGTTCTTTCATGCAAATCCATTTGTCTCTTGGGGGAGAGATGAGTTATTTCTTCTACTCTCTTTGTGTGAAGTCTTTTACAAGTGCTTTTTTTTGGTCCCCAAAACACTTTTATTGCTACCAACAATTTGGGGTATTAATGTACGGCACATGAGTCATTGCTTCTCCTGAATGCTTTCTGTGGCAAGTGGTATACTCTGTTCTTTAAAGATGCATCCAAAATAAGTGGCCTTGTTCTTGTTGACTTGAGCGCAGAAATAGTACATTATTTTCACTCTAAGATGGCTGGGGTTGAAGCTAAGTGACCTAGCAATGCTATCTTTGCGCTAGTGCTGCAGTGCAGATGCCTTGGATGACACAGCAGGTGAATTAACACTAAAATATACACTGTCTCCTGTGTCTAGAGCGATTTTAGATTCAGACCCCAAGTCCTCTGGTTTTATGGGCATCATCCATCCGAGGCCTCTGTCCTCCATTGAGCTATCCAGGGAAGTAGCAGGTTAAGTATTTATGAGAGATAGAGGAAAAACTAGCTTCAGTCCAGGCAGAGGTAATGGAGGCGAGCGAGAGTGGCCGCAGACGTTAGCGGCTGACCTTTTGCCACAAAGACGCAGCATGAATTCTTCATTACTGCACTGTGGTGACTCGCATCTCATTTTTGAATGTAACGTCTTCCAAAGAGACCAATTAGCATTGATCATTTTGTTGTAATAGCGTAGTTATGGGGATGTTGCATGCATGCCAATTCCTTAAGCTGCATGAAGAGTCCTTGTTTGAAATGTGATGGGACTCCTTTAGGACTCACATTAAACACTCCTGATGATCTTGATGAAGCTAAATTATGAGCAAATAAAAGACTTAATAGATGCATAATGATGGAGTGTGTGTGTGTGTGTACAGATATATGTGGTTTATAATGGCACAAATATGTATAATGACATGGGTATTACTGTATAGTGTAAACATGGTTTATGAGGACACTTCCTGTGACTTTGTAAACCAAGTGGCTTAAAAAAGTGTTTAAAGATGCAAAAAACTTTCCTGTGATGAGTTGATGAGTAGGGGGTTAGTGTATGGTGATGGAATTTACAGTATAAAAAAACATATCTAGAGTCTCTTTAAACCACATATCCAAGAGAGTGAGTGAGTGAATAAGTGAGTGTGTGTGTGTGTGTGTGTGTGTGTGTGTGTGTGTGTGTGTGGGTGTGTGTGTGTGTGTGTGTGTACTTTAATTTATTTGAATACCCCTACTACCTTGATGTCATTGAGCTAGGTGTTTTGAGTAATTTCACACTTTTAAAAACATTATTTTCTATATCATCTACTATAATGTAATGAAGTCTTTGCCATTTATGTATATAAAATGTGATTTTGTCAGAATTCACATCTACTTTTGAATGAGGATCAACAAAGGTGTTACTGTTGACTGAAACTAAAACTTGTTTTTGCTAATTGCAAATAAAACTGAAATAAATATGAATAATAAAATATAAATAAAGTTACATTTGGAATACAATTTAAATTTAAATTTGCATTGGCAAATTACTGAAAAAAAGAACTGTAAGCACTAAAAGTATTAAAACTGAAATAATTGTTTTTTTTTTACAATTAATGTAATGCTGAAAATAAAAAAATAAAAGCTAATTCAAAATATTTATAAATAATAGTACATAAATAATACAAAAATAGCATAGCACAGATGATCCATTCTCTGCTTGTGAATTATTTTGTGCACTATGAGTAAGATATAAAATAAGGAAGCATATGGAAATTATTCACTTAGCATACGAAATGTATTTGGCCGTTGTTCCTCCCTCACTCTCTTTCTCTCTCTCTTTTTCTCATATACATTCAACATCACACCTCTCAGAAGAAGGGATATTAGTATATTAATGAGCCACCATAGCACTGATGACAGTAATGTAGGTGTTTCATTAGGACATGCATTATGTTTAATCCCAGATCAGTACAGTACCATCTCAGCACCCCACATAATTATGAACACACAGCGGATTTAATTACTGTCTTACTATGTTCATCATGTGAAGGGTTTTCTATTAGCAGAATCGTGGTGTTACTTTTGTTGTGCTAATTATTGCTGGTCCAGAATTTTTGTGTTGCTATGCATTTTCAGGGGAAGATGCAACACTTATTTTTGTACCTCAACAGTGAAAAGCCTCTAAGCAAAGCAGGGTTGAATTCTCGGGAAGTGTATAGCACCCTCTTTCTCAAGCTCAGTGCCGAGCGCTCACCTCCTCAGCTCTGCACTCACTCACCTCTTCTCTCCCCTCCCGTCTCGTTGTTCTCGGGGACATCGTAGAATGACTCTGGTTTATCTTCACATTCCAAACCTTTGCTTTCTTGAGTCTGTCACTAGCTGTGTGTTGAAGCCTGAAGTTGAAAGGGAATCTGAGGACTTTATGTTCTCTCTCTCTCTCTCTCTCTCTCTCTCTCTCTCTCTCTCTCTCTGCTCACTGTGTGGTCACACTTCATGCTGAATTTGCTTTGACACCAAGATACAAAATAATTAAAGACTGTAAAACAAAGAAAGAAATCTCCATATTACAGGGACATTACAAGGGCAGTGTAAGATACGTTAAGGTGGATGTCAAACATAGTCATTATAGGGATAATTTTCTGTCCTTCTGCGGAAGGAAGGTCACAGCAGCATAAGATTGTGGGGGAAATCACTGCTGATGGTGCAATGCTTCTCTGCAGAAGGACTTTGTGAGCACATAATTCTAAGCTGAGGCTCCCATCGACATGCTATTATAAACACAAGGCTGTCCTTGAAGTCAAGAACTTACAGATCTTCTATGAAAAATAGGTCTCTCGTGACTGGAATATTCCTCTTGTCATGGTGAGATTCAAAAATGTGCTTTTCAAAATATTAGACAAAAATATCCTTCACTTTCAGTCCATAAGAAACACTGTTAAAATTAATTTGTTTACTATAGGCATTACAACATTAATAATGTATAGTATGAGAATGGATATTAATTTTGAAACTTTTATTTCAATGAACAAATATAATACAAATACAGTAATACCTCGGTTTACGAGTGACTTAGTATACGAGCATGGAAAGTCAAATCGGTGTACGAGTACTGTACAGAAAAATATTCCATCGCCCACGCGCATTTTTGTGTGGAAAAGCCCTAACACTCAGCATCTTTGCGTGCATTTTTACTGGAAATATCCTAACCACAGCCTCTCATAAAACAGTCACGCGGTTCCAACCCCTTTATCACCCCTTAAAAAATCTAAGCAGTAACACCCCGCCCCCCTCCTCCCTCCTCTCCATCACGACAAAGCTAAAGTGTGCGTTACAGTAAATTGTCAAGTATTTTTTGAGTTTAATTGTCAATTCTTAATGAGTATTTATATGAGATCTTAATGGTTATCATTTTAACTGTAGTTAATAGGGTAAAACCAAAAATATTTAACATAGGCATTTATGGTCATGTAGAACGGATTGAGTGGTTTTTAGTGCATTCTTATGGGGAAAATTGTTTTGGTGTATGACCATTTTTGGTTACGAGCTCGCTCTTGGAAAAAATTAAACTCGTAAACCGAGGTATTACTGTATATAATTTATCACTAATATTGACCAATAATATCAACAAATATATTGTGTTTATGAGGGTGTAAAACAATGACACATATGCACAACAAAACTGTTAATCTGCTTCTATAAAGCTTTATAATATTAAAAGCATTAGGAATAAAGGCATTCACACATCCCATTTATCTAACATCAAGTGCAAAAGTAGTTAACCTTAAAGGGACAAAAACTCAGACAATGTTGATCAGAAAAAAGTTTGATTTAGTTTGAAGTTTTATCATTAGCATAGCATAACGTCTCCCTTTGCCCTTCAGACCTTTTACACTGGTGGAGGCCACACAACTGTTTTGTAATGATTAATGTTGCTTTTAAAACAGATTTATTAAGCGGTCTGTGAGGCCGGGCTATGATAAGGGTCCTTTGAGCTTCCCTTTTTAAGACAACGCTCACTTTTTAATAGGAGATACCAATAACACTGAAGCCATAATTAATTTTTCATATTAGTTACACTGGAAATCTAACTTCATCCCAGCCGCAGGACAGTGCTTTTTAAGTTTCCATGCTGACACTATGGGCTATGATTTAATAATGCCTCCTCTCTTGTGTTGTGTCCAGAGGTATTTTATTAGAATGATTTAATTAGCCAGGAAACGACTCAACATCTAATTTTCCCGAAGCTAGTGTTGTACCCCCACCCCACCCCTCTTCACTCATAAGGGAAGAGAAAGTTCCTTTTCAGTCACAACATATCATAAGTAGGTTTGGGATGGATAGAGAGCAGCTCGACATGTTGAACGGCTGCCGAGCTTAAAACAGATGTATCCCTGTGTGACTGGATCCCTTTAGATTAACGACTGGTGTCTTTCTGGTGTCTTCAGTAGGTCTCTGCTAACCAGACACTGCAGCTGAAATGTGGGGATCTTCTCTTTGCCACTCGATTACATCAAACTGATGTTTCATTGACAGACAGTTTTGTTTTCTTACCCAGAACAAGTTTTTGAAACAACTCTAAACCTAAACCTCTTCAGAGAACTATTCCTGTACTTTTATAACCTGCAATGTGATGCAATGTAGCAAGTTTTTCCATCACTGCTGAATTTGGCATTGAGGGTCCACTGGGTTGTTATAGCCATTGAAATGATCAACTTGTGACCAGAAACGCTTTAGCCAGAGTGCAAAATTACTACAGTGGAATCTGGTTATGTCGACGGCCTCGGTGGTTGCAAAAAAGCGTTGAGATAACTGAGGATCGAGAAAACCAACAGCCAATATGGCGATATGTTTGATGAAGCGATCGGCATGCTATAAAAATGTACATACACTGTATATGTTTGCTAACAACAAAAGGCATATGAGCACCAACTAACAGCAGAGATTTACCAGTATACAATAAAAAACACCTTCGATTTTCCATACAAACCTTTAATTATATTCGCTCACAGCGTAAACACAGTCACAACACACATAAACACATTTGCTCATAACACAGTCATTTTGCTCTGACACAGTTCTGAAAGTATTGCACACACGGTTACTATGGTTTCTTTACAAAGACTAAAAAAGCTGTTGCTTTTTGCCTTTAACGGTCTGCTTGAAAACAAATGGTTCTATCAGTAACAACGTCTTTTTTGATGTCAATGTAATCTGGGAATTCCTGGACAATGACGCTAAATCCTGCGCCTCCTCTTCCAAGATAGCATCTAGAAAGCTTTATTTTTCCACCACTTCCGCGAGTTCTTCTGCGGCTGTGCGGCACTGTACGTGCAACACGAACTCAGCACATGCGCTGTGAACTAGGTACGATCATTAGTCACGAGATAACCCTGTGAAGTGGTGAATTTGTCCCTCTTCTGTGCTCGAGATATTAGGGTTTGGCGACATAAAAGAATCGACATAACCAATAAGAAAATGCTAAGACTGAGGGAGTTTGGCGGTTCCACTTCAAAAACGTCGACATAATAGGGTTGGCGAGTTAACCGAGGTCGAGATAAGTGAACTCCACTGTATCTATAAAGCTCCAAATGAGTGCCAAATGTTTCTTGATGCCTAAAGTTTTTCCCAAATTCCATGTGGCAACACCCATGTGAAATGTTTTTGCATTACCAACAAAAAGGCAGTGGAAATAAAACCAATTTAGCCAGTCAAGCGCACTAATCATCTGGCTAGGCAAAAAAAAACAATTAAGAAGGTAAAAAGCCTTAAAAATTAAAATATACAAAATTATTATGTAAATGTTTTTCTAGATCGTAATAAAACTTCCATTCCAATCTTCTGTATATTTAAGCTTACTGACACTGATACCGTTTTGATGCCAGTAAATCAAGTCTTGATTAAATGGCCTTCCTAGTGCATGAGTGTAAGATGTGCTTCCTAGTGCTATTAACTGTGAGATGTGCGCAGATGAACAAATCGCCACTAGCTCTATGCTGTGTGATTCAGTACATTGAGTACAAAAGTTCAACCTTCACAAGACCTTAATAACAGCATACCGTATGCCTTTTCATTAGTGAACACTGAACACTGCTACCCAGACATGCCCTCTATAACATCTGTCATGCTGTTGTCCAATTCCAGCTATTTATTGCAAGCATTGCGACTGCAACTTCCTTAGCTCTCTGTTTTCGAGTCTCTTACACATAAGATTACAAATTCAAATGCCCTTCTTACACTATGCGTGTGGTGCATGTGTGTGTTGTTTGTGCATCTCTCTTCTTTCTCTAAGCAACACACGTTCCTTGAGGTGACTGCAGACATGCAGAAGCGGATTCTGCTTCACCCAATGCATTTTCAATGACATAAATCCACTGTGTGTTGTAGAAAGAAAAGAAAGGAGCAGAGGTAGAAAAGAGGGAGAGTTCTGTAATCAAAGGTTGCTGACAGAACATTTTGATTTGATGGATTGATGGGATGTGGATGGATATAGGCGAATAGATATATGGATAGATGGCAAAATTGCGCCAGGGAAAGAAATAAAATCTCTTTAGGTATGCAGTTAGAATGGTGTGTTTATCTAGGGAGGCTAGTTTCTTCACTCTGTGCCTTGATAACATGCTGTAATTGAATCCAGCTTAGTACAACTTTACTTATAAAGCTTTTAAAACTGTATTGTTAGGGGTAAAAATCAATAGTTGATGGATTTAGGTTTTATGGCTGGAATCTTAGAGAATAGTGTAAGGAATCCATTAAATGTGTTTAAAATAATTTAGTGCTTTGTTTCAAAACCCTGGTCAGCTGCTTTGCTGCATATAAACACCATTTAAGGATTGGTAAGATTTATTGTGAGCACAAAGGCTGAATTTAATGATCAAAAATACAGTAAAACAGTAATATGGTAAAATACTAGTACTATTTAAATCTTTCATATATTTTAAATAATTTTCATATATTTTAAAATCTAATTCATTCCCATGATGGCAAAGCGTAATTTTTAACAGTGCCAAATGCTCAAGTAAATTTTAATATTTTTATAAATGTTGAAAATGTTTGTACTGCTTAATATTTTAGTTTTCTAAAGTTGAAAAGATCTTTACTGTCGCTTTTGATTACATTTTATGCATCCTTTATGAATATGATTAGGGTTCTATCACAATTAGGGTTTGGTCAAGTAATTTCTTGGAGCTCTGACACTACCGTAATGTCTTGTCTTTTGTGTGAGCAGGCTTCACGTTCCTGTCCACGTGATCTGTCTTGTGTGTGGGGCGTGGTGTTCGATCCTGATTCTAGTCCTGTTTCGGTTTTGTGTTTCGGGATTCAGACACTCATGCTCCGTGTGGTGTTTGTCTTTTGTTCTGAGCGCACGAGATGAGTGTTCGCTCGTGTCCTGTGAGTGTGCACAGTTTTGAGTTCGCTCGAGCTGCACGCTCTCTTGTCCGTGAGTTGTTGTTTAGCACGCGATTCATGTTTATATCGGCTGCATGCTTTCCTGTCATGTCTTGTCTTATGCTGTGTAGCGCGCAGCTTGGATTTTCAATGGTTGCGTGCTTTCTTGTCATCTTGTTTTATGTGGACACGTGGCTTATGAGTGTTTTCATTGGCTGCATGTTCATGTCATATTTTGTTTTGTCCTGTAAGGCTAATGTATATTAATTATAATTAAGTAAATTAAATTTGAAATTTCAATTTACATAGCTAGGAGTGTGTGTCTCATGTGGACCAGTACCTTTCATCAAAACTGGTGACCAGAGATTGGATGAATACTGTATATGTAATGTACTTGTACGACAGACTCTGAGATTTGTGTGATAGTACATGTAGGTGTGTGTATGTGTATGTCTGTGGTTGAAAAGCCATTTCGTTTTAAACGAGATTTCCATGCCTAAGGTTTAATTTATAGCCCCTATATCTACACTTCACTGTGTTTTGCAGAGTTAGCACTTTGCGCAGCCCCAATTCAGTGGGGAAATGAGTTTGTCTTTTAGCTGCTGTTGAGGTATATGTGTGCGCACACACTTGTATTAGTAATGACGTTATTGGGTTGGTATTGGTGATTGCATTTGAGTAGTAAAACAAGTCAATGGCTTTTAAATTTATCATTTCATATCTTTTCATTTTACACACACATGCTATGCGTGCTGGACATACATAGACCTATGTTGTTATTATATAAAGCTAATTGTATAGATTTAGCTAAACACGTTCACATACACAAAGCAATTATTTCAAATGACTGTCTCTAACAAGTCATGCTGGAATTCTGTTAAATGCACTTGTTTAACGACTGTTTTGTAGTGTGAGACAAACAGCAGTCAACAAGACTCTTATCCAAGGATGATCAAAAGAGAAAGAGGAGATTAAAAACAGAAGGAGGACTGCCATCAGAGCTACGGCCTCCATGCTGAGTGTCCCTGCCATTACTAGCCTTAACCCTTCATTTACCCACAATGCCAAGCAGCAGGCCAGCCCAGCCTTCACTTCGCCTCATAAAACACAATTTAAAGAGAAGCATCATTACACACATGCACACAAACACACCGACAGGAAAAAACGCACACCAATGAGCATCCAAACAACTACTACAAATTTAACACAGACTCTTGCTTGCAGACACAGTGTACAATCGCTCACAAACCCACGCACATGAGTATATACAGCATCATTACACAAACCCATCAGCTCCCACTCAGCATCCATACTTTATAGGCTTTCGCTTAATCGCACCAGAGAACATTTGAGACAAAAGGAAAAAGATAGCTTGACACTTTAAAGCTTTGATGAAGATATTATACTCATCTTGCCCCTTAAGTATGTAAGTGAGTGTGTGTTTTACATGTATTTATATGTGTGCACAGACTCACTTCCTGGAGTCATCCCTCTACGCTCCTGGAATGCTTGTCCTAGTTTTTTATAACTTCCGACGGCCTTCATAAATCCAAGTTTAGGACTATGTCCCATGTCATTGATATTCACATTCTGACTATTCAATATAGTTAGAATGTGGATCCTGCAATGCAGGCCCGATTCCAGAATCAAGTCAATGAGGGTGCAGATGTAGGCTAAACAACTGCTCCGTCATAGCCGTATACAGTGAGACATTTAATATGAATTAAAAGTTGTCACTTTTACCAATACTTAGAATAGAATTTCAAAAATATTTTGTCACAAATATTTTTCTATTAATCTATTAGTCTGCCTTTGCTTTGCTTTAATTATTTTCCTTTAATGCATTAATCTTAACATGTCATTGAACCAGAACAAAGTTTTGTGAATTAACTTTTTTAAGGTCATTGCATTGTTTGGAGCATAAGAAACAAATAGAATAAATACATTTTTGAAGAAAAAGAAAATTCCTATATTCTGTTTTTTTTTTAAATGCTACATTCCCTGAAGAGGACACAGAGCCCATTTATTAAGAAAATGAAAAGGCATGAAAATACTTTTCCTTTTTATTTACTGCTCAAGCTTTAGGTTTGAATTTTGTTTTCACTTAATAATAACAATCTTCATCTAAACACTGCATTGTGTTTTTACTTGTGTTTTATTTGTTTGATGATCTGAAAGTGTGATTTAAGTGTGACATACATGCAAAAAAAAGAGAAAGAAATAAAGAAGGGGGCAAACTCTTTTTCACACCACTGTATTATTCAAAAAATAAATTAAACTCAAATGAATATTTCAAGTCTATATATGTATTTATTTGGTGGGTATGGAAGATTTACTGGTAACATAAACTTGGCTAATAAATTTTTTTTTCCTAATTTTATGAATGATAAAAAAGTGAGGATAAATGATAAACCAGAAGAAATATGATAAAGTGAACAGTGGAACTATTAAGCTAGAAAATCTGCAGTAAATGAGAATTTGATTCCACCTCCTTATAAGTTGAAATATCCTCCAGCGCCATTTGCATTGACTGCTGCTCTTTTCTTTGTTTAATTTTCCACATGACTAAAGCTGAATCAGAGCGAGTGTCATGTTGGTTGTCCTCAGCTCTCAGTATCTGGCAGCTATCTTACCATCAGCACATTGTGGTGTTTTTTCAGCCCTTTTGTGCTGGTTGTAATAATGTGTAGCCTTTTCATATTGAAAGCTGATTCAATCTTTGGTTGAGCTTTTAATTGAATTAATTCATATATAATACATTACTAGAAGGAAGTTGATTTCAAACCTTAAAGAAGAGTTAATTTCAGTCAGGTTTGCATACATCAAACTCTGTGCAGAAATGTATTTCTGCTTTAGAAAACTTCCAATATGTTACATGAGTCTGGACTGATTTTATATGATTTATTTATTTATTGTAAAACTGTTTTAGAGCTTGTGACCCTGTGATCCATGAAAATTCTTTTATTAGTCCCCTTTTTATTTTTTACATAAAGGGGAAAAAACAGCATATTGGGCTTGGAAGGGCATGTGGTTGACAAAATAATGACAGAATTTTCCTTTATGTGTGAACTGTTTCTTTAATTTAGTGTCCCTGTAAGGCTTTTTGACCACATTAAACTATACTGAAGAAGAGTCGTACCAACAGAGTGGACAGGGTGCTTCCGTCTTTCTGTGTCAGCAAAGAAAATGTCAAATGAATTCCATACCCTGCCTAAGGAAATAAGGAATCTTTCCATTTAAATTTTAACATCATCTTCTCGCAAATTGAGAATCCAATTATTTATTTAAAGCTAATCCTGCCCCTATAATTTGGACCCCCCTCAACCAAATGATTTAATGAAAGCACCGTAGGACACTTAAGACCCTTTACTTCTCTACTGTCTAAGTGCTGACACAGGAACAGAGAAGGAATAAAGAGCTGGAAGAAAACAGTATTTCTTTTCTGAATCGCTCACCTCTGAGGATAAAACACTTGTCTGTTCTTTGTAAGATAGTGCCTGACGGTGTCAAAATAAATGAATAGATTCAAGTCTTGTATTAAAGAGCCACACAAGTCACAAAACTCACAGATATTATATGCACAAATCACAATTCATGTGGCAGATCCTTAGTGCAGTCCACAATGGCTCCATTAGCTTGCAGCTAATGTATCAGTTTAAATGTATCACTTAAAAGCAAAAAATGAGTTCTGTTTCTGAAAACATACAAACAGTCCATATAGACAGGAGACATTTTATTTGTTAAGCATTTGTTGCAGCATTACCGCTAATGGCCCTCCACTTACACCTTTAAAATCCTCAAATGGGTTTGCAAACATGGCTGCCAAGATCTCTCCAGAAAAGAAAGCAATCACTCTTCAGGGACAAAGAGTTTAAGAGTTTTTCCCTTAAGACAAAATATGATCTAAAAGAGGAACACAGTATTCTCCTATAGAGCCTTAAACATTTTCAGCCAGCCCCATGCCTCTTACTCCATGATTTTTAGTACTGAAAGTTTTTTTTTTTCAGCTCTGATCATTTAAACAGGATCCATATGCAATAGTCTAAGAATTGGGGACAAAAATGAAAAAGAGGAAAATCAGCCTATTAATTATTGCGTTCCAGGAGCAAAAAGATTAATTCTTAGAGAGATTACAATGTTAAAAACAATGTAAAAACACTAGTAAAACAGTACTTGTGACCCTGTGCAACCTTTTACATTGTTGATTCAGGGCACTTATAGATAAACCATGTGCAAGCAAAAAGCTAAAACATAATCAATAAACTGCTAATCTTCTGTCATGTTTCATGAGTGTGAATACTGAGGCAATGGCAATCAATGTTGACATTTCAAACAACATTTTTTAGTGTTTTATTTTTGTTCACTTTTGGTCTGTAATAAAATAGTTCCTAACAAATGAAGAAATTAATAAATAACTGATCAATTAATTGCAAAAGTAGTTGAAAATGGGATAATGTGTTGAATTGTCTTCAAGAACTTGAACTATCGTCACACTCAAGCTCATACAAGACTTTCTTATCTATTCTTATTTTACATTTTGGTTTGTTCTGCTTTGTCTTATAACTATGGTTTAAACCAATTTTTATATGGACAGAGCAAGTAACTGGCAATATTATGTGTAGAATATGTTACTCAATGTTGATACCATGGGTGGGGAGGGGTTGAGCATTAACAGCTCAACTGTTTACGTTTACTTAAAACAACTGACTGACTGAGCTCACACGAATACCTGCCTAGACTGGTATTTTGACATTATTTAGTGTGTATTTGACTATTTAAGGCCAATAAGCAACGAAACTCAACTCGTTTTACAACACACTTTGGGTGTGAGCACAAAATCTGCAGAAACTAGTCAATTATGGGTTCACCCTCCAGGCTTTTACTTTAGTTTCAAACTCACATTGCCTGGAAAGAGGCTAGAAGTCATGCCTCTGTATATTTGAGCAATGTTAGGCAAGACATGAATTTAAACATCTGATCTGGTCATGCTGCATTTTTCCGAGTGAGTGAGGGGGGCAGGTTTGTGTGTCAACTCACTGTCGGAGATATGTGAGAGCGAGAAAACGCAGCTAGTATCTTGTATTTTCTAGAAAATCATTATTGGACTTGCTTCAGATATTTCAGTATCAATTTGTATCGAACAAATATATACACTTCTAAAGGATTATTAGGAACACCTGTTAAATTTTTCATTAATGCAATTATCTAATCAACCAATCACATGGCAGTTGCTTCAATGCATTTAGGGGTTGGTCCTGGTCAAGACAATCTCCTGAACTCCAATCTGAATGTCAGAATGGGAAAGAAAGGTGATTTAAGCAGTTTTGAGCATGGCATGGTTGTTGGTGCCAGACGGGCCGGTCTGAGTATTTCACAATCTGCTCAGGTACTAGTATTTTCACGCACAACTATTTCTAGGTTTTACAAAGAATGGTGTGAAAAAGGAAAAACATCCAGTATGCGGCAGTCCTGTGGGCAAAAATGCCTTGTTGATGCTAGAGGTCAGAGGAGAATGGGCCGACTGATTCAAGCTGATAGAAGAGCAACTTTGACTGAAATAACCACTCGTTACAACCGAGGTATGCAGCAAAGCATTTGTGAAGCCACAACACGCACAACCTTGAGGCGGATGGGCTACAACAGCAGAAGACCCCACTGGGTACAAATCATCTCCACTACAAATAGGAAAAAGAGTACGATTTGCACAAGCTCAGCAAAATTAGACAGTTGAAGACTGGAAAAAATGTGTGAGTCGCGATTTCTGTTGAGACATTTAGATTTCAGAGTAAGAATTTGGCGTAAACAGAATGAGAACATGGATCCATCATGCTTTGTTACCACTGTGCAGGCTGGTGGTGGTGGTGTAATGGTGTGGGGGATGTTTTCTTGGCACACTTTAGGCCCCTTAGTGCCAATTGGGCATCGTTTAAATGCCACGACCGACCTGAGCATTGTTTCTGAGCATTATACTGTACATGTATATTTTGAATACCACTACATTGTACTTAATTTTGGAATTTTAGATGCAATTTTAATAGTCTACACTTTACAAATGTATATATTATATATAAAATTCAACCTGCAAAAGTGTTTAGTAGGAGTCCACCTGAAATCCACCTGCTTTGGCAGGCTGGCAGGTGTTAATATCAAGCCCTAGTTGTCAATATCAGAAACGCAGTAGTACTGTTGAACTGAATATCAGCAAGCCTATGATTATATTTTTTATGTAACTTATGTAGCAGGTATTACCAGTTAAAGAAGTTAAAGTTGTGTTTTGTGGCTTTGACACTCCTCCAACCAAAGATTGTTCATATTTGATATTTTTGTCGGGATTCAGGTGAATGTAAGCTGTGTCAGACCTGCTAAAAAAAAGTGCCTTGGTATATACAGCAGATTTTATTATTTTTATAAAACTCTGAATGTTTTTTGTGTGATCAATTATTTCTAGAACACATTGCATGCAATATTAATAGTATGTTTTAAACTATTCATGTTCAGACAAACTTATGGAAGAGGAACATTAAAGTAGGTTGTGGTAAAGCGTTGCAAACAGATCGCAGGTAGAACTATAGGTTTACCTTGTAAGCCCTGCACATCAAATTCAATGGAAAATCTGTAAAGCTGGAAAGTTTTCTTGAACATATTATGCACTACTCTGTAGGTGTAAGATAACTGCAGTTGCTGGCATTTTGACAGTAGCGCATCTTCATAACAGGATTTTCTGTCCTTATTTCTCAGAATGTGACATTTTGGATTTTTTTTTAATCCTGTTTGTAGTTTATGGATTTGGTAACTGCAGCGCTACTGCCCTACCTATGTTATTTAAATGCAAAGTATTATAACACTGCTAGAATAGCAGTACCATCCCCATAATTTATTGCTTGCCATGTTTCTCTTTACATGCTGGTTCACCTCCAGGCTTTCACTGAAGTTTCAAACTCACATTGCTATCAGCTGTGCTTGGAAAGAGACAAGAAGTCATGTCTCTGTATACTTGAGCACCGTTAGGCAAGACATGAATTTAAACATCTGATCTGGTCATGCTGCTTTTTCCCCACTATCGCCAGAATAGATAATGTGTCAAAATGTCTGCAATCTCTATAAGCAGTTAATGTCCAGTATGTTATTCGGAATGCTGGCAGGGTTTATCAGACGCAGAAAAAAAAAATGTAACCGCAAGCTTACGCAATTTCACAGTACCGTAACCCTGTATTCCCCATTAAAGTTGGCTCATAACATATTCTGCTTGTCGCTGTGCTGTTAATTCATACCCTATCCTGCAAGTTCAGGACTGGAAAAGGAAATCAGCTCTCTTTCCTCCCATGGAGCTGGCAAATTAACAGTTTAATTTCTTGTAAACGTGTGGTGGAGGGGAATGAGGTTCTGCATGTACTGTATGACAGCTGGCAGCATACAAAACTTGTATACTCAGGACTTTTTAATTAATGTATTAAAATAAAATTGCCTGGGGAAATCTCGTATCAATTTAAGGCATGGAACAATAATGTTTTTGTAGATTTAAAAGAAAAAAGATAATAATTCACTTAACACCTTAAGTGTCTAACTGTTGTGACTATTAAAAGACACTATATTTATATGTCTTGTCTGAAGCATGGCGTGGACTGAAGATTACATGCCTTACAAAAATTTTAAATTCAGGCTACATGACTTTCAAACAACTAAATATAAATTCATTTCTCACCACCACAGAAAGTTACCTGTTCTCAAGGTAGACCGGCAGACGGCCATTGTGATTTCCATGTAAGACATGTTCCTGGATCAATGTATTTTGTTGATCCTACAACAGCACTCTTGTCTGAAAATTTAGCCTTAGCCTATCCCAACTAGAGTTCAGCTGGATACTCAGCTGAAACGATTATCTGGTACGGATAAAGCACTTTTGCTGAGTACGAGTATCATACGAGTAATATGAGTAAATATCTGTGCTCGGATTGAATAAAAATCCTCATTGGGTAGCTGACTGTGTCTGTGTTATGTGATAGGCTTGTCACAGCGCCCCTCACCTACACACACAGATTTGCTGTGTCCCGTGACTCCTGCCCTGCTCATTCACATGCAGAACACTGAGAAGAGAACAGCTCTCTTTCTCTCTCTGTCTCTCCCTCAGTCACTCAGGTTTGCGGGTCTTTTCCATTAACGTTTAGGGTTTCTTCAGCTTCAGGTTTGTTTTTTGTTTAGGTTTGTTTGCAGTACTTGCTTATTAACCCAGTATAGTTCATAACCAGTATAGTTTATAACCAGTATAGTTAAACACGGATGTGGAAAGACCTAAACCTGATTATAAATCTAAACATGACATAAACTGTAAACTCTTTCCTCTAATCTGATTGGTTGATTGGCAACTGACAACTGGTGCACCTGTAAAAATATGTGTTTTTCAATAAATTGAATAACAGATGTTCAAACCATTCGTTGCATTCCAGACAGAAATTAAATGACTGTTATCAGATTTTAAAACATGACTAATTAAAGAGAAAACATATTGACTCTAATGGCAAGTGTGATAACATGCAGCATCTTTTTATTGAGTTAATGTGTGATACAGAACAATCCAAATCACTAGATCAGTCTCTGTAACACAAATTAGAGCGTTGCAGTTTGTTTATGAAGTTTTTTATTGTTGCTTCAGTTCAATGACATGCTGCTTTAATTAAGAGAACTGCGCGGGGTGAAATCAAGCTTTAGTTTTCAGTCTTAATCCACTGTGCCAGCACTGTGCCAGCACTAAGCCACATGTTAAGTGTGCCTGGCATGTATTAATCACTCAATCAACAAATGAGTTTACTTTCCTTCAATATCCTCCTTGTACATCTTCTTAGAATATAAATCATAAACGTATGTATAAACTGCTTATTCACTGAAGCACTGCTACAGTCACTGTGAGATGCGACATGAAAAATAATAACAGATTAAAACATCATAGTAATTAGAAGGCCTTTATTTGGATATGGCCTTGTTGAACCATCAATAGCAGAAGGCCATTTTAATTTGAAATATTTTCCTCTCCCTTTTCCATTTTATCAGTAACTCATAAGCATATCTAATAGAGCAGGCTAGAGGTGCATTCTGGGATGGAAAACATTATTAACTGGGACAAAACAGACAAAGCAATGCAGTTAAATGGCTAACTCAAATTGCTGATATTTAATCAGTCATTTTCTAGGAATATGTTGCCGCGGGTATTGAAGCCACTTCTTTTTGAGTGAAAAAAATGCCTGTCAAGAAACCATCCATGAAATGCCTTCCAACTGTAAGATATATTTATCAAAATGAATCTTAGATTACAGTTTAGTTAGATTAGCTCCCAGTTTCATTTTGATGGAAACTCATATTTGATTCTTTTAAGATTACGGTACACGAGCACAATATTGCTTTGAATGAATATATATTCAATTATATGTTGGCAACAAAAATTCATATTGAGTTGATGCTTGATAATACATCTCTGCTGTATTATGTGCAATGTATTGGATTATACTGCTCATAAAGCTTTATTATTCAAACATTTGTTTGGCTTCCTCTCAGTGAGCGTGAGATACCTATTACACTAGTATTAAGGTGAGCAAAATATAATACATTCAGCTATCCATCTTCTATACCTTCATCCTCTTTAGGATCATGGGGGAGGGCTGGAGCCTCAGCAAGCTTCGGACTGAAGGCACTAAAATACCATGGACAGGTAAAAAAAAATACTTGCATGGGCAACTGTTTTGTTCATAATCGTTACCGCCTGAACATCAGCTAATTTGATTTATAAGGTACAAACATTCTCATAAACCTTACTTTCTGAGTTGATCTTTCAAAAGGGTGTATGATTTGGTTGATTCATGTAGTGATGGTTTCACATTATTGGATATATTTAACTCTCATTAGATAGATTAAGTGCGAAAGGTGAATGAAATGTTAAAATCAAATTATTATTTGATTTGAGCTGTCAGTATGCCTTCATTCATCATCAAATGTATACAATAATAATTCTGAAATTCATCTGAATAATTCTGTGACATTAAACTATAAAAAATAGTTTGATCTTTCTGAGATCATATTTGGAGTTAATGTTATAATGACTTTTTTATTGAGATTTTGTAAGTAACTGGGTGAAATGTGATGATCCTCAACACATTTAATGAAGCTTGTCAGGGCTAGACATTATCTTTTTTGCTCACCGGTCACTCCAAAATCACTAGCCACACAGCATTTTCACTGGCAGCAATTTTGACAACGATACCATGGGGGAAAACGTCCATATAGATATTTTAATATCGTCTCATAAGTTCTGAATAATGACATTAAACAAAAAAAAATTAGTTTGATCTTTCTGACATCATATTTGGGATTAATGTTATAATGACTTGTTTGTTTTGTTTTACAGACTTCAAACATTTTTGTAACGCGTTATCTATATATTATCTATATAGATATTATCTATATAGATTTTCCACTTTAACTATAAGAAACTTTGCAACTACTTGTCTACTAGCATTCATTAGATATTAGTGACTGTCTGCTTAATATCTGCTAACACTTTATTATGATGCTCCCCAAACAGAAATTCTACTGACTTGAAGTAACTTACCCTAACCTGACAGTCTACCCATACTCTAATGAGAATTATTTTACATGTAATTGCAAATTAATGAGAATTAAATGACATGTAATTGCAAAGTTACTTATAGTTAGTAGAATATCTAAAGTGGAATATTGAAATAAAAAGTGTAGCTGCATTTTTATTCTTTATTTAGCTGTTTTTTATTATTATTACTATTTGCAGTCTTTGTTACATAATATTGGCGTCGTCAAAAATCTTGACTAGATAATGTAGTCTTCAGTCCTGTAACATTCGATCACACATTTTGATTGTTACAGGGTTGGCATTAACACGTTAAAATTTAAAAAAAATTTAATAAATATTGTGTGAAACTTTGATGGTCCCCCAAAATACACTCAGAAATAATGTGCAAAAATGTTAACTTTAGGGGTATAACAGATTATCACTGTGGCAATACCTGTAAAGGAACAACTTTGTACCTTGTTTACTACTAAGTGGTTGACGTTAGTACCTTAAGGGTCCATATAACTATTCAAATATGCAACTTCTAGGGGTAGAAAAGGGAAATGTTTGAATCTTTTAGGTACCCTAAAGGTAAAAAAAAAAAAAGCACTTTTTTTCTTCTGACAGTGTACTGTATATATGCTGGTTATGGTCTTGGTGCTTTAGACCACAGGTGCGAAAATAAGATTTCTTGAAAGTTCAGCAGTAACCTTTTCATATCAAATTATTCAAATATCCTGAAGATTTTAGGCATAAATGGCACAGTTTCCTGATAAAGGGCTATTTACACGGCAAGTGCAGATTTCAAACACCAGTCACATAGGGCACAGAAAGAAAGTGTGTGTGTGTGTGTGTGTGTGTGTGTGTGTGTGTGTGTGTGTGTGTGTGTGTGTGTGTGTGTGTGTGTGTGTGTGTGTGTGTGTGTGTGTGTGTGAGTGAGTGAGTGAGTGAGTGAGTGAGTGAGTGAGTGAGTGAGTGAGAGAGAGAGAGAGAGAACTGCCTATTCTTGTTAAAATTCTTTCAATTTAGCCCAAGGAAATCACTCATATGCAAAACTTTGCTAAGTCCATCAAAATGCAAGATAGCATACTGAATTACAGTAATGTCAAGCATCTACAGTTAAGAGTTAAGAGAGGGAGAGATAGGCTCCTTCGTATTAAGGCATGCTGACAACATTTAAATGAAATATTCTGTCAGATGTTCATTATATTTTTTGTGGTACAGATGGTCCCAGTGTGTTTGTAAGTATGTGTGCGTGAATGTGGGGTTAAGGTGAAGTCAATGTGCTTCTTTCTGTTAATGCACATATAGTTAAGATGAGTAATTTAGCAGCCCTCATTTTCTCAGTTCCAATTATTACAAATTTACAGAAGAAAAACTCGATTTATATTCAGCACTTGTCTTGGATATATTACTATGTGTCAAGAGAGGAGAGGACTGAGTAGCGAATTTAAAAAGAATGAGAAAAAATACATAATGAAAAAATGAGATTTTCTTTTTGTTTTTTTCCTCTGCGTTTGAATACTCAGCATTGGGAATTTGGGCCCCAGCAGAATATATGGCATATTTTATCTTTTACCATTAATATGATGATTTTCAGTTGTTAGCTTGCCAACATTGTCAAAGTCTGTAATTGTGTGTGTGTGTGTGCATGTCTGTGTTTGTCAATCAAGAAAAGCAGCACTGAGTGCCGTTTCCCTCTCTGCTGTAAGAACAAAGGATGTGTAAATACAATGATTTTCATTCTCTCCTCAAAATGCGTCTGATTGTATTGTAATCCCTCAAGGAATTGCAATTGATTACAATATTTAAACTTTCAATTGAACAATCATCCAAACAGATCCTGGATCGTAATGTAATGACTGTTTTTGTTTATCTGATAATAAATTGATGCTGCTGATGAAAAATGAGGCAAGCAGAATGAAAACAGAATGAGAGATGCGAGCACTCACTCTGTCATGGAGAGACACGGGAAGAGAAAAATGCACGTCAGGAGTACTTGTGCTAAGCCTCAGTGGGCAAAAGGAAGTTTGTAATTATCCTGACAACAACTCAAATAGAGGCACAATCTGTCTCTTGCTCGCTATTCAGATGCACAACCATTATGATGCATTCATGTCCCCTTTATTTACCCTTGATAATGATCATAGCTCTTCCCCTTTATTGATTTCATTTACCAGATTTGATTTATTTGCATTGAGTAATGAATTTGCAGTTCTGTATTTGCTCTGCCGTGTTCTCCATCAGTCAAAGTAAGCTTAGTTTGTTAGGCTACAGTATCTGTCAAACAGGATATTCAATTCTCTATTGGTTATATGATTACATTGAAGTAGTTCTTCAGTTCTTCAAGTAGACTTTTGCTGGGAGTGACCCATTATGATAGTAAATGATTTAAGCTATAATGCATACATCTTGCAAGATTAAAAAAAAGATCATGACCAATGCAATGCTACTGGAAGAGCATCATTAGTCTTCTGCTAAAATATCAGTTGACATGAGGAATTACTAACACATAATCCTGTAATAAAAAAAGCCTGTACGTATTGGTATACTATTATTACAAAAGGGTACGCACTGTATGTTCTTGCTAAATTGCTCCCAATTTAAATGTATTCCCCAAACTAGACATATTGTTCTTTTATACTTGCATGAACATACTTTATATAATTACTATATTATACTTGAATTTATAGTATAATTATAATATTAAAAAAACGCAGTACTTTGTGGCTAATTTTCCAATGGAGGGATTTTTTGTAAGAAATTGATGCCTAAAATGCATTGTGTGTGTTTGCAAAACATAAATGCAAATCTATGATATTGTTTTCCACCAGAAAGAGTAAACAACAATTTCTACAAGACGGGTGCAGAATCACACAAAATCCTTTCTGTGGCTGGATATGCTTCCATAGTCTTATTTATCTGTGTGTCATTATACATTATGCAAACATGAGCGCGTTTTAAATATTGTATGTTCTCATGTTGGGTACAGATGACCCATGTCATCCCATGGCAGACAAACTTAAATGCCAGAGGTGAGCTACTGCACATCATTGAAAAGCCAAACATAATATGCCCCAATCAAGCTGTTGGTACAGCACACAATCAGTTCCTGAGGATTTTATAAGTAGAAGACATATAGCACACCAAAAGCTCTGTTTGAGACTTACAGTCCCTCACAGGTACATATATTTGGCACAACTTACTATGCATTATTATTATATATTATTAATACTTTTCATTATTATTAGTAGTAGTAGTAGTAGTAGGACACCATATGTTATGCTCATCTTTTACTTTTGGGAGCTTCATGGAAGCATTTACACAAAAGCATAATCTGTATGTAAAGCTTTCAAAGTGCGCTCTTGGTTTCACTCTTACGCTCGGTTTCCTACACTCTTGCTAAAACTCGTGTTACAATTGAAGAAGCACAATGAATCTCTTTTTACATTGCGTTTGTTGGTTACAATAAAAGGATTCGTGATTGTTCAGAACTGAGATCGCCCTGAAAAAAAACCCTGCCGTTGTCACGTCCACAGGGAACGAGTGCGATGCGGATACAGGATTCCACTGAAATAGCTTTATTCAAGAAAATGCAAAATAAAACACTTTAAATATAACCGAAACAGGAACAGGAACATCCACATTCGAACTGGTACACAGAACATGAAAGGACGTAGATATGAGTACAACTGACCAAGATCAAGGAACACAGGAGGGTATTTATGACAAACACAGGATTGAAAACAGCTGATGAGACTTAGGGTAGTGATTAGACACAGACGGGAGTGTGCAGGACCTGGAAGAGATATAAAGGAACCAGGAAGGGAAACACGTGAGACAGGGTTGTTACAGGCGTCTTGAACAGACTGGGGAGTCTGACTAACTTAAACCACTAATTTTCTGCTACATTTATGCGCTTAACAGACTTCTCTGTGATTGGCTACGATTTTCAGCGCTGTAAACAGAAACGTTGGACCATTTGAATGCAGCCGTCTATCTGCATGTATCTAATAAAGTCTCTGAACTCAGTAAAACTGGTACTGTAGAAACACTGGTACATTTTTCACATTTTTATAATTTCTACTCTGCACCAAAGTACCAGTAGACAACAATACTTCAAGGAGGTAAAGGGGTAAGTTACACAATTACGTTTTTCTCTCGGAAGGCTCACTATTTTTCACCATTCAGCCTCTTGCAAATTTTATTGCAACCGATAGCATATTATAATAATGTAATGTTAATATTAATATACCTTACCCCCTGTCCGACACCCCTGGCTAGCTGTGCATGAAATAATTTTTTTGAAGACAAATTGAAATGCAGTTGTGAGCAGTCTGCAGTGAGTGTACTTTTAAGGACCCGTGAGTGTCCAACAATGGCACAAAAACAAGAAAAAGAAATGATGAATGCATTACAAGTTCGAGCTCCAATTTTCCACTGTCTGCATTTCTGCTCATCCAATTAATTTGCTTTGCCTGCTCTTTGGGCGTCGTGCCTCAAGGAGACAACGAATCAGAAGACAGCATCCCTGCTCTTGGCTTGAGTCATTAATAAGAGCAACGCACTGTACTGAGAGATGCAGTGCCTAATGCAATTTATGAAGCTAAAAACAAAATCTAAATGAGAAGAGACGGCCCTCATCATCCTGCGGTCTACGTAGAGAGAGAGATGTCTCATGTACTGTATTGCCAGATTGTGCTTGCATATGTATGGCTTTGTTGCATATTTCTTGGCAACATCAGTGATGTAACATCTGTTATTTGTGCTTTTGGCACATTCTGCACCTCGTCATGCTCTGAAATGTCATTGTTCTGCCCGTTTTCATTCCATTGACTGTTTCTCTATATCTGGTGCCTGGAGACATTAAATGCATTGAGGACTCTTTGAGAAAGTTAGACAAAATAGAAAACACATTTTAACTTTGTTGACTTTTTAATGATGCAAACTGAAAACATCAAGTACTATATCTGAATAAGTAAAATAACATAGATGGAGGAATTATTTACTGACAAGATTTCAACCCATTTTTTTGACATTTCTAAATTTAGAGCTTTATTCTAAAACACATTAAATAATTAAGATACCTACTACAGGTATTGACCTAATTGTATTGTACTGTATTGCAGTTTCTGGACTGTGGCCCAAAATGATCGATCACACCCCAATATCTATCTAGTTGTGATTTTTGAGTTAACACAGAGCAAGACTTTAAGACTTAGTAGCGCCGCAAAAGTCTGGAACCAAGTCATTTTATGGCCCTTTAGATGCTAAAAGAGACACCTAGGGGTCTTTTCGTATTTTGTATTCATAGTTTTGTGTATTAAAGTGTATATATTCACACATGATTGTCTCTGTAATGGTCATGAATAAGTCACTTTAATGTTTGATTTTGCTACATGCTTTGGTACTTTTAAGTACGATAAAACATAAATATTCTTCTTTGTGGTCATAAGAATAATCTTCCTACAATTTCAGAAAGATCTTCTTCGAACTTAATTCTAAAACAAAGACAAATTCTGCAAGCCGAATCAAGCCATATTCATAATTTCTTATAATCCGTTGCGAGTAATTATCAATATACATATTTCCTTTTCTGGCTGATTTATGTGCGTATTTGATCATAAACGTATGTGTACATAAATCCCACCCCATTTGAGTTGTTTCACTACAATATGAATATAATACCTTTATAATGTAGTACATATATTTAACAATGATTATTTTACCGATATCCTTTCTTTTTCTCAATAAATAATAATCTATGTACATTAAGTGAGATATTACATTTTTTATACTGTAAAATGTACTGAAGTATAAAGTAAGATTGAGTGTTTGAACTCTGTATTTATTTTTTTTTAAATGTGCTATGAAACAGACGCTGTAATAGTATTTTCTTTCTTATCGTCATATTCTGTCTGAGAGAAATGTCTTCTCGAACTAGAATAAAATGTAGGGTGGGATTTGATATTCCATTGCAATCCATTCCATAGCAGTATTACATAAAAAATGATTGGAAGATGTGACTTTGTTTTATGGAAGTAGAATAAAACACTATCTCAAAATAAGAACTGAAATAAGAAGAAATGTTATAGTTTACTTAAAATTGGCATTGGACCTACACTGAATAGAGATTTTTCAACTACATTTCATTAGTGCTTCCCCTTCGTTAGTCTTTTCTCCTCTGAGAAATGATGATGGAAAATGCCCAGTCAACACTCGCAAAACTACGGTCTCTGCAAAGGTGTATATCATGCAGTCTGACATAAAATATATATGACTTAATGTATATAAGCTGGTCTTGCTTTGGCTCCTACTCAAAACTTTCGAAAAGGAAAAGTAAAAATTTTAAAAGGACTGAAAAATTTTACTTTGTGCACAATGAAAATTCTTCATTGGGTAACACTTTAAAATAGTTCCGTTATTAATGAATTACTACACAGGAACAAATGAGTGACGCAATATTAACATTCTAGTAACTGCTATTAACTAACAAGAAACTACCTTACGAAAACCTCAAAGACATACAACTTCAGTTATAACTAGAGTGATGTCATGTTTTCACTTAATTATGAACAAAAATAGTAATGATTAGCAATAGTGACTAAATCATTCAACTTATCATTATTACTTACTAATTTGTTAATCAGAGTTTCTTGTTGGTTAATATAATTAACTAGAATGTTTGTTTCTGTGTAGTTATTAAATGACAGAACAGTATTCTAAAGCCTTACTCTGTATTGTTCTCTGCTCTTCAATTGGATGTTACTGATTAAAATTCAGCTCAAACATTGTTCAGAAGTTCATTGTAGTCTGTTCCACTTAAAAGAGTTTTGACCCCACTGGCAAAACATTGCAGGCTTCACTGCAAAACAATGTCCCACAATGATTATAAAAATTGCATGTCCTAAGGTCTTCAAAGCTAATATCATACATGAGTTAAATTGTAGCAGGGCTGCAGAATGGAAAAGTAGCTTAGAGAGGTTGTAGAGCGTATAATGTGTGCAGTCGGAGAGAGATAGCTGTGCACACAGGTCTGACCAAGGCCTTAGCTTCGAGGTCATATGGGAAAGAGAGGAGAAACAGCATGCACACAGCATGAAAGATAGAAAAACAGAGTGAGAAAGAGACAGGGAATGATATAAAAAGGCAAGGAGCTAATGACAAACATTGGAAGACATAGATGAATGGAGAGAGACTCAGGAGGAAGGAGATATATTGTCTATGTTATCACAAGGTCAGGGCTTAAGCTGTGGGGTACTTATTCTATCACAGAGAGCCTGCTCAGTGAATTCTTCAAGAAATAGACCTGAATTTATCATCAGCATCTACACATTTAGACACGGGTAATGTTTGAGATCTGACCATTTCCTGAAGCAAACCATCTCTTTACAGCAATTCTCTAGACAGTCCTCTTAAAGGTATAGTTTAATCAAAAATGAAAATTATTTCATTATTCACTCACCCTTGTTTCAAACCTGTATGATTTACAATGCTTCCATGAAATATACTGTACATGGATTTTGAATCATGTCACTGTTTTCCAAGCATTTACAATGACCAGGAACTGGAATGTTCAAGTTTAATAAAGGATACAAATGTATCATACAGTTTAACCAAATTAGTTATCATTTGTGTGAGAGATATGGGGTCTGTTAGAAAGAAAGACAGAAAGACATAAAGAAAGAAAGAAAGAAAGAAAGAAAGAAAGAAAGAAAGAAAGAAGTTTTACTGCATTTTTCATCAGATAAACGCAGCTTTGTTGAGCATAAGACTTTTTTCAAAACATTTTAAAAAAAATATTACTGACCCTAAACTTTTGAATGATCGTGTATATAAACACATTTTATTTATTTTCTAAAACCCTATGAAGCCTGCTGATGAAACGTTATGGACCATAGGTCTGTGGGTTCATTTCTGATGTGTCTGTGTGTGTGTTTTGTCACTGGTCAGATTGCTTGTCGGCATTGCTTAGTAACCTAGTAGCTGACAAGCTAATCAACTCAGTTGCACCTGCTGTTTATCACTACTGCCTATATCTACCTGTGTTTGTCACATTGTTGTGGTGCTGATATTTTGCTGTTGTGTCTTGGGGTACAAGACCTGATGTCAGATGTCTCCATTACGCCTGACTCCAACTGGTGCTGGAGGAACTCCAACAGGGTTCGCCAGCTGGGGAACTAACCTGAGGAGCTAAATAAGCAGTGCAGCAAGCGGGACACTGAGCAGGGTTTTTACATTACCGGAGTACACAGGAGGACACTGACTCTACAAAAAGTTATAGAACCTTGCAAATGTGTTAGGTGGTATGCATCCTCACTCCCAGGGGGCATGGCTGGTCTAGGGCTTGGTATCCCAACACAATGGCTTCCACTATCCAGTGGGCGAACCTCTGCTTGGAGACAGCCTTTTCCTTCTGCGGTCCTCCATAACAGACAAAGGGGGGATGGTTGGTGGGGATCTTGGGCACATATCTGAGCCGAGGTCTCAAGATCCCGTGAGAGTAAGCTGGCCTGAATTCCAGACATGATTTGTCAACCCAAGATGACAGGAACTTAAGCTCAACTGACTGCAGAGGTTCAAAAGGGTCTTTCTGCAGGGCAAACAGCACGAGAGAGAGGTCCCAAGAGAGTACAACCTGGAATGGGGTAACGCAGCTGGGTCTTCATCCCCGGAATACTTCAGCCCACACTTCGATGCAGCGATGGACATCCAATCCTCCGCCAGAGTTCCGAATGAAACGTTGGGACCCCCCTTGACTGCAGCCCCTAAATGGTCAGCTTCCCGCAATGGGTGGATGACTCATCAACGAACGTCACCTCAGCATACTTTAAGCCCAGACACATGACGATTGTGATTGTGATTGTCAGAAGAGGCCAGGAAAGGACCACATCCAGTAGTACGGGTAGAGTGACATCTTTAAAAAGACACAGTGAGTAGAATGACACACAGGTAGAATGACATCTTTGAAAATAACACAGTGTCAAACCTGTGTTTGCTCTTTTAGGGAAATACTCTTTTAATAAGTGCTGAAGCACACAGGGGAAAGTTGCAGCACAACTGAACAGAGCAGCTGTATACATGAGTGAAAAAATTCACTCTGCAGCAGGAAGCAGCAACCACCGCTGAAATGCCGTCACTCGCAGCACACTGAAGAGACTTCCCCACAACTCGTAAGCACACTCGTCGATGATATTCACAGTTCAGAAGACAAACCGCTCAGCTCCGAAGCAAAGGCTAAATTTGTGAATCTCACACGTCAATGTGCATTGGCTCATTTAGTTACACTCAAATATATTGGTCTCTTAGGCGAGATCCCGTCAGTTAAGTTCTGACGTAACGTCGAACTTGAGTGACTGATAGGGAATTCAAGACTTGTTTGGTTCCACTCAATCACTCGATCTCTGTCAGTGCTCTAAATGGCCAGTCTTTTTCATTGATAACCCATACCACCAGGTCGGCGTGTCTCATTACCTCTGGCAACCAGATGGAAGAAATTCACTTTCTGTTAACTGACTCTCCTCTCACTCCAGTTGTTCTTGGTCACCCCTAGTTCATGCTCCATAACCCTCACATAAAATGGTATCAGAAGACTGTTTTTCCATGAAGTGAATACTCTCATCCATCTTTTTTATTGTCTGCGTATTGTTCTGTGTCTTGTTCTGCGTTGCAGGATAAGCACATACCTGTCATAAGTGCCCAGTGTGTACCTCGACCTGAAGGAAGTGTTTAGTAAGGCTGAAGATGCTTCTTATCCTCCATATTGTCTTGTGTCATAGTATTAGAAACCTCTAGGCACTTGTTAATGACATGCTGAGAGACATGGTCAATCAGCTCATTTATGTCTACCTGGATGACATATTGATATTTTCTTGTTCTCTCCAGGAACATGTTCTACACGTCAGTCGAGTGCTTCAGAGGCTGATAGAGAATGGGCTTTATGTCAAGGCAGAGAAATGCACATTTCATGCACAGTCTGTTCCCTTTTTGAAGTGCATTGTGTCATCTGAGGGAGTGTGCATGGATCCAGACAAGGTTTAGGCTTTAGTTGATTGCCAAGTCCAGATTTCCGCAAGGCCCTGCAGAGGTTTTTAGGCTTTGCAAATTTTTACCCTCACTTTATTCACAATTACAGGCAGCTAGCTCCCCCTTTGATTGCCTTGACCTCCACTAAAAAGGCGTTCAGGTGACCCTGGCGAAGCGTACCACTCCAAACTCAGAGGCTGCTACTATCATCGTCTGAATGATAAGAACCTTGTGTACATCAGATCCACCAAAAGGTTAAACTCTGTATTTTCTCATTCTATTTTTCGGTCATCTTGAATTTTCCATTTCTTACTGCCCGGGTTTCAAAAACATCAAGTCAGATGCGTTAAGCCATGTTTTTGGCCAATCTTAGTGCCCGACCCCTCCCGAGCCCATTCTGTCATAGAAACTTGTGGTTTCAATGGTGACTGGGGAGATCGAGACAAAGGTCCCGAATGCCCCTGGATCTTTTGTTTTGCCTGGAGTTTTACAGTCTGATGTCATTAGATGGGTCATGGGTTCAAGATGGCTTGACATGGTTGTACAATGTTTCTCATAAAACAACATCTGGTAATCTATGGCTCATAATTTTGCCATTTGCTGGGGCCGAATGTAAGTCTTTCATCTTGGTTCCATCCTCAAAGTAATGGTCAGATGGAGAAGGCCAGCCAAGATTTGGAGCATGTGTTGCAATGTTTGGTTTCTCAGAATCTATCCTCTTTGAGTCAGCAACTTTCATGGGTTGAATATGCACATAACTCATTGCCTGTGTCGTCCACAGGGTTGTTTCAATTTGAGAGCAGTCTAGGGCAGGCACCAATTTTTCAGAGTATGGAATCCGAAGTCCTGGCTCCCTCTACCTACCCCTTTGTCCAGAAGTGTTGAAACACTTGGAGGAGGCTAGACTCTCCTCCAGGTGAGTCCATACACCAAGGCCCAGGCCAGTCGTCACTGTATTGAAGCCTCCCGTCTATGTTGGTAAAAAAGTGTGTCTTTCATCCAAGAATATTCCTCTCTGCACTGTCTGTAATAAACGTACACCTAAATTCAACGGCCTGTTTGCTGTCACCAAGATTATTAGCACGGTGTCAGAATCATAATCTGCCCAATTGTGGACTACTGACTACATTGCCTCTTCTGGATTATTCCCTTGCCGTTCATAGGCAAGGCCTTTGTGGCCGTTTCTAACCACTTTGCCTGGTTATATGTTCCTGGTTTATTACAATAAACCGTTGATTGCATTCACTATTGGATTCTTATGTTGTTCAACTCTCGACAACTTTATATCTTAAGATATACACACACACACACACTTTAATGCAGAACACGTTCTTCAACGCAACCCAGGACTGGAAATAAAACAGGCACATACACTAATGCTAAATCTTGTAGCATGTTTTCACCAAGGTATTTTAAGATTATTTTGTTTCCAGTCAGCTTAATCAGGTAGTGACAGCCCTTGGGTGGTGTTCTAATCTTTAACTAAAATGCTTAAAATGCAGGCAGAACTCCACCATGGCTGAAATCAGTCATCTCCGCCCTGTTACTGCCCTTGTGGGAGCTCTGGCTGCATTTAGCACACAATCATGCACATCATTATTATTCCATTTACACAGGTGTGCTGCCTGCGGTACCTGTGGTGCCAAACAATGTGTAGTAAATGCAGGCAAATTTATAAACACGCATTACCCTCCATGTCCCTTCCCTCCCCAAAAATCTCCCTCCATCACTCTCCAAAAGATTGCATTTATTTTACAGTTCAGGGGGCAAAAGCAGCTGCCAATTATAAACTTGATTAAAACACAGTTATGCAAATCAGATGTGAGCGGCCCATGTAGCTCTGAGCAGCCTAGTGACACAAACCCACTCAGACTCTCTCAATCACAATTACCTTCCTGTGACGCCTACAATACTGATTAGACTAGGAGAACAATAGCTACAGCATACTTAAATGCAACAAACAGATGTTATCAAATATTCAAGAAGAAACACAGCATCAGTTACCTTCCCCTCTCCTCTCTCTATGCCTTTCTTTTTTCATCCTTCTTTCATTCAAGATTCATTGCGACAGGATCGATCCCACTGCTTTTCTTGATTAGCATTAGCATGTTGCCTTGCTTTGGCATACTGAGATAAAGTGGCTGCTGAGCGAGAAAAGGTTCTTTGCCCTTCAAGAGAAGTTAAAGAGATTGTTTGACAGCTATTATAAATCACTCAATATGTTTATTGTAAAATATAGAAATATTATTCATTTTTGGCTTGTTTTCCCTTAGTCGTCTGAAGTTCAAGAACAACATAAACCAGTCTATGGTGGTGTTGCCATGCAGGTCAATCTGCTCTCACTAAATACTGTATTAAATATTTTGCACCACACATCCAAAAAACAAGTCCAAAAACAGCTTTAAAGAGACATATTATTAAAAAGTACGGTACATCCAAAAAATTTAATTCTGTCATTAGAATCACTTGCTCTCATGTCGTTCCAATGCCCTTGTGTCCTGTATAATCATCTGCAGAACACAAAAGAAGAATGTTGAGGTCCAACCAATAGTTTGGGTGAACTTATCTTTAAGTGAAATTATACGGAAATAGAGATGCATTATATTGCACAAATCCAAAAACGTAGTTCAGATATGGTTCTCCAAAGAAATTCTCTTTTTTTCCGAACCAATCTGGGATTTACAGCTGCTAAGGCATCAAGCAAAAGCAACACTAAAAAGGGAAATCTCCGAAGCTTGAGACTAAAGAATTAGTAATCATCTTCTTTGGGACGTTTTAACAGATCTCTTTCTCCAGCAAAGGGACAAAGAAAAAAGGAAGGGAGTGAGAATAAGCAAGAGAAATTAAAATGAATCATGTGTGGAAAGTGAAAACAGTACTCAGCGATTTTTATTTTCATAAGAGGATGAATAATGTAGACAGACCGCACAGCAACAAAAGATAAACATTGGAGATGATGAATCCTAAACAATAACTTCAGCATGCACCAAAAAAGGAAAATGATCATAGATCACAGTCTAATTTCAACTTAACGCACTTGTTTACTTATACACGAAAAAAAACTACAACTGAAATTAAACTACTGATCCCATTAGACTTGCGATGAGTTTGCAAAACATATCCTGGACTGATGATAAAGGTGCAATCAAAACGTAACACGCAGGTACAAAGCAACACAGTGCCATTTATTTCAGTAAAAATAATTATAGATCATGGTCTAATTTCAACTAATCTCAACTCACTTGTTTACCAACGGTTGTTTTACCCAAACCCACATTTACGGAGTGTAGGGATACAAAAATGTTGATCAAATGTACTGTTTGTTCTATTGCTAAATCACAGCAAATATTAGGTGTGCTGTAAAAAGCCAAATGTTAATGCTCAAATATAACCCTACTCTCATTTATAATAAACCACTGATGAACCACGATGCTGCTATACTATATTTAATGTGTGTATTCAAACAGGATGTCCATATTTGTCTCTAGAAAAGCAGTTGATGTTTTTTTAAACAAATGACTGACAAATGCATTGGTTATCACCATACAGCTCTTCATCTGAGAGAGTTATGATTTATTTTCCACTTTCTGCTCATCTCTGTCTGTCTTTAACTTCTCCTCTCATAGCTAAAGCTGCAAAGAGGCTTGGTTTCCAATACCACAGTGAGCAAGCCACAGGCTTGTCAATAAAGTAATCATTACCTCTAAATTGAGTTTGTGCGCCTGGCTGACCAAAGACACTTGAAAGGCAGTGGCTACTGTGCTCTAGATTCAATATTTTGATGTGGCACATCACAGACTATCTCAGCTAGTTTAAACTTAAGGGTAGGTTTATATGTGCATTGACTCCCATTCATTTACGTTCCCATGCAGGAGAGTAATGACTAAAAAGCAACAAAGCAACTAACTTACCTACATTTGTAGTAGTTTCGCCCCAGTTCAGCTATTTAAAAAATGTGTTTTATAATAATAACTGCAGTGCAGCACAACCAAATGCAACATCACAATTTTTGTCATGTTGTATTTTGCACATAACTTCATTGCAAAATGCGGTAATCATACTGGACTGTGATACCCAAACGTATTGTAAAGCCCAAAAAGGCTTCACGTACGTGTGGGAAATTTCATCATCAGAGTAGTAAATTTCCTTTGGCATAGATTTGACCCAAATAAACAGCCCGCATGTGACCCATATATATATATATATATAATTCTTATATGGGTAAGTTAGGGCTGATGGCTGACATGGCTGACAGACAAAAAGCCATTATTTAACCACATTTACCCACACCTGTTTTTAACATTGAAAATATCCTTTAAACAGTAAATCAAACAGATTTAAACATGAAAATTGATTCAGTCTTAAAAATAGCATCCAAAAGAATTGATACTTTTAGCATGTCTCACCAGACTTTCTCACAAACCATCTGTAGGAAAAAGTAATACATTATTATAACTTGATTAGTATAATCAGACACCATTTTAATATATTCAAAAAAGGCCTCTTACTAATGGTTGTAAATTAAGATTACACACATTCTGTTACTACCACTGTGGCGAGCAGGGCGGGGTCGAGGGACCGTGAGAGCGTCACGAGAGCCGGTGGCATGATTGGTAATGAGCGCCACCTGCGAAGCCACCGGTGTCTCGTCTCACGGAGGAGCGGAGGCTTAAAAGGAGGAGCGACGACAGTGAAGACGAGAGAGGACCAGGCCTGGAGTTTATGTTATGTTTTGTGTGGGCGGCGGTCGACCGCAAGGGGCCGCCGCCATTACTTTCGTTTTGGATTTATGTTTTATTTTGATTATTAAAGTCTTTAAATGTCTGCCGGTTCCCGCCTCCTTCCTCCCTGAACATTTAACTCCGTTACACTGGTGCCGAAACCCGGGAGGTTGGAGGGACACGCTGTCGGAGAGCCCTCGCTGCTGGGAGGACTCGCGGTGCTGCGAAGGTCGGGCAGCGCGAGAGGGTGAAAACCGCGAGCGTCTGCCCGAGGCGGTGGTGCTGGAGCGAGAGAGGAGCGACTGGGACGGCAGCAGGCTTTCGGCGCGCTGGCAAACGGGGCGACTCCTCCACTCCCTCGCAGACGGCAGCCTCCCACCTCGTCCCAGGAGCACGGTCTCTAGCTCGCCGTCCCAGTCGCTCCTCTCTCGCTCCAGCACCACCGCCTCGGGCAGACGCTCGCGGTTTTCACCCTGCAGGGTTTTCACCCTGCTCGCCACAACCACATTTGGGCCATATGCCTCAGTACAAATGGGGATCCAAAAGACAATAACTTTCAATTCTATAGGCATGGCAAAACATGGTATGGTTTAAATTGTGACTGTGGTGGTCAAGTTCCCAAAATTAATGGTTAAATTTGGCCCACATCTGCTCAGCCATCATGCTCTATCTTTGGGCAGATGTGACAGATACCTTCCACATTAGGACCATGAGTCCTTGATAAATATGCATTATGCAAACTAAAAAAAATAGAGACGACAAAAATAACTTGTGGAACAACTGATTAGAACAAATGACAAAAATCAGTACAGTGCACACATACTATTCTGGTGCACATATCATTGAGTATGCATAAAAACCAAAGTATATTTTAAGCCTATAGTAATACTACTGACGCCATTAGACATCCAATGAGTTTGCAAAACATATCCTGGTCTGAAGATAAATGTGCAATCATACCATAATGCAGCTACAGTCCTAAGCATCTCCTAAATTAAGCATTGCACATGATGAGTCATTCTTGTGAATCGGTCCATTCATATGGCTCATATCACTGAAAAGATTCTTAAAAAGAATTAGACTTATATTTTCGACTTAAATTTGGATGTTTTTGTTGTATTAAGCATAAATATAGCCTATCTGTTTGAGTATGATACTGTCATCCTGTTCATTCAATCGAAAATCACTCAATATGGCTCCAAGGTTATGAATCATATCTTTTGATAATTAGGTTTATTTATAAAATCATTTATAACACACTCAGGGCCACATCTTATCCTTCTTGAGGGCTATTTGTTGTTAGATACTTTACAAATTCAAATTGTATATTACAAATTCAAATTTTTGTTCTATTGATCTGTCACTATACGGGTCCTCCAAAGATCCTTGATATTACTGAGAGAAATTATTTAGCATTATCTGCTTAAGAAATGAAGGTTGTATGTGAAATTAGACTGCATGAGTAATGCTTTAAAGTTCAATGTTTTAAAGGAGTCCAACATACCAAAATTACAACTAGAAGTTTTAAATGGGCTTCTGCAAGACCTCATTCACTGTGTGATTCCTGCACTATTCTATAAAAATGGACTAATATTCAACAACGGGGGAGCACTTTCCCTGTGCTTTAATCGCCAGGGATTTGACTTCACAGCATTTAAAAATTTTCACCAAAGTGGAGTGGAAAGTGGGTGCTTGTTTATGGTGAATGTGGAAAGAATATTTGAACTTCAGAAATAAGCCTGCTTTTAGACCTTCTCTGTATTCTCTCGGTCTCTGTGTGTGTGTGTGTGTGTGTGTGTGTGTGTGTGTGTGTGTGTGGGAAGGGGGTGCTGGGGCTCAGATAAACCCTACGTTATTACACAAAGAAGCCTCTATCCGAAATCGATTTGTGGACATTTTTTGGTCCCCATGAGGAAAACAGCCTATAAATCAGACTTTGTGATGTTTTTTGAAAATGCATAAAAGCAGAACATTTTCTGTGATGGGTAGGTTTAGGTTTAATTGATATAATATACAATTGTACAGTATAAAAATCATTGTCTATGGGAAGTCCCCGTAACACATGAAAACCCAACGTGTGTGCTTATAGATTTGGCTAGTTGTTTGAAAATGTCCTCACAAATACTAAAACTTATTCAAAAACAAATTATAATGACAATTAATGGGAATACCATAGCTACACCCTTCAGAAAAGTGGAAAACACACATTTTAGACAATGCAATGTGGTTATTGTTCCAGCACATTTTGTATTTATATGCAAATAGAAATCTCTAATATCTGTCACAACTTTCACTTTCTGCCCGTTCAGAAGTAGTTGTGGCCATTTTTTTTAACTTGGGGAGAGCAGTAGAAGTACATTTTATGAATACATTTACAAAGGAAGATACAGACCACAATGCAAAGATATTTCCTTAATGTTCTATATATAACATTAAGGAAATATCATATATATATATATATATATATATATATATATGATATTTATATAATGTATATAATGTATTTAAAAAATATATCTGCCCAACAGCTGTTATGGAGGAGATTCCTTTCACATCATTCAACCACTGACCTATTCAAAAGTAGGAAAGCTGTTTAATTTTTATTCTGTGATCTGCCCTTTAACAGTAATATTAGCTTCAATAACTCAGCTGTGTAATTCCACCCCATGGTTTCAAAGGGTAAAACTGTGTGTCTTGCTTTTTTTCTCCAAAAACCACCAAACGGTATTCAAGCATGATTATCTGAAAAATAAAACAATAGGCACAAAGCACACAACAACAATAACAATAGGTGTGCAAATATATATATATATATATATATATATAAATATACAAACACACATTTAAATGGATTATTTCCACTCTCATGAAAGAGCAAAATAACAGATACAAAGAGGTCTCTCACACAGAATATACTGTAGCAAACAATGTGACATTTGAACGCAGACATTTGAATTTTTGATCTCAAGTATTACTAGAATCTTTCCCACACACACATTTGCACAAAACATAAAGATACTGTAATATTTCAAGGTCAGTCTGACAAACAACATATAATTTTAATTCATAACACAGAGATAGAAAATCCATTGGTGCTCCACAATAAATGAATGAAACCAATAAAAGACTGTGTCCTGGAGATAAGTGAAAATAGAAGTGCATGACGATAGAAACCCAGACTAGAAACCTTTCAGATTTTATAATATGGAAATGTCAATTTTCATATCTATTCATCGAATATTAAATTCAGAGCATGTTTGGACCACTTCATTGTGACTTTATAAGCCAGGGGGTGACTGCACAGCAGATATGTGACCCCTAGAAAGTGAGATGCTGTGAGCTTAGAGACTTGTCTGTCAATTCAGCTCAGAGAGCAAAGAGCAGAGGACAATAATGGGTCCATTGAAGACTCCTGGTGTTTTCCTTTACAGGATTTCTTTCTCAAGCACCTTAAACATGACTCCGAACACTATATACAGCTCTATTGCTATTGTGAGTCAGTATGATCACAGAATGGGTGTATCTTGTAGATTTGTTTTCACAATGATGGGATGTAACGCCCAAGCATGGAAACCCATATTTGTCCATCCAAGTTAGTACTGCAGTGAATTGTGAACACACACACTGCAAACCGTGGAAACACACACCCAGAGCACTGGGCAGCCATTTGCTTCGACGCGATTGAGGGGCAGCTCAGTCATGGGTATTGAGAATTGAAGAGAATGCTCAGTGCGCATAACTTTATATATCATTAAACATGTTTATTAGGTTCAATACCCACTAAAAGCCTCTTCTCAGTATTATTGATTGGTTCAGACTTTGAACCCGATTTTGGCACGATTTGTTTGACGTAGGGTATTGTAATTTTTAAATGACAATGGGCGTTGTGTCGCAAGAATCGTTCGTCGTAACTCGTATAGTGTGTCATAGTGGACAAAAACCGACGCGGCGTCTGCGATGCTTCAGAACTGAAAGACTTTCCTGTTTAATGGAAAAGTTTTTTTTTTCCACCGCTGGTTCTTTCACATCCAATATGAGCACAGAAGCTCTGTACACAGTTTTCAAACATTTAATAACGAAATAAAGTATTTGAGGTACCTTTATGCTATTTTGTCGATCGCGAGTAAATTTATATTTACTACTGGTTAAAATTATATGTAAAAAAAACATTTTACCTCAACTTCCCTTTGGAGGATTAAATATGGTCCTCTTCGTGCAATCTAGGAACTCGTCAACTGTCAGATTTTCTTTCTTTTGGGGGCTTTTCTGACGACAAGACATCCAGCGCAAAGCATGGTAGCAATCTTTTGTTTATGCTCACAATGTCTGTCGAAAGTCCCTTGATAGACATGCAAGCGGTAATTGGTTGGGAAGTAACGTGTAGAGTCAATAATCTGACACAGTGGCTATCGTAACAGATGAAAATATCATGTAGGCTGAACCAGGCATTTGTCTTTAGCTCATATTTCAAGACCGTTATTATGCTTCTAATTAAGAAATCACAATTAGATCCAAATGAATCGGTAAATTACAGACCAATTTCAAATCTTCCATTTTTGTCTTAAATACTTGAAAAACATGTGAGTGCTCAATTGTTCTCCTTCCCGCAAAAATAAAGAAAGAAATTCTGAATAAATTCAGTCAGAATTCAGGCCCCATCATAGCACAGAAACTGCACTCATTAAAATTACAAATGACTTACTTCTAGCTTCTGATCAAGGATGTAGCTCAATACTAGTTTTACTTGATCTCAGTGCTGCGTTCGACAATGATCATAGCATACTCTTAGATATACTTTAAAATTACACGGGTATTAAGGTAGATATCAGATGGTTACCATTTTGTCGATTTAAATCGTGAAAAATCTAAGATAACATCATTAAATTAAGGAGTTCACGAAAGAATTTGTTAGGCCGTCTGTTATTTTTCAATATATATGCTGCCACTTGGTAATATTATATCTAAAAAATTAGTTTCCGCTGTTATGCCAATGATACTCAGTCATCCATTTCATCATCTTTATGAAATCTTTAAATTATCCAAATTGACAGTGTCATATATTAAAACATTGATGATGAACCAGTCATTTTCTAAAAAAAAATAAAAAAAATGGAAAAGACTGAGGTAATCCTATAGATTTTCTCATTTCCCTATACCTTTTTGGAGTCTACTAAAGAAGGGATGGTGTTTTCATATTTGAAATAGCCTCCCTGATGATGTTCAGGGCTCAGATCCACTATCCCAGTTGATCTATATTAAAGGCCCATCTCTTTAGTCAAGCATTCACATTATACATGACTGTACAGCAGTTAAATCAGATCAAATGATTATCTTTACTCAAAATGTTAGTCAGCTTTAGGTCATATTTTATCTTTTTGAGTCTTACTATGAGTTGGTTATTGCTAGTTGTTCATTTAGTTGGTTAGTTTGCTCATGTATTTAAGCACTCATTAGTTCATTTCTTTCAGGCTCTAATAAAAGATCCTGCCAACTTTTTTTTTTTTGTGGCTCTAAGTAATGACTTCATCAGTTACCTCAGAGATGACCTTGTCACAGGTCTCAGTGTTGGCTCATTGATTGCCTTGTCTTTGACCTCATCTGTTTAACTCATTGGCAAATAATTGAGTCTTCACCTTATCGTTCTCATTTTAAACTAGAAAAGATCCCTATGCTATTTACGTTCATTAATTTGACAGATGCTCATAAGCAATTTACAGTACATTCTGTATAAACATGTTATCAGTACACCCAGTGTTTCCTAGGAATCATTACATTGACTTCTACTTTTATAACAGCAGATGTTTTTTTTTTATCCACAGTTATGTTATATTTTCAAGTTATATATTTTCTCAGTATGTATGTTTTGTTGGTTTTGCCTTCAAATTTAAACTTGAATTCTGAAATACAAAAAAGTGTGTGTGTGTGTGTGTGTGTGTGTGTGTGTGTGTGTATGTGTGTGTGTGTGTATGAATGCATGTTTTGCCTTCAAATTTAAACTTGAATTCTGAAATACAAAAAAAGTGTGTGTATGTGTGTGTGTATGCATGTATGCATGTATGTTTTGTTTGTTCTGCCTTCAAATTTAAACTTGAATTCTGAAATACAAAAAAGTGTGTGTGTGTGTGTGTGTGTGTGTGTGTGTGTATGTATGTATGTTTTGTTTGGCCTTCAAATTTAGACTTGAATTCTGAAATACAAAAAAGTGTGTGTGTGTGTGTGTGTGTGTGTGTGTGTGTATGTATGCATGTATGTTTTGTTTGTTTTGCCTTCAAATTTAAACTTGAATTCTGAAATACAAAAAAGTGTGTGTGTGTGTGCGTGTGTGTGTGTGTGTGTGTGTGTGTGTGTGTGTGTGTGTGCGCGCATGCATGCATGAGTGTTTTGTTTGTTTGGCCTTCAAATTTAGACTTGAATTCTGAAATAGAAAAAAGTGTGTGTGTGTGTGTATGCATGTATGTTTTGCTTTCAAATTTAAACTTGAATTCTGAAATACAAAAAAGTGTGTGTGTGTGTGTGTGTGTGTGTGTGTGTCTGTGTGTGTGTATGCATGTATGTTTTGTTTGTTTTGCCTTCAAATTTAAACTTGAATTCTGAAATACAAAAAAGTGTGTGTATGTGTGTGTATGTGTGTGTGTGTGTGTGTGTGTGTGTGTGTGTGTGTGTATGCATGTATGTTTTGTTTGTTTTGCCTTCAAATTTAAACTTGAATTCTGAAATACAAAAAAGTGTGTGTGTGTGTGTGTGTGTGTGTGTGTGTGTGTGTGTATGTGTGCATGTATGTTTTGTTTGTTTTGCCTTCAAATTTAAACTTGAATTCTGAAATACAAAAAAGTGTGTGTGTGTGTGTGTGTGTGTGTGTGTGTGTGTGTGTGTGTGTGTGTGTGTGTGTGTGTGTGTGCATGCATGCATGCATGTATGTTTTGTTTGTTTTGCCTTCAAATTTAGACTTGAATTCTGAAATACAAAAAAGTGTGTGTGTGTGTGTGTGTGTGTGTGTATGTATGCATGTATGTTTTGTTTGTTTTGCCTTCAAATTTAAACTTGAATTCTGAAATACAAAAAAGTGTGTGTGTGCGTGTGTGCGTGCGTGCGTGCGTGCGTGTATGCATGTATGTTTTGTTTTGCCTTCAAATTTAGACTTGAATTCTGAAATACAAAAAGTGTGTGTGCATGTGTGTGTGTGTATATATACACACACACACGCATTGTTTTGGTTTGACAATGAAACTGATAGACCTGGTTTTAGACCGCAATTATGAGCATGCTTTTGTGGCCAATGCAGCACCAATTCGTCATGGCAATGACAGATACAAGTTCTGCACAGTGGCCAGAGGGATTGAACCGTTTCTTTTCCAGAACAGTGGCGAGGTCACTATGTGATGCTAGTGAAGGAAAAGGCTTTGACTTCATCCGCCAAAATAAACCAAAGAAGCTCAAAGATATTTACATCTGTGACTATTCAGGTCAAGGGAGTGTAACCCTTCCGGGTACGATGTTTCAACCATTAGGTGCACATGGTCTTCCAAAAAGGTTCTGGCAGTGACGTGCCATCAAATACAATAGGGAATGCCACGATTTCCTAGGGAATGCCACCCAAATCATTAATGATCCACACCTGTGCTTCACTCTGTGGGCACTCAACAGTCCGGGTGTTAAGACTCTATGAGTTCTGGTGTGGAGAAGCCTCTCCCCATGTTTCACATTTTCCATACCCACTTAGCCATACCAAAGTTTTGGCTACAGCAGACTGACCATGAATATTGACTACGGTACATGGAGCAACAGCTATTCGTGTTGAATGAGGTTCAACATATGTGGTGGTATGCCAAAAAACTTGCAGTCCTTGAGAGCTCTATCTTCTGAAATGACTCTAGTATTTCACCAGCTGTAGCAGTCTGTGTCCAGTTTTTCCCCTTTATTATAGAAATATCAGATGAGGCAATTTCAAGTATCTAAGTATGCCTGAACTAATTGTTCAGCAAGTTTGTACTCTGTTACCATTACCCAAAATCCACTGGAGGCAGAGAACAGGATGATGGCAACAGTGGAGTCCATAATGAACAAGTCTGCACACTCTCTCTATAATGAGCACTATAATAATCTTGGAACACCTTTAGCCACCAGCTTATTCAACCAGGATGCTGTAAGAAGCAGCACTGGTAATCCTTCCTTCCTGCCTGCTGCTATCAGACAACACAACACCGTCTCCTCCTCTCCCCGCAGTCCTTGGCCACACATTACACTTGACAGAAACCCCCATGAGGGGTGATAACATGGCACAGCATTGACAGGTGTTCTCGTTTCGGGGCGCAATGGCATTACCTGCTAAAGCACTTTGCATTAAATTGTAATGCAGATGCATTTGTATTTTGTACACATTCCATGCCGGTATACACAGTTTTTTTTTTTTGTGTGCATGGTGGCATTTGTTGCACATCGTTTGATGCATCTGTTTGTTTGTTGTTTTTGTGCTGGAATTGCTCATCTATCTATTAATTCATCTTATCTTTCCAAGTAGAACACTGATACAACACTACCTCTTATATCAACAATCTTTTGTGTCTTTTTTTCTTCTTTCCATCACTGCCTGCAGTTTCTACTGTCGCCAGCAGAGATCGCAGTTTCTTGAATACTATTGATATATGCTGTATAATTTGAATATTGTAAATTTGCTACCCTATTTTATTTTATAAATGTAAAAATATTTAATATAATCATTTTGAATGTTCATATCTCCCCACTATACTAATGACAAAAGGTCACCAGGATTTTAAAGGGATGAAATCATGTTGAATAAATAAACCATATAAAACATCTCCCAAGATTCGGTTTCAATATTCATCCTTATGAACCTGAATTTGATGATCAACATCTAAATATTACATTTGTTATAGAACAGAATACTATTACCGGTTGGTATTTATGTGTACTTAGTGCTTCCAGAAACCCAGCCCACTAGAATAAAGGTTTAAAAAAAATAAAAATAGTTTATTAAATGATAGCTGTCTAGAGTGAAGAGGTGTATTCATCAGATGACTCTTAAAACATACTTTCATGTCAAACTTGATCTCTTGCAAGATAAATTGACTTTTGGGAAATTGATAGCAATATCAAAGTAAGTGTTATACTGCAAACAAAACAATGCACTTGATGAGAAATGGGATGTGACCTTTTATTGCCAACATGCATTAAATTGTTGCTTTTTCTGATATCAAGCAGAGATCTGTTTACAGTACCTGACACCTGCATGCTTTTGTTAAAAATATTGCCAGCTTATACAAACGCTAATCTATCTGAATATAGCTGTGTGCAAATTGAATTAACATTTGTGATTTAATCTGAACCTTGTTTAGCTCAATATAAAAAAAGCATAAAATATCAACATAGTGATTGAATCTCAGAAAAACCAGTAAGAATTGAATATGTTCCATTTGAGACAAACTCACATAGCTGTCGAAATAACTACACACTCGGTAACAAGGTTTAAATAAATGCTTGACGAGGATGATAAGAGAATAGCACCCTGTCATCCTCTCTTTACACCTGCTGTCATAAAAATTAAAATTTTCCACTTCCAAGCTAAATTAGTGTTCTTGTTTGTTCCCATCTGACTGTAGCTTTGTGTGGGCTTTTCAGTCGCACAGTACAACATCCAATCCTGGAAACTGCTCTATACTTTATCGTATTCTTGGTTGACCTTTGAGCAGCAAACTGTTTGTGGACAAAAGCACTTTATAAAGTTTAAAACATTAATTATTTATTAAAGCCTAAGACATGATAACCTCACATCACCTGATTCTACCCAAAATATTATGTTACTTTGTTAGGCTTAGTTAAGATTCATATCCGCTAGGCAGTTTAAAGTAAAATATGCACCCTGCACTCCTGTACTATTTCTATTTTTACTGCTAAACTAATTCTCATTCTTTGTTTAACATGCCAAGTGTTAATTAACCTTTTTTTATAGCTTGTAATATTGTTCGCGTTTTGAATTTCCCTTTGTGGGGGAATGTAATAGTAGTTTGTTGTTTGACACTCTAATTTCCTGTATTATGCTCATTACTGCACATTGGTATCGCAATGTTCTACTCTCAGAGATTTAATTTAAGTTGTTCACCGTGAGTTTAAAGGGCAATTCGTTTTAGTTTTTGAAAAACTTCAAAACATCCACAATCATTTGCAAAGAAAACAAAAAACTGGTTCATGCTAAATAAATATAAAGCCATGGCAATTGCTACTTTGCTACTTTAATTGAGATATTCTGCTGTCAGTGTAGAGTATGTTTTGCATAAAAAGAAATGTAACTTTATAGTAGTTAAAGACATTCAGAGAAAGAATATAAAAAGTCAGAATGTCTAGCCAGACTGGAAAATAATTAATGAATTCCATGTTGGCATATAGAAGAAAAGGTCTGAACAAAGATGTAATGCTTGTCTTCCTACTTTTGATATCCGTTTGAAAGTCTTTCGGTTACAGAAAAATCCAAGAGATTCAGTCACCAAAGAGGCTTGAAAGAAAGACACTTAGAAATGGTTTTGTATTAAGTGAAAGAAACAAAGAGAGAAAGTGTTTATACAGTGAGGCTCAATTTTAGAGATTTTATGTTACACTGCAAAATAATTTAAAAAAATAACACACACACACATACATATATACATATATACATATACATATATATATATATATATATACACACACACAGTATATGCGTGTGTGTATACATATAACTATACACACACACACACATAGATATTTTTACATACCGTAAATTTTTTTGCCTTTATTTCCAGCAAAAATTTTTTTTAACAATTTACCGGCGAAGCAAAATTGCAGAAGATTTCTTTTTGTTTCACATAATATTTACTGAATTATTGCATTTTTTTTTGTACACATTGTTCTTGTTTTATGCATGAACAGCAATTAACAATGCAATATTTAGCTAAAGGTTCATTCTTAAAACAAGAAAAAATGTATTCTATTATATATTCTTATGATTAAATATTTAGATGTTTATTCTTAAAATAAGAAAAAATACAAAGTATTTGAAATATAATGCAGAATAAGTCACACTAACATGGACATCCCTTCTGAATAGTACAGATGCATGGTCTGAATGGTCAGAGCCACTAACTGTTTTCAATTTAGCTTTGCAGGTAAGGCAGAGAGAAGGAAGGGTTTACCTTTAAGAAACCCATTACCCGTTTGTCCACTGTGGCAAGGTAATGAAGTGAGTGCATTATAGCAATTGCTCACAAACCCAAGCACCAGATGTCAGGAACCCCCTCAAGCACAGCCTATCAACTCCCCAGACAAAGTGCCTTAAAAACTTTCTCCGACAGGCCAGTCCCAACTGGTTATATTTATGTATTATTAATAAGTATAGATGTTAGTGTTATGTGAGTTTATATTGAATTCCAAATGTGCTATTTCCCCGCGAGGTGGGCGGGAGGTATATGTTTCAGCCTGTCTCCTGCCCGTTGAATTAGAACCTTCTCAACACACTGCGGTTTTGCCTTGGTGCCCGTGGACCGCAAGGACTGCACACAACCACACGTCCCATTCCTTCCTGGATCCCTCTCCATTCTCATCGGGGAGATTGGGACGGGATAGAGGGGTAATAGGGTGTGAAGAGAGGGGAAATGCGCCACATCTCACTGCTTCTCTTAAGGGAAGACTGGATTTCTCCATCTGCCTACAGACGCCTGTCAGATTATGGTCTGTTTTCCATGTCTTCGGCTAAGCATTGGAGAATTGAGGTTGGGAATCTAATTAAAAGGGTTTGTCACACCCCTTTGTTTATAGTGCTGGCGGGAGTTGGAGAGACATCATCTGTATCATGGGCAGGGTAATTGTTTATACCAGTTAAGGAGTCAAATAAATCTGGAAATTAACGATACATTGACAAAAAGGAAATAGTACCATTTGTATAGTACAGTAGCACTGAGCTATCATTTTAATCAACATTCACAAGCAAACAATATTTTGGTTTGGTTTCATAAAAGTGTTAACAATAATTCATAAAAGCTTCTAAGGTGGTCTGAAGTACTTTGTTTCTTGTGGCTAATATTCACAATATGCAGAGATAAACATGACAAATGAAAAGGAATCTGTAAGCGGGGGAAAAATGCTGTTCTGCAACATCCCAGAGCCCCATGTGTCAGTGAGTGATAAATGTGATATCTAGAGGCTATATGCTAGGCTAGCGCCTTTTGTGCCCATTAATCACTTTGAAATTGAAAGGGAATATTACTGATATCATGCTGGTTGATTAGTGGTGAGATTGAAAATATAAATATTTAAGCATAACTATACCTTTTTGTAAATTATTACGGTTAAAATCCCTACTACAAATGCAGTCTTGGGGAAGCAATGAGTGTTCTGAATGTATGAACAATCACAATTAGGATGAGATCAAAAGTGAACTGAAAAATGTAGCCTGTACTGAAGACCAACTAACTAAAATACTTACTAATTTGTAGTTATAACTGAGTCGAATATATTGTGATAAACTAAATACAGTGGAATACGTTAATGCTGACGGCCTCGGGGGTTGCAAAAAAAGCATTGAGATAACCAACAACCAATATGGCGATGTATTTGATGAAACGATCGGCATGCTATAAAAATGAATGCACTGTATATGTTTGCTAACAACATAAGGTATATGTGCACCAACTAACAGCAGAGATTTACCAGTATACAATAAAAATCATCTTCGATTCTCCATACAAACCTTTAATTATATTCGCCAACATTACGAACACAATTTTGCTCACAGCGTAAACAGTCACAACATATTAGTGAGGTCATCACGCTGTACTAGATTGCATACTTTCGTGCGTTCTGCCTGTCTAATATGCTTTCTCAACAAATTCGGCTTCGTCCCGTCTTTTAAAGACCTGGATCTTCAATTCGCAGCGGCGCTGAGCAGAGCATACATCAGAACAAAAACAGGGATGTGTTTGTGTGTGTGTTCATCTAAGCTTCGTACTCATTGTTCGGTAACTGCTCGTTACTGACCAATCTCAAAATATTTGAGAAAACCAATCAAATCAGAGAAGGCGGGCTTTATGTGCACACAGAAGCGGATGAGGTTTGCTGCTCGTTGAGAAGCATAAGAACGTGAATGTGCTTTCACTTCAGAGAGTGCTGCGCGCTGTGAGAGAAGCGTCACTGACAGAGCGAACATATGGGCCGCGATCCACGTGCAACGCAAACTCAGCGCATGCGCAGTCAACTCGGTACTATCTTCAGTGACGAGATAACCATGTGAAGTGGCGAATTTGTCCCTCTTTTGTGCTCAAGATATTAGTGTTCGGCGACATTAAAGAATCGACATTACCGAAAAGAAAATGCTAAGACAAATAGGGAGTTTGGCCGTTCCACTTCAAAAATGTCGACATAATAGGATTGGCGAGTTAACCGTGAGTCGAGATAAGTGAACTCCACTGTATTTTGTTATAAAAAGATGTAAATAACACATTGAGAATCAATGAATGAATCTTTCAATCTTTTCATCCAAACGAAGCAACTCAATGATTAAACATTTGCTATGTGAATGAAAGAGAACAGTTTTAAGATGAACCAATTCATAAGAGAGAGTCGTTTTTTCCAAGTCTACATTTTAAAAACGAAAGATTCGCTTCAGGAATCAGACTTGTGCAAATTAATTAGAGAACCATTTAGGACGAACTGATTCACTAGAATGAATCCGATGTTCTGGCAATGATACATATGCAAGAGAAGCAAGGCTTTTGGTGATCACTTCAGCTCAGCAAGTGAAGTCGCTTGAGCAATTCAACGCATCATTAACAACACTGAAAAAATGTGGTGCTAAAAAAAGCTAAGCGTCATAGTATGTAGATAAAAGACTTTACTCGCCAGCACTCCTTAAATGTAAATGTCAAATTATGTTTTTACTACTTAGTGTTTGTTAAATATTTAAGGAACAGTACCCCCTTATTATTATTTACTTGGGAAAGGTGAGCCATTATGCATCTGCCATATCTAACACCTACCAGTGTGCAAAGATACTCCAAATTTTAAGCATATTAAAAATCCTCTAAAGGTATACGAAACAGATAAAATGAGTTGGAATGGAAGGAATTATAAACAGGCAGAGATAAGCAAAACCTTCCCCCCAGGGCTTTCATATCCCGCAGTTATTTTCTAGCAGTCTTTGTAACATGAATCAGTATTTTGAGAGTATGCGAATCCTGGGAGTTTTCCTGACAGAGACATGCTCTCGGGGAATACTGTATGTGTCATGCTGTTATTGCTGTTGGTTTCTTGATTACACATTTGAGTGATGGACCGATGCGGCAACTTACATTTGGAAAACAATAACACAGACATGTACTGTATCACAAAGCACATGTTTGGATGCACATCCTTGCCTTAATGTTTTACAGCGAACATTCAGTGTTATCAAACAGACATTCCCCACAATCAGCTCTGAGGTCAGGAAAATGAAATGACAAGTGCCAAAAGCATGTGGGTTATTTTGGGATGATTGATTTATCATGACTCAATCAACCATCAATGCTACCCCTCCTCTCCTGTATCTCTGTGCAGATTAAAAAGATGGGGAAAAAATAGCAAGTGTGTGAGGTTTGGATAGACCGAAGGGTCAGATATGATGGGAGTTTGTGCGAAGTAATAGAGATGTATTATTTTGGGCGATATGGAGAATTGCTTTTTATCCCCGCTGATTGAATTCGAGGCAGGGAGATATTGATCAAATGAGCCAGCTTTTTCCTTTCCTCTCATATTACACTTTCTTTAGGTTTTTTTCTTTTGAAAAGAGACACCATAGATTTCTTGATTCATTTAATTAAAATAACACTGACCTAGTGGCATTTTGGAGAAAATGTATTTCTGCTTTTGTTCAATTACAGTAACTCAAGTTTGATGCCTCCATTGAGTTGAAGGTCGACAAGAGCGTTCTTTTAATAACAATAATAATAATTTATTTTTAAATGCATTTACATTCCCTTCAAGCTCTTTTCAGATTGACATTTTAAGGAATTAACCAATGGCTCCAAACTTATAAAGGTTTGATTACACCCTCAAAATGTTTTCTATATACCATCAACATTCAAAGCTTTGTCTTTATCTTCTCAAATACAAGATGACATATTCATCAGAGGTCTCTCTCTTACTAATCCATGCTTCTCACTGTCGACAAGAATATTTCTGTGTTTCTATGTGTGTGTGAGAGGATATGCAGCTGTCTAATTGCAACATTAATGAATGCATTTCTTTTGGCAATAACGCTGTTTCACATGTTCTGAGCTATATTATCACAAATCTTGTACATATGCTGTTGTTTATTTCTTCACAAAGAAGACAAGAAGCAGACCAAGAAAAGGAAAGAGTGGAACTGATGGAGGACTGGGGTTTGCCAATTGATTTGGATGCGCTTTAACAGGAAATGCCAGCATCAAAAGGGATTGCGGCACAAGTCAGGGAAGACAGAGAGGAAAATGAAGATGTGACAGGAGATGATGCAAAAGGACGAGGTGATTTAAAGTGACGGGATCCTCATTATTGATGTCAAACAAGGGTAACTGAGGAAATGTTGGATGAAATATCCAGAAACCAAAATCTAGAGGTTTCCAAATGAAGGAGAACATTTTATTATTATTTATTTACTGTTGTGCCGTTTAAAACTTGTGAACTTTATAGTACGAAAGGAAAAGAGAGTTATTTTTTTCTCGTGGCAAATTTATGTTTTGGTGAATTTGTGCGTATTTTATATAAATTTGTGCTTTTCATATAAGTTCATATATAATATATATATCTGCTTACACCCCAGTGACAGTTATTTATGGGAGGAATTTCATGATTTCATAAAAAAATTCTGTAATTTCGGGATCCTATGAACTTACAACGAACAGATACAAAAGCTTTCAGGCTTCAAAAAAGATATAAAACAATCATGTAAAAGAGCAACCAGGACATTGTTTGAAATGTCTTCCATGGGGGGGGGGGGGGGGTAATTTCTACTTTATAGTTTTACTAGCCCTTTAAAAAAATTCTACACTGTCTCAGTATTTGTTCTCATTAGAAATTAGAATTAAAAACGTATACCTCAGTCTTAACACACACTACTATCACAGATGTTGTCTCAGTGCCCTTTCCAATATGTTTCCAATATTTCTAAGATGTTATTTTTATTCTTGTTCTTTCCTCTCTCCTTCTTTGAGAAGTACATTCTGTCAGTTTCATGTGTGCCTTCCACATCCTCCTCCAGGGCAATCTCTGTAGAGAGAGAGAGAGGGGGGGGGGGGAGAGAAAGAGAGACAGACAGAGAAAGAGAGAGACTGAGCGGAGTCTCTGAGTGGCAGAGATAAGCCGGCATCAATGCTACAGGTTTAACCACAGCCAGACGCGAACCAAAGAGAGACAACCACGGGGCAGACAAGCGACTCGCCCAAACATGTTTGACAACGAGACGCTCGCTCTCCCGTTACGTTCCTCACACTTTGAAGTGCAAATGACATTGACAGACAAACAGGCATGTTCAGGGTTTACTTTATTTATTTATTTATTTACGTGGACTTACTCAGATACGGGATGAGGAGAGGGGCCTGATGTTCTGAGATGATAAGATGGTTGAAGGTTGAGTTGTACATTTTGCTTTCTCTAGCTACTGCTGCGGTTAGATTAGGAGATTGGCATGGCAGTAGAGAAATATGAAAAACAGTTTTAAAAAGTACCCAGAAGGTTGGTCCTCCTGACAGATCCTTTTATCCTGTTGAACATGGGCATTCATGTGAAATGCATGAATGTGTGAGCTCTCGATAAAGAGCAAGAACGGTAGAAAAACCTATACAATATCTCAAAACCGACAGTATTCTAACATATTTCATCATCATTTTGATTCAAGTAAGTTGTACAGGCTAAATATCTAATGACACGACTTGTATTAACAAACTGAATTACAAAAGTAATTACTATTTGCAAACGGGTTTTCTGAATAGTCCCCTGAATGCCATTCATTTCAATCATCTTTATGAAATTATAGTAAAAAAGTGTAAGGATTTTTTTTATGACAACAAAGAATGAAACCAGGTATGTGTATATATATATATATATATATACATACTGTATATAGTAGTTTTAGTAGGAAATATCCGTTTACATTTCCAAACATATTTTTCATTTTGATTGATTCTCGTAAATAATTTGAAACTATATATATAATTTAAGAAGTTTTAGTCAGTAAGAGAGGCTATATGTGTATGTTAAAACATGTTGCACTGCTTTCAAAAGGTTATTTTGTCTTGCTTTTGAAACTCGTCAGTGTGGGCTTTTTCATTCAGTAATTAAATAATAAGCCCAGGCTTCTGTGGTGAGCGATAAGTACTAGAGGGAAAGTTTTAGCATATTAATTAGCAGTGATTTAGTATTCGCCCCAGCTCCAATAAAGACCTGAAATCAATCGCCCCTCACAGAGGATGTACTTAGTGCTGGTCCTCCCTATACTAAATCTACCCAAGGTTCATAGGGTCTCCAAACAAACAGGGAACTGCCTTGCTCTCAAAGATTAAGTAGCATATCACAATATAATGTAAACATATTTTTTATAACATGCAGATATAAATGCGGATTCAACTTTAGCAGAGTCATTTGTAAATGTCTTTTTTTCCTAATACTTAACGATTTATATTTATTTAATAATGGAATCATGCAGTGTGGCAGATCATGACATGCTAAAGAAAGGAAAGAAAGAAAGAAAGAAAGAAAGAAAGAAAGAAAGAAAGAAAGAAAGAAAGAAAGAAAGAAAGAAAGAAAGAAAGAAAGAAAGAAAGAAAGAAAGAAAGAAAGAAAGAAAAAGAAAGAAAGAAAGAAAGAAAGAAAGAAAGAAAGAAAGAAAGAAAGAAAGAAAGAAAGAAAGAAAGAAAGAAAGAAAGAAAGAAAGAAAGAAAGAAAGAAAGAAAGAAAGAAAGAAAGAAAGAAAGAAAGAAAGAAAGAAAGAAAGAAAGAAAGAAAGAAAGAAAGAAAGAAAGAAAGAAAGAAAGAAAGAAAGAAAGAAAGAAAGAAAGAAAGAAAGAAAGAAAGAAAGAAAGAAAGAAAGAAAGAAAGAAAGAAAATGTTCCCAGAGCAGAGTAGGTATTTAACAATTTAGATTCTTATTTATTCTAGACACACCAATAGATAAATAAATCCATACATATGTAGTATAAAAAAACTTCATACAGTCTAGATCTCCAGGTTCAATATCAGTCAACTGTGTTTCGTTAGAAATGCCACGTGATGAAAGGTCCTTTTCAGATTGTGTCAGTATAAATCAATAATCAAAATGTTCATGTGCATGGTTTAATGTGTAAGAAATAGTCTGTCCTGTCCTATCCTGTCAAGTACTTTAGAAACAATGCCCATTAGTCTTAAGTTAGTACATTTAGACAATTGTTGATGTATTTTTGTGTTTACTTAAGCTTTCATGGTTAAATTATAGCCTGTTTATCACGTTTTATTTTTGTTATAGTAAATCACACATTTGGAAAATCATTTCATTATCGTTTTTCTGACGGCTAGTCTGGTGTCAGAGTGATACTTTCATAAAACAATTATTTTTCTGTCAACAAAAAATGTGATGTACAGTAATACCTCGGTTTATGAATGACTTTGTATACGAGCAAATCGGTGTACGAGCATGGAAAGTCATATCGAGAACTTTTCCCTCAGCCACACGCATTTTTTTGTGGAAAAGTCCTAACGCTCAGCATCTTCGCCTGCATTTTTACTGGAAATATCCTAACGACAGTCTATCACCCCTTAACTCATTCATTCTCTCAGCGTCGCTCGGTTTGGTTGCATCATTCACCACAGTGCATACTTTTATAAGTGATTTACAGTGGTTTTACCTCGTGTTGTTAACATTAATTGTGATCGCTATTGTTCACGTAGTGAAATACACACGTACAGTACAGCTTATAGACAATCACCCTCAAGATGAGTAAGAAAGACGGTATGAAATCCTCCCTCTAAGCAGTAACACCCTCCTCTCGTCTCCATAACGCCAGCAGCGATGCTACTCAAAGCTAAAGTGCGTGTTACAGTATATTTTCATGTATTTTTAGAGTTTAATTGTCAATTATTAATTAGTATTTATATGAGATATTAACGGTTATCATTTTAACTGTAATAGGGTAAAACAAAAAAATGGGCATGTATGGTCATGTGGAACGAATCGAGTGAGTTTTATTTCATTCTTATGGGGAAAATTGTTTTGGTGTACAAGAATTTTGAGTTACGAGCTCGATCTTGGAACGAATTCAACTCGTAAACCGAGGTATTACTGTACTTTTACTTGTTCTTATTGCAAATGGAATTTTCTTTAGATTTTTCAATACTTTTTTCAAAAAGTTTTCATAAAGGGATGTGGGAAGGGGTCATTTCGACAGAGGACTCTAGACAAACTTTTACTTAGGGTACCAATAACTGTACTCGCCCTTTTACTCTCCTTCTCCTTTTGCTGATTGGTTGCAGATGAACTTTCACCACAGCTTCTTTTACTAAACGTTGTTTTTCTGCTATGCTCAGCATCATAATTAATGTTCCTGATGCAGAGAATTAGTTTGAGCATTTAATTAGTCATAAATGACAATTCATTTGTATAAATTAATATTAATATAACGCATGCTTAGGCTAGAGTGCTTTTTAGGACTAAAAAACCAAGTGTGACGGCTGTTTAGGACTTGCATGATGTGAATGGATGTTTCTAAATCAGGCCTGCAGAACAAACCGTTCCCTGCTTTTCAGAGAGAGTGAAGCTTATTTGGCCCTTTACACATTTGCAGCTCACAAAGCTTAGTGAGTCTGATTAGCCTGGCTCACACTGCAAAGGCACTCCAAGGCAAGTCCCTTTTTGCCAGGTAAAATGTTTTGGGAAGGACACAACAAGTAGTTTAGAACAATTTGAGGCTAGTTTTTTTTTTAACCCTAAATGCCTTCCAATTACGCCCAATCAGCCATTTCGCAGTGTGAGAGTTTGGTCTGTCCCATGGTAATCAATCTGAAAAACACCTCACTGCTGGCATGCTGCTTAGCTTGGGACTCATGCCGTCTCTCCCTCTCTCTTTTGTGAAATTGTATTTATCATTTTCCATATCGTTCCTCCCAACCACTTTGTTGCAATCCATCTCAGCACACCACCTCTCTTAATTTGAATTTTCCATGCTGTTTTCTGGCCCTATGCATCCTTTTTTCTAGCTCTACATCATCATATCCTTCTCTCTCTCTTTCACTATCAGAGCTGTCATCTCTCTTTGTCTCCAAACACACTGATGGTGTTCCCAGTATGTTTCCTCAAGCCCATTACACAGGCTGAGTGTATGTGTGGGTGTGTGGAGAGATGTGATATGAGAATGCAGTTGCCCTGTTTGGAGGGTCTAACCGCTGAGACGCTGTTAGATAGGCCATTTGGGGAGGGCGATGAGAGCTAACTGGTGTTCATAAGATGTGGCTGTCAGACAGGATGTTGATGAATGAGTGTCTACAAGAGGTGGCTGAGCAGGATGGGTTTTAGGCAGTTGATAGAGAATGTTTGATGCTTGCTGAGATGAAGTGTAGTTGTTTCAAGCCGATTGTCGATCGGTAATGGGTTGGGTGGGCTGATATGACTCAAACAGACAGAGGTTGAAGATAGAGAAAGACCAGGCAGAGTTATTTGCAGTGTGAAAAAGGCAAAAATGAAACATGACCGATAACTAGTCGGGTGCACTAAGAAATGCTATGAAACTACAAATAAAGGTAAATCGATCAACACTTGTTGATGGGAAAATTAGAGTTCATCAAATTTGATGTGTTTTGGCACTCACACCTTTATCAGGATTTAAAGAAAACAAAATAAGAGAAACGTTTTAATTATAAAACAATAGGAAAGTTCAACCATCGAATAGAAGAAAACAGAATGCTTTCTCTCTCTCTCTCTCTATATATATATATATATTTTTTTTTATTTTTATTTTTTTTTTATTAGATGTCAGTAAGTTTTTAAAATAAACAAATACTTCTACTCAGTAAGGATGCATTACACTGATCAAAAATGACAGTAAATTTACATTGTTACACATTCTATTTGAAATTAATTCCGTGTGTTTAAACGTTCCATTTATCAACAGATCCTGAAAAATATGCATTGTGGTTTCCACTCAAATATAGACAACTGTTTTTAATTGACGTAATAATTATAAGAAATAATTCTTGAGCACCTAATCAGCATATTCAAATTCATGTGAGACTGAAGACACATTCTCTTTAAAATACATTCAAAGAGAAAACGGTTATTTAAAATCGTAATAATATTTCAAAATATTCCTTTTTTTTTTTAAATCAAATTATTATACAAGTCTGACATTTCAGACCAAATTGCAAAAAAGAAAAGAGCATTTCACTGATGTCCTGCAGGATTTTTCTATCACTAAATGTTATTTTAGAGGAACAAAATGTTCAGAGCTACATTTCTGTGCCCTGCTAAGACAAATCATTTGTACTCGTTTAGGTACATTCCTGTACCTTGATTTTTCTGTGTGTGTAGCACTTTAACAAGTCTGTTCTAAATGCTTCTGTCTCTCACATTTGTCCCCACAGTTGATACGACTATTCTTCATAGTTGATTATAGCTTTAGGGTTAGACTTACTGCAATGGGAAAGGTGTTATGTTATGGTGAGTGCTCGACCCGGACAGCACACATTACTAGCCACTGCATGCCAGCATAGCACATTTTTCACAGCTTGCGAATCAAGGGCCTTTTAAGCTGTCAGAGCACTTTTTCTGTCCAGCAGCACAAATCTGCAGAAAGGCTGAATTCTAACCTCAGTTTGACACCGTCCAGTGTGCTTAAAGAGATTTAAACAAGCCCTATTGGCCCTATGGCCTCTCTCTCAAGCACACAAAGGCACAGACTTCCTGAGCAGCCAAATATACCTGCATTCTTTCTTCCTCCAGACATTTTCTCATCAAATGCCTATTTGGAATCACGGATTACTCAGATCCTCTCAGGAGTGCGCGTACACACTCACAAGCAATTGGGGGGGTGTGCATCCTTTTGAAGTGTCATGTCTTTTTGCAGAAGATTTGTGAGAGGAGGTGAAGATATTTAGCAGGGTCACATGTAAAGGGGAACGGTGCTCCAAAGAGACACTTGGCAGGCAGTCGTGAGTCAGTGGGCCATGGCAAAATATGCACACACACAATCGGCATCACAATATTTAAAAAATTGTTAAAAGTATGTGATTAGCCCATTATAATTAACAGGTTTGGCCAATTCAGCTCTAACAGGTGCTAAAATCAAGCATTCAGTCATACAGTCTTCCTTAAACAAACATTTATAGTAGAATGGGGAACTTTTCCATTCTTCTGTTCTGTGAATGAAACCAGGTCCTTAAAGAAATGGTTTACTGGTCTGGTGTGGAAGACCACATCTAAACCTCACTGAACACCTTTGCAATGAACTGGAGCGGTCAACTGTGAGCCAGACCTCATCAACGAACATCAATGCCTGACCAGTGATGCTCTTGTGTCTGAAAAGAAGTAAATGCCAAGCCATGTGAAACTTCCTCTTCATGCCCATGGATTTGACATTAAATATTCATTGGTGTTTATGTGTACACATTCTTTTGGCTATGTATTGCAATATATTACCATTTAAATCTTGGCCAATGGTTATTCACTGTGTTTAATAATGATACAAACATAACATAAATTATACTAATGGAAATTAATGATCAATTATTTATTAATAATAGTATTTATAATATTTATAATAATATTTATTAATAATAGACAGTAATATAACTTTCTTTCTCACATGCCAACCTATTACACACCTCATAACCTTTTTAGTTTTTTACAATTATAACCTCTGTACGAACAATATATTGCAGCATTCCTTAAATATCCACTTCATACCATCAAATGGAATTAAGTTATACGAGTATTAAATCTCTTGGCATGAAAGTGCGAGAACCTTTAGAAACCATTTGCTCCTTGAACTGAAAAATAGTTCTATCATGCATAAGATGGAATGGATTTTGTTTGTGACAATTGGGGCATATTTCATGTAATTCTAGTTAAGATGCATAGCTGGTATTTAACTTTATGGTGTGTACTTATATCAAACTAGTACCTAATGCTGAATGTATTGGCCAGTTATGATTTAATAAGACCTTTTGTAAAGTAGGCTCACCTGAATTTGACATACAACATGCATGTTGTTGGGTAAAATAAGACTGAACCCAGTGAAACCATTTAATCATTAATTGAAAATTGCCATGAATTACAATCATAGGTTAATTACAGAAGCCTTAGTGTAATCGTTATTTTAGCCTTGTTTTCTAGTAACACCAATAGAATGACAGACATAGTTAACTTTTCAAAAAAATTTGACATGCTCAACCTTTCAGAAACTACCCTGCACAGCATGGCCCAACTAATATAATTTCCCAACAGTGCACACCATTCTTTCTGATCATGTCCTCTTTTTCAAATGTAAATTTGAAGCTGAAACTCTGACACCCAACACAGTGTTTTAAGCTCAAATGTAAATTTCCTTTAAGTAACTCCCACACCACAGAACAAGAATGCTAATTCTTTGACTTAGAATTGACAGGGATTGGCTGTCGGGAATAAAGCAAGGCCTACTTCAGCCACCACCACTGAGCATTGCTCCAACGGGCGCAAAGGCAAAAATTGTGGGCTGAAAAATTGTTCCTGTCATTCTCATAAATGTAGAACAGCTCTTTTTTGGCATTTCAATTAAGCTGGAGATGGGCAATCTCACCTAAGCTGTCGGTATGATCGTTGCTTGGTCTCCAGGAGGATTTCAGCACTATCGCTCAGTAGTAGGACATTCCTCGAAGACTTCATTATTGAACTGCTGCTCTGTGGCTTACAGTCGGAGCATATACATAATGACAACCCACAGCTGGATCTTTCCGCTCTATAGAGATTATATTAAAATGTCGTATCTGTTTGATGAAATGACGGTAACATAATTTTTAATGCTTGTTGCACTGATAGATTTGGCTTTATTCCCTTTGCAACTAGTGAGACTGAAGTGAAGTTTAGTAATGTAGTCAATATCTTCTGTACTCAAATTTGAAAGGTATGGTACAACTACAGTGGAATCCGGTTATGTCGACGGCCTTGGGGGTTGCAAAAAAAGCATCAAGATAACCGATGATCGAGATAACCAAAAGTCAATATGGCGATTTATTTGATGAAGCGATCGGCATGCTTCAAATTCAAACACATTCGCTCACAAAATGTCATTTCGCTCTGACACAGTTCTGGAAAGTATTGCACACACGGTTACTATGGTAACCGATAATTAGTCACAAGATAACCCTGTGAAGTGGCGAATTTGTCCCTCTTTGTGCTTGAGATATTAGTGTTCGGCGACATAAAAGAATCGACATAACCCATAAGAAAATGCTAAGACAAATAGGGAGTTTGGCCGTTCCACTTCAGAAATGTCGACATAATAGGATTGGCGAGTTAACCGAGGTCGAGATAAGTGGATTTCACTGTATTTTAGGAGAAATGAGGATCCGTGGCACTACCATTTGAAAAACATGTAATGGCTAACTGAGGTCACGTGCCTTGACAACAACATTACGGCCTTGATGTCATTGAATTTAGATAGTTGTGACACTCAGGCACTGTTTGTGGATACCATAGAAATGAATGAGAAGCGCCATAAACTGAATCATTACTGTTGCAAAACTGTCTGAGAATTCGCTTAAAAAAAATTAATTAAAAAAAAATATTTTTTTCAGGGTAAACTCCACTAGATCAAACCAAAACAAATGTTTAAGAGCAAACATGTTGAAGTTTATCCTATAGGTTGTTGATTCATTACACGATAAGCTATTTCCTTATAAAAGCCATTTATTTACCGTAGTCAAGCTTCTCCTCCATTGACATCCATTTAAAAAAAAAAAAACTCCCTGTGTGCCGCAGTATTAGCAGGTGCTACGCTTTATTCTGGCTACCGTTGCAGGCTTGCCTTCAACTTTTCTCTATTTATGGATATTGTGAGGCATACACGGTGAAGTGGCATATTTAAGCAATTTCCTGCTAAAACCATCCCGCTGGGCCGCTAGTCCTAAAATATAAACACTTACCATAGCGAATCAGCGTAAGACAAACATTTTTTTTGAAAAAAGGATTGATGTATCCTCAATGTCCAGAAAACAACTAATACAATTATACTGCAACTTTAAGATATAAAGTCTCAAAGTATCAATCATGAAAAATAATGTGCACAAGATAAACAATGTATAATACCATAATTATTATAGAGCATTAAAGCAGCAGTAAGGTGCAGTTGATAAAATATCAAATTTCTCTGTTTAAAAACTAAATGAAAATACTAATTAAGAAAATCTTAACTGTGTGTTGATTAAATACAAATGCAAGGGAACAGGAGTTAAACATTTACAGTTATGCTAACTGTCAGTTAAGTAAATGTTAATTTAGTTTCACTAAAGTGTGCATATTGGTACATCCAATTTTTTTTGTCTACTAACACTCATGTTTCATTCTGAAGAATGCTTTTATCCATGTAAAGACAGTCAATAGGGTCCAATCAAACATATTATTATATAGACAAAACTATATATTAAGTAGATGGGAGATTTGGTACAAAAGTGTATTGACTATACTTCCTTAGTGACAAGCTAAAGGTAAAATCTTTGCACGTTTGTCTTCCTTACAGTGTACCTTATCAACTATTTTTCGTAGTATCAAACATCCATGTGATCCCAATTCCTTTGGGCTTCTGGTGCTATGTACGGGAGAATTTGCTCTCCTGCTCAACCTGAAGAGACATGTGAATGTGTGGGAGTGCAGAAAGAGTAGATGTATCTATCAGGCCTGGAGCAGCTGGAATATAATGTTAATGTTCAAGATGCAAACGGTGCATCCGTCAATCTGCCAGTCAAACCCTGGTAACATCATAATTTCAGCCCAACAGACGGCACAACTTCATGCCAAATCTGAAGAAACAGACACACAGAAGTTTCCCTGCACCCTTCTCACTCACTTCGCCTGTCATCTTCTCTGTAATCACGTCTCGATTTAGTAATGTTTCCATCATTTGTTCCTTGGTGCATGTAATCACCAAAACAAAAAAAGGAAAATATGTGTTCCTACATAAATACATACATGTACTGATCTCAAAGCAATTAGGAAAATCATAAACAATCTCTTTTTTCACATTCCAGCTCTTTTCCCTCCGGCCTAAGCCTTTCTTTTTTCATATCACATTGTTGCATGTCCTTCTACAATTGTTGCAAGAGAGAAAGAGAGAGAGAGTGTACATCAGAGAGAGAAAAAGAGACATGATGAAGCAGCAGCAAATAAAAGTGATCTATCTTTATTTCCTGAGGCAAAAGGGATGTCTTACAAACTATTTCAGAATAAAATGATTACTCAAACAGGATTTAGAGGAACCCACAGGGAGGGCACGACATATCCCACTCTCCGTCTGTCAAATCCAATAAGCTACTTCCTTTTTTTCTCATCTGCTGCTGTCCCCCCATTTAAAAACATCTCCAGACGTATTCTACTCCAAATGGATGGTGTAGTAGGGGGAGACGAGAGCTTGTTATGGTATTCTAGGCAAACTGAGATGTTTCAATATCTTTATGTGACAAAGTACAGCCAAAGTACAGCTTATCTCTCTCGTTCTAAAGAGATAAGCTGTATGTACATGAGTGGCCTGTCTTCAGTCGGTCTGACACTCTGCCATCATTGAGATGAGCTCATTTGAGTCGACAAATAAGACTACAGCACTTTTCTAAAAGAAGCCTGCAGTGCTGTAGGCATGTCTCCTATAAAGCTTTTTCTTTCATGTGCTACGATATACAGTGTGGTCCAAAAGTCAGAATATATATATATATATATATATATATATATATGTATACTTGAATATCTGAATTTAAAAATTAATCTAAACCTGGAAATAAAAAGTTAAATGGAAATGTGATTTTGTTGAAAGAAAGAAAAAAAAATCAAACTGAATTAAATAGAAGAAAAAAAGTCTACTCTCCACTTTGGTATAGAATAGACAAAAAGACTTAATAAAAAAAAAAAAATTGTATTGATGTCACAGGGTAGGGTTTAGACTGAACATGTTGAGTGTGTTTTATGGAGTTATTATTGAGACAATTTTATGGTGCCGTCAAGACGATGTTAATTCTTTTGGTGTGAGGTTGTTTTTTAGTCGCAAAGAGTATTTTTGTTCGTTTTCACAAATGTTTTGTTCCATAAAATTGGTTCAATAATAACTCCATAGTGTCTCAGTTGAATCAAGAAAATTTGAAAGGAAGTAAACTTAAAATAAATGAATGCTCAAATATGTAAATAGATAAATAAAAAGTTTTAACTGTAAATCAAAGTTTGTAGCTAAAACGATACATAGAACAACAAACAAACAGACAGACAGACAGACAGACAGACAGACAGACACAATAAGTTTATTAGGTGATAGCTTTCACATAATACAGCTTTAACACTCACTCACGCTCTTTCTAATGAGTAATTATGTCTCATCAAGCACACAGACACAGGCATAGGTAATATATATTTTCCGATTTTCTTACTACAAGGTTATGTTCGCATCTCCAATGTTGAGAAAGGGAATATTCTATAATATACTCTTTCTGCAATATTCTATAAAAATTGATTTTTCTCCATGCCTTTTGGGTGCACATTTTATCTTTTCAACATTAATTGAAGCTCTAGACTCTATATTTGGTTTTCCGTTCAGAAACACTTGGCCAGAGGCACATTTTTCTTTTTTTGGAGGGGGGAGTTTGAGAAGCGTTTGAGTGCATCCCCTTTAGCGCAGTACACATTCATTTAAGTTGCATCTGTGTTCAAAGGACACTACATTTTCCAAAAGAATGGAGCGAGCCTGACATGTCCTCTCTGATTTCTGTAATCTTTTACTTGTGCGTGGGTGCTCTTTGATGCCATCAAAGCAATAGCCTTAAAAATAAACAGACAATAATAAAAAATAAAGTAAAAAATAACAACTATAGAGTACGCTAATGATGTGCATTCATTATTACTAGCACTCAGGTTAAAACCTCCCTGCCATGAAAACAAGCAGCAAATATCAACTCGTATTTATTATATTCTGTCCTGCCAGAGAAGGAAAACAGCAGAAAATAATAGTAATAAAATCAATAACCATAGATGAAATCTATTTGATCATCATTAGGTATGGATGGTTTTAAATTGCCAAATAATTGCACAAAATTTGATTGCAGATATTCAGATTACCACAGTTATTAACCTTTGGGGTGGTCCTTTTTTCAGTAATAAGTATATTTCCAAAATATACCAGGGGAGTTTTGTGTACCGGTAATTTGTCAATTTATAAATTGGATGTGAGGGAGTGAGGTATGATACATTAGCCCATGTTTAGTTATAGCCAGTTTTACATACAGCACAATAGTGGCACAATAGTGCCACCTATATGTAGAAGACAGTTAGCACAGCACAATAGGACAGGTAATAAATAGGCAGTATTTTGATTTTCAGACTGTAACAGAAGGGTCGTTATATGGAGGACCAGGATTGCCACTCATTTTTCAATGTTTAATTTAACCAATGTTTTTTTAAACATTTAATGAAATAGTTTTTTTATTTCAAAAAGTTTATTCAATTTTTTCCCCAACAAGTACCCTTCATACCTTCCTTTCTTTTTATCATGAACATAACAAATATCTAATTTTCCTCTGCCTTTGTTGATAGCAAGCTTAGATAGCGGAGAAGATCGGCTTTTCTTGAATACACATTGTAAATTTGTGCAGTTTATACAATTTTTTTATACAATGATATATCTATATATATATATATATATATATATATATATATATATATATATATATATATATATATATATATATATATATATATATATATACATATATACACATACATATATATAAAAATCAGACAAGTGTCTGGCACAATAGCTATACTGTGTATGACAATGTATGAAGTTGGCTAGTTCTTAGAACATTCTACACGCTCTCCGATCCCCAAAAATACTATTAGAAAAGTTTAAGAAGGGCCTTGAACGTGAAGCAACATTTGTAGCGTATGCATGTTCTGGTTAGTAACAAGTTGTATCTGTCTGCACAAAAGCACCGCCAGGGACACAAGAAATACAAACATCGATATCACTCTTAAAAATAAAGGCTCTTTATTGGCATCTGTGGTACCATGAAGAACCTTTATTATCCCTGGAACCTTTCCATTGCACAAAAAGGTCATTTATAATGGAAAAGGGTTCTTTTAGATTTTAATAATGTACTTCACACTAAGGAAAAAACAGGTTACAACAGATGGACCGTTTACCTACCTCAGAATACATTTTTGTGCACCAGCGCACCAGTTTACACACATAATTACACTTTTAAACTTAAGTGCTGGGTTTCAACTTACTCAAATATCTAATGATACAAATGTAAAAGGAAAAGCACCTCAAATGTTGACTTAGACAAGATACGATAATTTGTAGTATGTAATCTTTATTTTATACAGAAATGATCCATGGTGAACATATGTTTTATTAACCCTGTTTTGTTAAACTCAGATAGTTTAATGACTTTCAAAAAAGTCCAGTACAAACGTTATTAGCTGTCACAGTTGCTCGGCAACAAGAACAATCATCTATAAACTAGACCGTTCCATTTCACAACACTCGTTCTGACCTTCGTGTGTCCTTTGTTGCAGCCTCTGAATTGGGTCGCAGCTAGAGGGGTGCAGGGATGGCGTATTTTTGTAAGCTAAAACCCAGAAATGAGTTAGCATCTTAGCACTTCCGGTTCCAAGACAGGGTTTCAGTTTTTTGTTTTTAATGGGATTTTGGTTAAAAGCCTGAAATAAGGTCTGTACTGAACACAAACTGAATATTTTTTCATGTTTTATTGTAAAACACTCCACTAATACCCCACTCGTTACTTTTTAAAGCTTTTACAGGTCTCGAAAAAGGCGGTTGCTAACAAGTTGCTAGGTCACAATGAACAGGTAAACTCAACTTACCTGTTCAACTAACAAATGTAAGCTCAGCTGCTGCATTAAATTTTAAGTTGAATCAACTTGAATCAAGACGTACAAGCCATTTCAACTTAAATTATATTAAACTGACTTGAAAAATTGAGTTGAATCTCACCTAACTCAAGAATCTGGTATATTTGGAAACACTTTATTTTGACGGCCCCTTTTAAACAGTAGTAGAGTAATTTTGCACCTACATATCTACTATTTTATTAAACCAAATATTTTATTTTGATCAAAAAATGTGCCATGACTTACTGATTTTTTACATTTATTTATATATTTTTTTACATTGTAGTCCGCTTTCACAGCCTCGTTGTGTTTGCAATCGTTCTTCTGCAAACTAGAACAACTTTTAATTTTAATAAAGGCTGAACAAGTTATCGGAAGCTTGACTGTGGTGACATTTAAGTATTTTGTTTATAGCCTAAGGTTTATTTCTGCCGATTTTATTTAGGCTTTAAAACATTTGTAAAAATTCTCGATGAACAAAATGCAAGTATTGTAAACTTTTGTTGATCGCAGAGCTTATTTTTTGTGATAATTCAAAAGCCTACAGAAAAGTCCTCCCTGTGCCACTCTATAGCCACATATAGATTTACAACTGGAGTTCAGTAAAGGGTGTTCATAATGCTTTATTCTGACTCTTTCATAATGGTCTATATTAACCTCACAAACAGACACGCAATGCAGAGCCTGTCATCAGTGACGAGAGTTCACAACACTGAAGCCTATCTAAAGAAATAAAGCAAACCAACCATGAAATCGTATGCATAAAATCATTATTTGTTAAATACACAGTCATATTATAGCACCAACATGAATGGTCCGTGTTGAAGTCCCCCTTTTTCCATTAAACCTCTTTTAGGAGCTCTTACATGGGACTGTCATCAAGAGCAGCATTCATAAATGTACACTTACATTTTCCATTATATCAAAAATGACAAGGAATGACATGGTGCGGACGCAAACACAACTCTGACATATGAACAAACACAAAACGATCCAGAACTGAACTGAAGAACACTTTATCCCAAAAGGCCCACTCATATTCCTGACACAAACATTGGTCATATCTAGCCAGGAACATCGGAGCCTGTCAATGTCAGCAGAATATATGTGCGAGGTCATAAACAGTCCAAAAATGTATTAAAGATTGTGAAAGTGTCAAAGCTTCCTACATGAAGTAGGATTTAAAATTCGCAGCCATAGAAAAGAGCGCTTGCAAACGTATTTAAAAGCTCAGTGCTTTTAAATGCCGCGATTACTCAGTTAAAGGGCTTTTAAAACGAACAAGACATTCCCACTGTTTGAGTACATGAGTGGAAATCAACAAACGGTCTGCTTTTAAAGCTAATACAAGAGTTTGAACATCAGACATGGGGGTCTTTTCTTGGGTTTCTGTGTTAAAAACATCACATGACCAAAACCCAAACCCTTTTGTGTATACTTTTGAACTTTTTCCAACCAATCAGAAGAGATGGTTCATGAAAAAAAAAAAATAAACTACTTTTCAAATCAGTAGATTCACTTATAAAGAACTCTAACGTAGCACCAGATTTAAGAGCTCACCGATTAATTCCCTTTATTACTTTCTGGTGCCAACATTTTATATTCTCTTCTATTACACATTTTTCATTGAGAAAGCTTTTACCCAGGACAACTGGTGCTACGTGAAAAAAAAAAAGATTAAAAGGAAAAAACAGCCTCCCTGCTGCAAAATTATCGACAATGATTCTGTACATATGCTCAAGTTCGCATAGCAGTTGCTTTAAGATCGTACAACGAGTGTCTAGCACAGCAAAGCTGGAAGCTGATTACATGTTAAAGCTCTATGTGTTCATCAGATGATTGAATCTAAACGGTTTTACTTCATTTGAAATTGTAGATTTCATCAGTGACTAGTACTTAAATTATCATATTTACACATGATTGCGGATACAGAAATGTTGTACACTTGGGTGTAATCCACTTTGGGAGATGTATGACATCATCAGGGCAGACTAAAAGGGATAGTTCATGCAAAAATGGACATTTACTCACCTACTTTATTCTTCTGTGGAATAGAACTGACTTTCATAGCAAGTCATACATATTTAGAACGACACAAGGGTAAATAAAGAACGATAGAATGTTACTTTTTGATGAACTATCCCTTTAGGTTCACCTGAAAAGCAATACAGTTTGTCTGAATGCCATTTTTGCACCAAAAGAAAAAAAGACAATAATAAAATAAAAATCCTGAAACGCCTCAGGAGACTACAATTACTCTTTTCACACATGAAATCAAACTGTAGTAATTGTTTGAAACCTAGCTAAAAGGTAGCTGTGTATCAGATATTAAATGAACAAGATCAGAGAAGTACCTCAGCTTGCGTTCACACATACACTTTACATTTATGAAGGACAGTTCACGTTTAAACCACAGACAATTTGCAAATTAAAAAATGGATTGAAACAGGTCTACAAAATTTGTGACAACGCTACAATAAAGTTCAATTTGTTTACATTTGTTAATGTATTAGGTATCGTGAACTAACAATAAACAAAATAATTTACAATATTTATTAATCTAGGTTAATGGTATGTTAATCAATGTTGCATTTATTAGATAACAGTAAAAACAGCAATATTATTACAATTTAAAATAAACGTTTTCTAATATATTCCCGCTATGCCATCATTACTCCAGTCTTCAGCGTCACATGATCCATCAGAAATCACTCTAATATGCTGAATTGAAGCTAAAGAAACATTTATTTTTATTATCAATGTTTTTAAAAAGTGCTGCTTAATATTGTTGTGGAAACAGTGACCCTTTTTTAGGATTCTTTGATGAATAGAAAGTTACTAAAAATGTATTTTATTTTAAATTTTTCAAGACAATGTAGGTCAATTAAATGCATCCTTGCTGAATAAAATAAATAATTTTGAACAGCAGTATATAGAAATTATCATTAGCCTAAATAAATGTATAGTTCACTATACCCAATCTATTGAAACAATTGAACCTTATTGTAAAGTGCTATGTATTTTGTAAGTAAATCACAAGCTGACATGTGTGTAGTATCAGAGCAGCTTTTTAATATGAGGCCTCTGCTCCAAAAAGAGGGGAAAACAAGACATTTGGGAACTGATGAGAATTTCAGTGTATTTGGTCCACAGTATGACACGTATAATACCAATAAGGTTGTTTTTAGTTAAACATCACTTGCTGGTTGAGAAACAGCACCTGGTGTGCATTACTATGTTTGTAATGCACCGTTTTTCTGTAGCAGTAACTGCTTTATAGTGTATCCCGTTTAGTTCTGACTCTGGTTTTATCTGTGAGGCTTTCCAAAGACATGACTGGTCCATTGGTGAATAGAGTTGCATTTGTGCCTGTTATTTGCTGGTTGCAAAGTGTAGCTGTTCAGACTGTGTGCGTACTGTATCAGTTTAGTCAAAAGCACAATGCAGAATTCTGTTAGTAACTGATCTCCCAGGTTATCTGCCTTCAAAGTAGCTCTCTGAAAAGAAAAAGCTGAATGGTTCCTGGTTACAAGTGTCACAGAGTTGCAGTGACTCCACTTTACCAGCAGGTGGCTGAAGTTCACAGGGTTTTTATTCACAGTCCATAAAAAAAGTTTGTCTGTGACCGAATATGTTTGTTTCAACTCTGTCCATTTGAAGAAACATGATTTACAGTTATATTTCATTCATCTGCACTCTCACTTGAGGACAAAAAACTCAAATCCCAGAAAAGCAGCTGAGATGACTTGCCTTTTGATTAGTGCAGTGTTCAGATATCAATAAAACACGTGTACGCTTAAAATTAAAACAAGGAAATGTTCTGGTCAGTGAAATGTCCCAATATGCAGGACCACAAACCACACAAGTAAAAAAAAATGGTCTGATGCTTGTCCTTGAACGACCAAAGAATGGGAATATAAATGTCCTGTACTACAACAAATGAGATTGAGAGTAAATACTGTGAGTGAATCCATCAGTGTGTGTGTACTGTGCAGAGACCGGTCAGAACTTGTTCTGTTTTAGCTTGTCGATGTGATAGCAGAGCTTGAGAGCCGGGCCCAGTTTGAGTCCCAGGTACTTCATGATCATGTCACTCTTCAGGAGAAGGAGAGCATCACCATCAATCTCCTGAAGAAGTAATCACAAGGTCCACAACAGAATGCTTACTGTACACATGAAACAATGTTTTACAGAGCTCAACTACTGAGGATATTAAAATACTCATACTCGAACACACACAAAAAAAAAAAATCTGGCCCAAAAATGACATTCGATACAAATATTCCAATAGCAGAATGTATGTGAACGCAGAGTTTAAAAACAAACATATTGATGAACTTTGCAGTGAAGTAGTAATGGTACAAATGGTCCTTGAACTGCACATTCTACCTGGATAATTTTAGCATAATCTCCATTTGTATTATATTAATAATCTCTATAACCTCCCCCTCTATTTCTTCACTTGTGGCAAATTATATAATGTGAAGCTAAAGTGAACCTGCAGTGCTTTCCAATTACAATTCACATGATAAACCACTAAACTCAGAGCACACGGCCTTATTACGTTTCCAATTTCAATTTGACTAATTGTGCAGCCCTCTTTGGAAGAGTAAAATTCAATTTCATTAGATAGTTACGATGTACTTTGCTTTTGTTCTGTTTTAAATACGCAATGCACAAAGATTTGAAATCTTTTCCATTTTACATTCAGCTCAGGTGGTTATATCAACAATTATGTGATCTTGAACTGATTCTGAAAACTTGAGTTGTCACCATATCCAGGGTTTTCTAACTTGAAACGTGACCTAAACAGATATTTGTTCAGCATGTGGTGTTTGTTTACCACTTGTAAATAAATGTGTCAGGCAAACTCACATGTTTTCGGAAGAGATCCACGTGAGGGCCCAGCGCTTGAGGGTCTGCATCTTTGATAAACCACACCACTTCATCTACGCTCCACCTGGAGGGATCCTTACTGGGTGGGGGCTTCGCCTCCCCTCCCTCTGGGGATGGACTGTAGGCTAGATAGAGAGAGATCAGGTTCAGACAAAGCAAAGTTTATATTCTTGGTTGAAGCTAGACATATCGTATATGCAACACTTCAGGTGCAAAAAGAGTTTTGGACAAATGTATGCGCTATATGTTAACAGAGTGTAAATATACAGAGTAGTTAGTACAGTGGTACCTCGAGATACAAAATTAATCCGTTCCGAAGCAGCCTTCGTATAATGAGTTTTTCGTATCTTAGAACACACTTTACATGTAAAATGGCTAATCCGTTCCAAGCCCTCCAAAAACACCCCATTAAATTTCATAATAAAGCTAAATTGACCTATAAACAATGAAATACTACAACAATTTGGACCATTCAATAAAAATCCAAACCTGTAAATAAAGTGTATATTAGTGTACAAGAAATATTATTACTGTAACGTAAAATGTCGAAGCTTACCTTTCGAGTTACTAAACGAAATCGTTGGAGCGAACGAATGCCGATTGCGTACAGTAAAGTTTCCGGTGCGGAGTGGCTGAGATAAAGCACGCCAACACGTACCTATAGAAGATGCATGATGGTGTTATAAAGTTGCCGCTGTGTGTGATGCGGAGACGAGGAGACAGGCCAGGCAGATTCCCAAACCAAAACTCATTTAATGATAAACAAAACAAAAGGCATGCAATGGTGCAAACACAGAGAATACATCCACACACAAACCATAACGATATCAACTGACAACTGGGGAGTGAACAAGGAGAACTTAAATACCGGCTATGATTAAACTGAAACACAAAACACCTGTGATGATTACTAAGTGATGATGGGACTGCTGAGTGACGGTGAGATAAGGAACAAGGAACATGTGACAAAGACAAGGCAAAATAAGAGTCCTGAGTGATGTGAAAGTAACATAAACATGACAAATGGGAGGATTGCTGTCCAATTAGAGAGAAGGATCGCATGGCTTGGCTAGCATCAGGAACCAATGGGAGAGCAGGAGGATGGTGGCGAGTCTACTATAACTAAGATGGCGGCGTGCGGCGCTAGTTTCAAAATTGTTATGGGGCGAATCTCAGACTTTCAGAAACCTTTCGTATCTTGAAAACTTTTCGTATGTAGAGCAGTACAAATTTTCATCTTTGCTTTCGTAACTTGGATTTTTTGTAAGTTGAGCCTTTCGTATCTCGAGGTACCACTGTACTGGAAACTGGGAATCAAGGTTCTTCTCAGACAAACATAAATAATAATTTTTAGATTTTTAGATGTTTTAATAAATCACATTTTATTTTATATATTCGAGGTTCCTTAGTGTATCTTCTCACATACATCTCATTTGATTAACATGGCTTTAAAGTAGTAAGGAAACTCCATTCCTGCTTTAGTGAATAAGTGGAAATTTCCCCTTTCTTACCACTTCTGTTTCCTTCCTGGAATGTGCTGGGACTGGCTGCCTGCCTGCACACGCCGCCAGAGTACGGGGGACCAGATCGAAAGCCATATGAAGGTTTACTCGCTGTGTACGGTGAGGACATCGCTCCAAAGGCAGAGTCGCTGGGGTCAACAGAATAGCGCTTGGGGTCCATCGAATCTCCATGGTAATCATCCATCATTGAGTCTGCTGGACAAAAGGGAAACAATTTAGGGAAAATAACGCATATAAAGCATGCATGTCATTTGGCTAAGGATAGTTATTGCGTTCTTGAGAGCAGATTAGCCGACATGGATTCATCCAGACCAAATAACATACCGGTACTAACATTTTTTAAATCTTTTAGTTTTTTCTGCATTCAAAGGCAAACAGAATAACTAGTACAGTAATACCTCGGTTTACGAGTTTAATTAGTTCCAAGAGCGAGCTCGTAACACAAAATTCTCATACACCAAAACAATTTTCCCCATAAGAATGCACTAAAAATCACTCGATTCGTTCCACACAACCATAAATGCCCATTTTAAATATTTTTTTGGTTTTACCCTATTAATTACAGTTAAAACAATAACCATTAAGATCTCATATAAATAGTAATTAATAATTGACAATTAAACTCTAAAAATACTTGACAATTTACTGTAACGCGCAATTTATCTTTGAGTAGCGTTGCTGCTGGCGTGAAGGAGATGGGGGGGGTGTTACTGCTTAGAGGGAGAATTTCGTACCTTCTTTCTATATGTTGTACTGTACGTATATATTTCACTACGTGAAGAGTAGCGATCACAATTAATTTTAACACGAGGTGAAACCGCTGTAAATCACTTATAAAAGTATCACTGTGGTAAATGATGCAACCAAACCGAGCGACGCTGAGAGAATGAACGAGTTAAGGGGTGAGAAAGGGGTTGGAACCGCGTGACTGGTTTGTGAGAGGCTGTCGTTAGGATATTTCCAGTAAAAATACGCACGAAGATGCTGAGCGTTAGGACTTTTCCACACAAAAATGCGCGTAGGCGAATGTTTTTCTTGCACTCCGATACAATGCTCGTACACCGATTTGCTCGTATACAAAACACTCGTAAACCGAGGTATTACTGTATAGTCCGATTCACGAAAGAGGAAATCTTAAGAGCCAGTACTTTTAATTATGTAGTTATTAGATTGAATCAGTCTGATGAATTCTTCATTAAACAACAAATTAAGATGTATTTTACAAAACAGTTTTGTTTTTTTATGTAATTGGATGTAATGAATTAGGGATCTGGTAGACACTGCAAACACTGCCGTCTTTAGTAAACACTAATATACAGTGTTGATGAGTAATGTACGCCCCCTGTAGAGTAAGTTTTCCTCTCTTAACCACGTGGGATTAAGACATAACATGGGATTAAGTCATAACACAACCTTTACCTTTGTAGCTGAGCAGTGTGATATTATGTGATACTAAAGTTAATGCTCTAATCTCTAGAGCTCCCAAACCACATTCGCTGTGGGAAAAGAGGGATAGTTGGGGGGGAGGGGGGCGGAGTCAACAGAAAACACTCAAACCACCAGCCACTCACAGAAGCACTCAACCTTTCACTGCCACTTAAACTGCTCAGCTTGCACTAAAGGCCTCTTCTGCATTTTCTGAAGGGCAAATTGGACAGTAACAGAAACAAGCGCAGATCCAATCAAAAAGCCAAATTACCAAACATCCTAATCAATAAAAAGTCCAAAACAAGAAGTGTCTAATATAGAAAATTTAACTTCCATAGATCATATGGACATACAGCTCTTGTATTTAAAAAGGGTAGAATAACAGAGCTTGATGAGCACGCACTTGACTTAGGCTGTCCGTCTGAGTGCTTTTCAGTGTGGAATGAGGAGGAGGAGGAGGGGGACGATGAAGGAGCGATGGGCTGGTCACTGAAGAGGTTCTCACACATCAGGCTTCGGCACAACTTCTTGAGGAAGCGCAGAACATAACCTACGCTGTTGACCACTGGCAAACTCAACAGATGCTGTTTACCATCAAAGGTGGCTGATGAAGAGACAGAAAGAGAAATAGCACACTGTTAGAAATACCGTAATATTAAGACTTTATTTTGCAGTATCTTTGTTATCCGCATTTTCCTATAAATGGTCAGTGGTCTTCTATGTTAATACATATATGAACATTTAAAATTATTTGTACTACAATGAAATTCAATTAAATTTTTTAATCCTTAGAATTTATTACAATTTGAACTTAATTTAATATAAAATAAATCACTTTAAAATAAGTATTTTAACCTGTACAGTAAACCATAAAGTTGACCGTACCCGAAGATTATTTAACGGTTACAAAAACAAAATTATTTCTCACAATCGGTGAAGAGGGTGACCTCAAAATGACCAAATATTGACAAATTACTCTGATCTGGATAAATGATCCATTGAAATTGCACATTTAGCTTCACAAAACAACTACATACAGCAAGTGCATGTAATTCAGAAATATTACTCAGTGCTCACTTGTATACACATACACATATATATATACACCTTTACAGTATTATCATTACTTGCTGCTCAATATTTTGTGATACATTTTCTTCAGGTTTCTTTAATGAACAAAGTTCAAAAGACCATCATTTATTTGAAATCAAAATCTTACATCTCTTTTATGTCCCTTTAAATCAATTTAATGCATCCGTGCAGAATAAAAGTATTAATTTCTTTCAAAAAAAAAAACATACTGACCATTCAGTGGTAGTGCATATAAAACGTATATAACACCGATGTCCATTGTATATACAGTGGAATGAGAATCGGAATGACGGCTCGCATTTAGATTGCAATGCAATTTAACCTGAGATCTTTTCTCCCCCGTAGCCTTCAGTAAGCAAAGTGAAGACGGCTTTCTGTTGAAATGCGCTGTCGATGCATCCCTGCACAGCCTGCTGCAGCACCACAGAGGGCCTGGCAGGACCCAAATGATCCGGCAGCTGCAGCACCTTCTGCCTGTCCAGGTTAGGACCCGTGTTCACCTGCTTATTCACGTAGATACACACTGCAATAGGAGAGAGAGAGATTTTAACAGCAAACTGTATAAAATTAGCAACCTCTGCATTATAATGGAATAAGCACAATATGAAACTGCTGTATTTGCACTTTTTTATCAGTTTATGCTATAGGCCATTGTCTGATTAGCTTAGAGAAACTAAAAGAGCAACAACACAGTTCATTGCAATGATATTGTGAGTCATTTGTTGGTTTTGATCTGCTCTTGATTTTTAATAGCTTTTGTATTAACTGAAAATGTATGTATAAGTTTATACTGTTTGCTTAAGTGTAATAATAAGCAAATGTAAAAGTAAATGCAGCAAAATAAATAGCACTAACAACATAAAATGTTCTTTAAAAGACAACAGGTACATACAATTGGACAACACACATATACATAGACAGTGCACACAGTATCTTCCTCAAATATTTGAGGCCACATTTATGGATCATTTCCAGAGATCAGAAAGTGAGAATTTCATATCTAAGAAATACTCAAAACAAATCTATAAAAAGACAATTATACACCAGCTACTTATCTTAAAATAATGTCTTTAAACTCAATCACACCTAAAAAGCATCTGTGGTTTTAGCAGTCAGCCAGAGCCAATTTGATTACCATAAAACCTTTAGTAGGAAACATTTCAGTGCATTTATTTGTCCAAAGTGAATTACAAATGAGGAAAAATACAAGCATGAATGATTTATCTTAACAAAAACAATACATGGTTTTGTACGTGTTTCCACAAGAATATAATAGAAATAAAAGACAGAGAGAAAGAGAGCAGTGTGTGTGTAGGAATCCACCAATCACTCGCCCCCCCTCCCACTTCCTCCCACACAATCTGTCCCCACTGACTTCCCTCGCTCGTCTGCAGCATGCGGATGCTTTAATCTGACAGATTGCCATGCTGAGGGATTTCCTTCGTCGTCTGTCATCTAGAAGCACCGTGACCAAGAGACAGACACACACATACACAAACACTGCCCTAAAATAATTACAAGTAGCCTGTGAGTGTGTTTGAGAATGTATAACAGGATAAAGGTCAATGCACGGCAAGTCTGTGAGATGACACAGAAAGCCTTAAAATAGATATTATATTAATATAATTGTAAGCAGGTCATTAAGGTCACGACCTCCACATGAACTCCCTCGGTAACACCCACAACAGACATCATCAAAAAACGCAGGTTTGCGAGCGTTGAGATGGTTTATCAAATATCTTTCTTAAAAGAATACAAGACAAAATGCTGGTGTCAAACATATGAAGGCCTGAATCTGGACAAAACTAACATGGATTTTGAAATATAGGAGAGGGACCAAAAGAGAGCATGACTTTTCCACTGCACAAAGAATTAAAGTCTAGAAACCTGGTGCGCAGACAAAAGCCTCTTGTTCAGCAACTGCTCCCTACAGCAAACGGATTAAGCTTTGAGAACTCTAGATTGAGTTCAGCCGTGCCGTCACAGCTTCTCATGTATAAAGTAGACCTTAAACAGCACTGAGATTCAGTCTCCATTCATTTCAAAAGGCAGAAATGAAACGAAACATGCTATAGTTGTGATGTGAATTCATTCTAAACTCATATTATTTAAATAGCAAGAATTTTTTTTTTGTCTATTAAGGCAATATAGGAGAACAGAACTGATCTCTCCATTGTAATGAATATGTAAAATTAGATGATAATGCCAATAAGGCTAGAGCAGTCAGGTTCACAAATATTAACCTTTAAAATATGGGATGTAGATTGAGTGTCTGTGCAGTTTGAAATCTTTACTGGCTATATTCACACAGACTGAGTTCAGGATTGACAGGTCTATGATTGAAGTCTTATCACGACTGACACAACAATATTTGCATGCTAAATATGTACTTGCACAGACAAGCAGCTGATCATTCGTTTATATATTTTTGTCAAAAATATTTTGCCTATTAAGTTTTATTTGTACTTATTTTGTACTTATTCATGGTTTTAAGGAGTACAAATAAAACCAAACAGGCAAAACTTTTTTGTAGTTTAATTGGAATTTTTATATATATATATATATATATATATATATATTATTATTTTTTTTTTTTTTTTTTTTTCACTGATACTGTCTTTTTAACAAGACCAGATATTTTTCTATTTTATATATATATATATATATATATATATATATATATATATATATATATATATATATATATATATATATATATATATATATATAAAAATAGAAAAATAGAAAAATATCTGGTCTTGTTAAAAAGACAATAACAGTGAAAAAACGCATACCATCAAATCATCTTGATAAAAAAATAAGAGTTGTTATAATTCCGAAATATGGGTAGAGATGCACCGAGATGCATATAAAAACTTTGATAACCAATATATTGACCGAAAAATCAAAATGCAAATTTGTATATACTTTGAGAGTATGGTCACGTAAACAAAATACTCAACATTAAAAGCCATGTCCCAAACACTTCAACATAAATCAAACATGTACAATACAATAGACTAGTTTGAACCAGAATAAGATTCCTTAACTTTTCAAATTAATTTTACACTATTATGCCCAACTTTCTTTATAATAAAAATGGTACATTATTAAAAAAAATTAAACAAATGGTAACACTTTACAATAAGCTTTCATATTGTTAGCATGAGTTAAAATGAACCATTAATGAATGAACAACACCTCTATTTATTAATCTCAATATTTTATAATTCATTATTAAAATCAAAGTTATATCTGTTAACATTAACAAACGTTATTGCTCTCTGTTCATGACAGTTTATGCATTAACAAATGATACCTTATTGTAAAGTGTTACCAAACAATGTATTGCTAAAAAAATTTTTTTATTAAAAATAAAAATAAACAAGTCATTGAACTACATCACTTAGGCTACTTATAAAGAAACAAAATGCACGTGCCATGGATAAACAAAATGAAATGGCCTCCGCTTGGACAAAAAGGAAATGATTTTAATCAAACCATATTGTTGCTGAAAATAACAGAACAATACAAGTGCTAAATATTAACACACATAAACTGAAGCACTTTGACAGAAGGTTAATTAACTCAAGGCAACACATCATGTATAAGATTTATACAAAATAAACATAACATTACAACTTATATTTGCACAAAATCATGCACAGATGAACCTGAACTAAGATACATAGTCAGAATATGTAATTCCTGTTTTGCATGAGCTCTTCTCGTAAAAACACTGTAAAACAGCAACTACATCAAAGAATTCATACCGTTTTATTACAATAGTGTGTACAGTTATAATGTCATGCATATAATCATAGTTATTAATGTTGTGCATAGCTGTTTGATCACAAGCTGAAGCTGAAGATGACGGTACAATGAAGCGCTGCGGGTTATTAACTCAACGAAATGCATCCTATATTGATTTAACCAGATATTGGCACAAAATAAACTTAATATTCCGACTTATATCTGCACAAAATGATACGAATGCACAAGTGAACTTGAAATAAGTTACGTGCTAATCAGAATGTGTAACTCCTGTTGTAGACGCACTCTTCCCGTAACAACACACTGAAGCAGCAACTAAACCCAAAGAATTCACAACGTTTTATTACAATAGTGTTCTCATTATAGTAGTTATTAATGTTGTGCATTGTTGTTTGAGCTGTGTGCGCTAAAGCTTAAGATGATCACCGGTCCAATGAAGCGCTTTACTGCATTCTGCATTGTTAATTAACTCAACCAAACGCATCCAATATAAGATCAATCAGATATAAATACACACAATAATAAACATAATACTACAACTGACAAAGGCACAAATGGCAATGAATGCACGCGTGGACTTGACTGTACTAGTCATGGTGTAACTCCGTGGATGCGCACTTTCCACAACAACGTGCTGAAACATGATTCATTCAACATTCTTTTACAGTCATGCTTTCATTATAATTTAAGTAGCTTATATGACAGATTTGTGCTGCACATGTTGCACTCAAATGTATTTTCCTTTCCGAAGTGATTCCAAGTGTCTCAGCTCTCAATTCAACGGATTTAATATATCGGCCAAATTTTCACATTTTAACCACAGTTAATCGGGCCGATAACAATAACATTAAAAACAAGCATTTATCGTCCAATACCAATATGGTGGCTGATATATCGTGCATCCCTAGTCCATACTAGCCAATAAAAAGAAAATGAGATGGCGCAAAGTCATAATGTGATTCTTCAATTTATTATTCCCTTAATAGTTAGACCTGGTTCCTGAGATTGGCATAGCAACACTTCAGACTGCAGATATTGAAACTGGTAGTCTACGGATGTGTGAGTTCATTACCTGTGAGGACCTGCGGGGTGGCTGAGTGGGGGATAGTAGCAGCGTCCTGGGGGATTGAGCTCATGTCTGGCTCTGGGGTGCTGCTGGGAGGAGAGATGGCCAGGGGTGTCATCAAGCGAGACTTCAGCTAAAAAAAATGTTTTAAAAAAATTATTATTATCATATATTAGATAATAAAAGAATAATAAACCTATTTATGCAAAGTCATTTTATTTACAAAATAAAATGTAGTCAGATATGACTTTTTTGATACACTGATGAGCCAAAACTTTATGACCAGTCACAGGTGAAGACAATATCTTTGGTCATGTTCTAACAGGACCACTTATTAAGATCTCGGTAGATTAGATGGTAAGCAAACAATCCATTATCGTAATCAATGTGTTGGATGCAGGAGAAATGGGCAGGAATGAAGATCTGAGCGACTTACATTTACCGTATTTTCCAGCATATAACCCGCGGGTTATATCCGATTTTACAAACCCCGCAGAGGGTGCGGATTATATAAGGGTACAGGCAATATCACAAATTTTTTACACTTAATAATATTTCAATATGTTTCGCCCCTAAGGACGTACGGTTTTTTTTGCGGTATTTTCTTTCTTGCGAGGGTTGTTGTCTCTGGCGCTGATAGGCTGTGTGACCTGTCAATCATGCAAGAAGACGTGATTGGCTGTGCTGCCATGAGGGCGTGCTCTTCTCATCTCATCCGATGATCAACACCTGTAGAATACGCTTCTTAAGGGACGTGCTGCTGCACGAGAGATTCTGATTCTGACATGTGTTTGTTTTCTTATTGTTTGAATTTCGCACACAAGCACTGTGTACTGAGTCTGAACACTTATGGATAATTGACGTCATGCGAGCAACATTCGAAATTTGAAATGTGAACTTACACAAAAAAGTTAATAAATCTATGGGTGCGGGTTATATGAGGGTGCGGGTTATACCAACAATTTTTGCGCGGCCCCCGCGGGCTATCTGCGTCTGCGGGTTATATGCGGGGAAATACGGTACTTACAATTTATTAAACTTGCATTATGCAGATTCTTTCATCCAAAGCGACTTACATTGCATTCAAAGTACACATTGATATTCTAATCAGTTCTTGCTTTGCCTGGGAATCAAACCCATGACCTTGGCGATGCAAGTGCCACGCTTTACCATCTGAACTACTGGAAAGCTTTTACAAGGCCTAAATTATTATGGTATGGCAACTTGGTCAGAGTATCTCTGAAACGGTAAGGCTTGTTGGTTTCTCCCAGTCAACAGTGGTGAGAATTTATCAACAGTTGTCCAAAGAGGATCAAACCACAAACCAACGAAAGGGTGCAGGCTCATTGATGCATGAGCGCAACCAGGGCTATCCCATCTGGTCCAAGCCAACAGAAGGTCTACTGTGGCAAAAGTCACACTAAATTTTTATGATGGTTATGAGAGAAATGTGTAAACAGTGCATTGCACTCTGCTGCATATGGGGCTGCACAGCACAGACCATTCAAGAGTGCCTATATTGACCCCTGACCAGTGTTAAAAGCACCTACAATAGGCATGTGAGTGTCGGAACTGGACCTTGGAGCAGTAGAAGAAGGTAACCTGGACCTGAAATGTTTACTTTGGAAATGAGCGCACTTTGAGGGAGTGGGACGACGGCAAGCCGATGGAGGGAGTGTGATGCTCTGGGCAATGTTCTGCTGGGAAACCCTGGGTCCGGACGTAAATTTGACGCATGTCATGTACCTATACACTGTTGCAGACCAGATACACCTCATCATGATAATGATGTTCCCTTGTGGAAGTTTCGGCAGGATAATGCACCCTTCCACACTGCACACATTGTTCAGGAATGGTTTGATGAACCTGTGGAATGTGCTTGACCACCTCACAACCTACAGGACTTGAAGAATCTGCTGCTAAAGTCTTGGTGCCAGATATCCTACTTCAGGGCTCTCACAGAGTCTATACCTCGCTGGGTCAGTGCGGTTTTGGCAGCATATTAGGCAGGCGGTCATAATATTTTGGCTCATCAGTAACATCCGATAGCAAATTTGTCTTTTTTATTTAAAAGTCTTTCAAGGATGTTTACTGCAAATCTCCTAACATGCACACACATTGTGGTAGCGTGTAGCTCTTTAAATCAGCAGCAGAGACATTATGAGGCCTGTGCTCAGGCACATGTCTAAAAATAACTCAGCAGCAGCAGACTGCAGATACATCAGTCAAAGAACAACCACCTTGTCCTCTCCTCTCATACAGTCAACATCAGATGGGCCTACCTATACACACACACACACACACACACAAGACATCACTCTAGCTTAACAATCATACAATAAGTGTTATACATGCAACAGTATGTATTCAAATTCACCACCTGATGAGTTTTATGCATTTGGCAGACACTTTTGAACAATGGAAAGGCCTCATCTTTGTGGCCTACAAACACATACTCATATTTAATTAAACACAAACACTCTGATATTTACTGACCTTAAAGCCAGGCTTCCTCCCTCTTTTCTTAGGCACTTTAATGGGTGGGAGGGATTCTGGGTAGCGACTTTGATATTCCGGGTGCCTCTTCAGGGGTGGGCGACCCCTCTTGCGACCTGGAACTTTTCCACTTGGGGGCGGGAGGAAGGAAGGGCTAATGGCCCCAGGTGATTGCATCTCTCCGCCCCCTGACTGAACAGATGCAGCAGCAGGAATACTCATCAGACCTGAGAGAGAACATCCGAGTGTCAATGTCAGAATGTTGAACTGTATTTACAGTGATATTTAATCATTTTTAATAATATATGCTTCATATTTTTCTGGATTAAATGTAAACATACTGACATGTGACAACTGCATCATGTGATACTTTACATTTTTATAAAGTTCTACTATGTGAACTTTCTGGTTTGGGTTTCAATGGATAATTCAAAGTTATAAATAGCAAAAAAGACGCAAACCACAACTTTTGTAATTCCCAACCATCAATTCATCATGTAACTCTCCAACGCATTCACCAACTACAACACACACACACACAAATCAGTGTAGTCAGTAAGAAATTTTGGGTTCCCAGACCTTTCGACCAATGAATTTCCATGACTTTTCATTCGTCAGTCATTCGTGATTACTGGATAATTTTAGTAATCTGAAAGAAAAACAATATAAATATAATATAGCAATTTTAGCTGATGAAAATTTACAACAGATTAGAAATTAATAAATAAAAATAGTCAAAGGAAAAATGGTAGCATTTTATTTTCCAGTCCTGTTCCCCAAGTACATTCTACAAACTTACTATAGGAATTATAATAAATAGGTAGCAACCCTGAGCTTACCCCTAAACCATGTAGTTACCGTACGTTCCCCACTACTTTCTTAGGCAAGTACACTGTAATTATGTATGTACATAAGTAAAATAAAGTACTGTACACCTGAAAAAGTATAAACATATAGCAGTTTTAGCTGATGAAAATTTAGAACAGAGAATAAATACAGAAATTAGTAAATTAAAATAGAATATAAATAATATCTGCTAAAACTGGCATAGCTAGAAAATGATTCATTCATTTAAAAGACTTAATCTCTGATATTTACAGGTTTTCCATAACCACAGGATCCCTGCAATTATCATTTAACTTAACTAAACATAAAACCAACCCAAATCAAAACAGTTTGAATTAAAATGACAGTCAATGCTTTGACATATTCATTCTGAAAAAGCAAAACACTAGGATTTTAACTCAAACACATGACCAAAGCCCAAACATTGCAACCTATAGTTAAACCTGCAAACTAGCTGTCCTTCTTGAAAACATCCCCAGTATAAATAAATAAAGGACCACAATTACACAAAGGAACTTTTATATTTATTGGATAAATAGCAGAAAAACCTACTCAACATTCTCAACGAACTGAGATGGAATTATTTAAAGAACAAAAGCTGTGAGGTATCTTACACTGTGCAGAGTCTGGAAGAAACAGACACTGTGCCACATAAAAGCATCTTCACTATCCTCTGCTCTCCTCTCCTCTCTCTCTCTCTCTCTCTCTCTCTCTCTCAGTCCCCCTCCCCCAGCCCTCATTCACTCTCATCCCCTCCCCCTCCAGCTGTGGCGCCTGGCCTCAAGATCAGTCCTGACAGACGGCTTCCCCTGCTCTCATCCTTCCTTTTTAACTAACTATTCCCTGGAACTCTGCAGAATCTAGACCTTTTACGGTGCAATGAAATTATTAGGATTTAATTATGATTTCTTGGACAAAGAAACCAGTTAGACTCATTACTAAAAGATTTACTAAACCAGTAAATCTAAAATAATAATAATAAATACGGCTGATAAACGATTGTTCATTATACTTTATTTCAATGTTGTTTTATATCTAACACGTTACATTATAATTTTCTGTAATTGAAAACAAAGAACACACTACTTTAATACTCAGTTATTTTAAAGGGGTGCAGTAAATATGCCATGCAATGTGTGAAATGCATTTGCTGTAACGTGAACAGACAATGGACAGTTTGAAGCGCGGCTGTGAAGGCAGAGATAAAAAGAGAGATGTGAATCTACATCTGCTTTTCTAGATAAACATTCAGATTCACTAAATGACCAATGGTAAGAATACAAAAAGTTATTTGCCCAGCATCAGGTAACATGTCATGTGAGATATTAAGCCGAAATATAATGAAAATTGTCATTTTTCAATCATTATTATTTGACTACGAGATAAATAGGCATGACCTTAATTCCAAGTTATTTTCCTATGCACTTTCTACACATCAGATTATTTCCGCTCACCTGCGCTCTCGCTCCCTCTCTCTCTCCCATGCATCAGCCAGGCCATGCATAATTACATTAATCTATTTTTCAAGCACTGTGATGTGTTTCCTACAGCTGCATAAACATAAATCCATTCTGATTCCGTTTAATTTATGAGCCGGTGCACGGCAAACCGTTGCGAAAGCAGGCTGAGAGAGAGAGCGAGAGAGAGAGAGAGAGAGAGAGAGAGAGCACCATTATAAATAGAGCGTCAAAAATAGAGCACCGTTCCTCATGTGCGTGATCATGTTTACGAGCCGTGTTGCATTGCGCGAGGTTTTCCTTCCTTGTCTCCTAATCTCACCGCGAAATCAAACGCATTTTCAATGTATGAACACTCACCGACCACTCAGCTCTGGAGCGGATTCGTTATCAGCAATGTCAAGAATAGCGTATCACACGCGCTCCCGTGCCTCTGTCGCTCCACAGACCGGCCGCTTCTGAAACCCCCGCCAGCCCTGAGAGCCTCCGCCGCGCGCTCTCGATACCGCCGCGCGCTCCGCAGTCGATACATCGTCCCCTTTCTGTCGTCATGGCAACTGGGCGCCTAACATCCTCCCTTTGCCATAGTCATATGCTGATGCAGAGCCTGCGGAATAATTTACACTCCAGCAGCCAAAGACACTGCCAAAAGCTAATGGACTGAATTTTGTTTGCAGATTAAAAAATATTATTAATGATGTAACCAGCTATTTTCTTCGACTTCGCTTTATTTAAAAATAAATATTGCTAATTACATATGTACTAATTAATATACTACACAATTAATATATAAATAACTAATTTTAAAGAGCTGGGGAATTGTTTTACCAAAAAAAAACCTTTATAGTAATTAAATATATGGGAAAAAACATTTTAAATGTGTAACAAACAAACTGGCAGTATTGTGAGACATTCATATAACATTTAAAACCTTTAAAAAAACACAAATATGCACTCATTCTCTCGCATATTTTGGACAGGGAACTGACTTGTTTATGCTTAAACAACATAAATGATTCTGCAGACATAAAAAAAAACTAAAAAAAACGTAGATACTTAAAAATAATTTTTGATTGTAATGTAAAAATGTTAGTACTAGCATTGTTGTTAATTGGTTTACGGCAGGTTGTTACTATATAAAGTAAAACTTTTTGAGTTTTAAAGCAGTTTTTGAGGTGGGGCCATTTTTAAAAGACTTTTCACTCGTTTCCTCCACTTCTGTAGTGATCTTTCTCTAACTGTATTCACTCATTTCCCAAACTCATCTTGAATGTTAAACTGTCACTACAAGTGAAAAATGAGAGAACATTTCGTACCGGTAAACTGATGTAGATTATCCTAAAATATTTTTGTTTGAGCACAATTATGGTGGTTAGTAGGGAGCGCGGGGCACAAAGTAACACTTTTCGGTTTTGGCCAAATAATGAACAAAGTAATAGGGTTAGACAAACCATATTTGTAAACAAACAACATACAAGCCTCTCCTATAAATGAGCACTGTTTTCATGTTCGTCGGACCTACCATTTCTGTGCAGTATCGCCAAAAGCGGCAGGAGTAAAATGTTACTTCTTACCCCGTGAGCAGGGCTTGTTGTAACAGACAGAGGGTTAGTTGTAACGCATGTTATTCAATGGATGTTCATTCATGTATTTTTATTTCTTAAAAAAAGTTGAGTCTTGATGATCATAAGCATAACTTATGAACAAAATATCATCTTTTTTTACATTTTCTATGCTTTGAACAATGTAATGACATGAAAAACTTTTAATAGGTTAATACAATGCAAAATATCTGATTATTGATGTAGGCTATGCAATGTTACATGTACACCATGTTACAACTAACCCTGCGGTGTCGTGTTTACCTCAGGACTGGCTAGCAGTCACTATGTGTTTTTCACATCTTTCAAAATGATACCGTCTTTTAGCCAAGAAGATGCGAATCATAACAATATAAGATTGTGTGAAAGTATGTTAGTCCTTTCTTTGAAAACTGAAAAACAACTACTATAACAAAAAATATAAACATGCTGCCAAAAGAGTTTCTCCAGTGGTTCTCATCCAAACTTCACTGAAATTTCTCGAAAGATGGCCAGAAGACGTGTGCAAGCAGTGTGGTGAAAAGCCCGTTAGTACGTCATATTTAATCCTGTGCAACCATCTAAAAAGTCTGCGTTACTTTGTGCCCCGCGCTCCCCTATTCCCTTAGGTTGGGCAATTGGAACTTCATTTATATTATAGTCACTTTGCAATGATGCAACAACAAATCACAAGCATTTGGTTTCAAAGAAAGGGAAGTAATACATGGTTTACTTTTAAAAGGTGACCTAACTATATCACTCTAGCCTATTTTTCATGTCAAATAATTATCTTTTAAAATGGTATGTTTAATTGGGTTGATATAATCCCTCTAACATTCAGCATGCAAAATACAACAATGGTAGCTATACTAAGTCAAGAGTAAATCTAAAGTAAATGATCAAGTACTCTCTACTGTTCTTTTTTAGTTACTAGAACTCTTGTGTAAGTGAACTATACTAACTAACCACTTGTCAGTACAACATACCATTCCTCTTTCACTTAGTTTTGTTTAAGGCAATCCGTTTGAACTAAGCCTAACTAATATAGACTTTACAGATGGCATTATATTATTTAGTGACATTGGCATTTATGAACTCATGATGCAAAATATTTGTTTATGTTTTAGGGGCAAATACACACATTAGTCTCCAGCTCTTGAAAGTTCAATTCTATACATATGACTTAAATATAGTCCTTTATGACAATACTTTATCTAACCTCTTTTATTAAAATCCAGGTGCTTTATTGTGAATCACAGAAGGCCTATAAAAATTAGTCATAAAATGTTAAATAAGTTTGTAAAAAAAAACACACACAAAACACTGATTTTCATAATACAAACAGCACAATAAAATCCAAGAAGAGGAGCAAATGAAAAATATCATGTCAGAAAACCCATGAAACTGCCTAGATCAGAAAGTAAAACCAGAGGAACGATTAAACTTGTCTATTATCAACACCACAAACACTGAACATAATGATTCTGAGCACCCACCTATAGTGAGGCAGCTTATGTTCATCAGTTTATACTTTGCTGTAACATTCACTCTCGTCGAGAAGGTACCTTTATTAACCCTGGACCACATGCATCCATTTGACCAGATTGGATAAAGCCCCCCATTCTTTGCCTGATATCTGAAAGAGTTATGATTGGCTGACAGACTGAGTCCTAGCACTGTATAGAGCTGGAAGAAGTTTCCCCCTTCCCTTCCGACCCCCTTCAGAAGAACGCTGGGAATGTGTAGCACTCCCAGAGTCGGAGGTGGGGTGAGGTGGGGGGTCTGGCTCATGTACCACACACACTCACACTATCACATGCTGGCGAGTGTACAGACAGTGTATTCATGTATCTGCTGACTCGCTCTGTGCAGGAGAATGTTGTTAAATACACAGGCGAAAGATTAAGCACTATGAAAGCTGGATAGTGAAATAAGATTCAGGAAATGTCTTGACATGAAAAGGTTAAACCATTGGGCAGTGAGGCAATAAATTACATTTTGGCCCCTTCTATATCAGCACTTTGCTGCTACAGTTTGACTACAAGGACTGTGAAAATACACTTTCTTGTTCCCATCACGCAAACACACAGCATCACCACAACCGGGACTTCTTCACACGCCGTCTATCAAACAGACCTGTCCTTGACCTCCCACTTGGATACTTGCATGTGATAAACTGCTTCCAGGTCAACAGAAGGTCAAGCCAATTGCCTTTCAAGTCCCACCACACACATATACAAATGTCTTCATACACATCAACATACAGAACTGGAACAAAAATGCTTCGTGTTCAGCATTACATACTTTCCAGTGAAATGAAAATGAAATTATAATTTTAAAAAAATACTATAAGAAGATGATGATGAATTTAGAAGATTATATCATGTGTTTGTTCCATGCATAGAATATAGTTGCCACGTGTACCCTATAAAAATGTTCAAAATGCAAAATAAGTAAATATATAAACTGAAGCTGCAACGAACACAGTAGGCTACAAGAAACAACATGTTTTCAATATTTACATATATATTAATCCACAAGCCCTTTACAACAAAGAGCCGCATGCTGAACACAACAAATGGATGAACACGTCAACAGAGAAACAGCAGCACCAGCAAAGAACAAACTATAAAAGACATACACAAAATCAAATGGGTCATCAGCAAGATCAATAATCTATGTGGGTTGCTATGACAACAGCACTTGCCTATGTAAAGATAACAGCGAGCAAAGAAAGAAAGAAAGACAAAAAGAAAGAAAGAAAGAAAGGTTACTGTCTTTGGGGCTTGCACAGAATCTTGCTGGCAGAGAACTAGCTGCTATCACAGAAATCACATCCGCTCTCATGGCTGAAAGACAGTGGTTTCTAGGGAGCCGTCTAACTGGCCACTAAGAGGAAGCAAACCAAAAACAATGAGCAAACTCATGGAAACTGTGCTAGAAACCCAAATTATTCACAGAGCCAAAGCCTCTATACAAGCTGGAAAGTGTTATTTAAAAACTCTAGGCAAAGGGTACATTTACATGACTTTTTCACTTTTTCATTTCATTTTCACATTTAACATTTCCACTCACAGATGACAACATTGTCAAAACAATTCCCGCTCACACGGATCCGCAAAAACAACTAAAAGCGCTGTATTTGGTGATGCACTTAGTAAAGAAACACTACGTGCCTGCACCTTTTTCACAAATTCACGTTTTGGCGGTTTACACGTGATGATAACCGTATTGTTTTCAAAACATTGCACTTTGAAACATTGAAAACTTTGCGTTTTCAGGTCCCCAAAAAGCTGTTTCTGTGTTATCTGAAAACTGTGTCGTGCTGAATACTAATAAATAATACTTTTCTTTCATTATCATATACCTAAACCCATCAGTTGAAAAACAGTGAAATCTAATTCTCAGAAAAGGGGTATTCATTTAGACAGCTCATTTCCCAGCCTGACGCAAAGCTGGGCGCCATTCACCCATCCAGCTGATCACTATATTTAATTTCTAATTACGCCTGGAATACAGAAGCCAATAAATCAAAAGTTAATTAAAGTCATGGATTCATCTTTAGTGGCAACTCAATCATCTCAAACCCATTAACACTGCAGATGAGGGACAACTACTGTGTGAGTGTATGTTCATGTATGTGTCGATGTAAATGGAGGAGAAGGAGCAAGGGCAAAAGCCTGAAACCTTAGTTTAAAACGTTTTGAATTTAAATGTTTTAATTCACCATAATAAATGTGGCATGCATGATGTCAGAGAAATACACTAAAAATGTCCAGCACAGTACCAGAGCATCACTTGAAAACGGTTTTCTATCTTTACCTACAGTTTTCTACCATTATTGTTACATTATTTTATTGACACTATCGTCACAGCCTTTTATAACATACGCAAAATGTCAACAAAATGCTGCTTTGACAGGAACAAATTCTCTAGGTGAAACAAACAGAGAACGATCATCAATTTCTGGTTTCAGAGTCACATACCCGGAACTGCCTGCAGCCACTGACTGGAAATCATACCCAAAACATTCCCACTGATTGCACACATGCACAACAACATGCAATACAATGTGCACTCACACACACACTTACACACACAAATCTACTAACTCAAAGCAAAATAACAAAAGAAAAATCAAGCATTGTTTGCCAAGCCCTTGAGCCAACACCTCGCAAAGAGGAGGCGTTTGTGAATAAAGAAAAACTAAATTTGATGTGTTACCCCTTACAAACAATGGCAATAAGTTATTTACTTCATACATGGCAAGTTGCCATAGCAACAGACAAGGGAAACCTGATACCGAAGCCCATGTGATTAAAATCTAGAAAAATAACACCAAAAATGAATGAACGTGTTAGACGAGTACAGTACTGTATACCATTTCGCCTAGAAAAAAAAGAATAATAAGCGGAGGAACATCTATCTTTCTTCACACAGCGTGAGAACAGGGACTGCAATAATTAAGAATGGCACATTAATCTCCATTAATCTTTTAGGAGCCAAGCAGCGCAGAATCCCAGGGTCCAATGCAATGAACGGAAAATCTTTTCCTTCTTTGCTCTCTAATATTGTATTTTTCCCTATTGTGCCCAATTATTAATCTTTCCGGTCCATCTAAATCCCTATTAATGACGGCTCAGACCCTGAGTATTAAACAAAAAGGTCTCTGTATGCATATATAGCATTTTATACAATAAAGAACTGACCATTTTCATTCATGAACAAGAAGTGAGGAAACATACCAACTAAAGTCTACAGAAAGCCAGTATAACGCCTAGCTATCCACATAAAAGTTCTTGTCACTTCAAACAACACCTTGGATCCACAATTCAGGATCAAGAACGGATTCCATATGTTTGTGAATTCTGCCGTTGAACTGTAGTTATCACGAATAAATGTCTTACTTTGTGAACAAGTGGGTGGTGTCCTATCACGTATTCGCTGCCCACTCCGTGCTTCCTCTCCCAGGTCAACCAGTTGCCAAAAGCCTCTCCCCCTGTCGTCACGGCGATCAAGGCGAAGGCGGAGCCTGACGCTCTGCACACCCAGGACGCTCGGTATCCAGGAGACAGTGGAATCCTCCAAATCCCTGCCACGCAGTCTCATTCCCACAGCGACTCACGCGTCGACCAAAACATTACACTAGGAGACACAAACACACATAATTGAGAGCATTAGACGAGTGTGCATCAAATCATTCTCAGCTGCATCTTTACTGTTTCTTTTAAGGTAACATATAGGCTAATATCTAAAGTAAATTACTGGTAAATGTTAAATGACTTCCACCGCTCTCTGAGGAAAAGAGTGGAAAAAGCAGGCTACGCCATCGGCATCTCATTCCCATCATCAATTAGTAAACTGGGATTATATATTATATCATTAGATTATATATTATATCATATATTAGCACTGGGAATTTAAAGGTGTGTACATATAAATATATAAAAATTTGTGAGAAAAAAATAATATATTAAAGATTTGTGAAAAAAAATATACCAAAGATATGTGAAATATATATATATATATATATATATATATATATATTCACAAATCTTTGATTTATATACTGTGTATATATATATATATATATATATATATATATTCAAACATATTTTATATATTAAACAAATCTTTGATATATATACTGTGTATATATATATATATATATATATATATATATATATATATATATATATATATATATATATATATATATATATATATATTTCACAAATCTTTGATATATTTTTTTTCACAAATCTTTAATTTTTTTTTTCTCACAAATCTTTATATATATATATATATATATATATATATATATGTACACACCTTTAAATTCCCAGTGCTAATATATGATATAATATATAATCTAATGATATAATATATAATCCCAGTTTACTAATTGATGATGGGAATGAGATGCCAATGGCGTAGCCTGCTTTTTCCACTCTTTTCCTCAGAGATATATTTTTCCTATATATATATATTTCCTATATATATATATTTCACAAATCTTTGATATATATATTTTTTCACAAATCTTTAATATATTATTTTTTATATTAGACATTGCGGTAACAGAAAGAAATTATTCTAGACGGGTTTAATGTCCATTTATACTTATAGTAAAACATTAGGGGGTTATTATATATCATATGATTTTATATTTTGCATTAAAGTGCTTTTGGTGAGAATATAGCGTTGTGGTTCTTCAGTTTTCCTCTGGGTGTAAACAGGTCTCATTAGCTTGAAAGAAAACGCAGCGGGCAGAAAAGGATTTGCATCAAGGTGATCCAAGAAACTTTTGGGCAACATCTAGCTTCAAGGCATTTTTGTTAGTGTAATAAAAAATAATCAGACCAAGTGCTTTTTTTGGCTAAAGAATATATCTTGGCAGCCATTTCTGACCCACCAATAGGGTATGCTTATTATTATCCGCCGATTGGGGATGCAATTCATCGTGAAAGTTAAGATGACCCAAAGTGGTCAGGACATCACACATAAAACATGGGTTTCCATGTTTTATGGGGACTTTCCATAGACATATTTCTTTTTATACTGTACAATATATTTGTACAATAATGTACATCTTCTATTTTCTAACCGTAACCCTACCTTCACAGAAAACTTTCTGCATTTTTACATTTTCAAAAAAATAAAACAGTTTAGTATGATTAATAAGCTGTTTCCCCTCACGGGGACCAAAAAAGGTCAAATATTTCTGGTATTACTATCTTTGTGAGGGCATTTGGCCCTCACAACATAGGGATTAACGAGACACACACACACACACACCACTACAGGAAACTGGATTTCAAATTGATCAAACAGCAAATGTAATTTACAAGAGTTTCACCACTGCAAAGCTACATTTCTCCTGTGGAATGAAGTCACTTACTGCACTAAGTCAGTCATTTAGGGTGAATTCTGCTTGATTGGGACACTTTTTCCCAGTCATCTCAATGCAACATTTTATGTTCTGTGTTTTATCTTTCAGAAATTTTGACAACTGCAACAAAGGCCATTTCACAGGGATTCGAGCTGTGCGATTAATCGTTAAAAAGATCTACAATCTTACTCCTAAATGACAATGAATCGTACACGTCTATTAAACCTTTGACAAGCACGGTCACAATGAACATTCAAATCCGCAATTGTCATGTATAGGTATGAAACAGCTTTTCAACCACACAGTATCATTTCAAATGATCACAGAAGTACTGGGATAAAAGGGTATAGTCTAGATATATGAACACTATGATATGTGATCAAAATAAGAGTAAAACCTTTTAAAAGTAAATAAAGAATTTAGCAATTTTAGTAAATAATTACATCATTATACCAGTAAGAAAAGTGTTAGAAAAGTATATTTGTGTGTGTGTGTGTGTGTGTGTGTGTGTGTGTGTGTGTGTGTGTGTGTGTGTGTGTGTGTGTGTGTGTGTGTGTGTGTGTGTGTGTGTGTGTGTGTGTGTGTGTGTGTGTGTGTGTGTGTGTGTGTGTGTTTTTCATTGAATCATTTATTTTAAGAGATTCATTCAAAAACACAGATTCATCTAGTAATGTCTGTGATGCCGTTGAATGAATTAAATAATTAATTAATTAAATTATACAAATAATTCAAAGTAATTAAATAGACTGCAGCAATTATCATTTTATCAGACTCAGAAAGTCGAGTAGCCTAAATTACATGTTAATTTGTTGAGGTTATTCAGAATCATGGGAGAATCGTGATTTGTATTTTAATAAAAGAATGTGTGATTTTTAATCTATCCACAATCGTGCAACTCTATCAGTGCTATAATTTAGAGGATATTGGAACCATAAAAACAACTAAAGAGAATATATCCCTCAAGCTGATTAAGCTCTGACTTAAATATTTCACCCAAAAAATTTAATTCTGTCATTTACTCACCCTCATGGAACACCTTTGTGTAGGTTGTTTTTCCACAGTTTTGGTTCCCATTGACTTATATTGTTTGGACAATAAATACAATAGAAATCAATGGGAAACAAAACTTTTTGGATGCCAAGATTTTTCAAAATATGTTTAGCATAACACAAAATGAAATTAAGTTTGACCTGAGAATAGAATAGAATTTCATTGTTTTGGAGGGCAATCCCTTAAAAACAGAAAATCCCCTCACCAACAGAATTACTTTTTCTTTTCTTTTTTTAAATATACTTTCAGTCCTCAGATTCCAGCTCTTTATAACCACAAAAAACCATTTCCATTCCTCTGAGAGTCAAAACAAAAAGTGCATCATGAAAATCAGATGTTGAATTTGGATTTGATAACACAATGACTTCTTTTTATTATGATTATTTTTCTATTGGTCAGTAGGAGATGCAAATTAACCAACTGTGCCAAACAGTATAGAGCTATTGTTAAGAAAAAATTAGACTAGGGAGAATAGATGACTTTTCACCACACAAGGAAAAAAAGAAAGAAAAGAAAAGTAAAGTAAGAGTCCCTCCCTCTCCTTCTTCCTGTCGTTTAATTTCTAATTCAAGCATTCTTTGAGCCATTTCTTTACAGTCTTATCTGAGCATTTAAAGCATTCAACAGTGAACCAACCTAGTTTTCATGAATTCATATTTTACTGGTTGGTCCCCTTTGTGGCTTTTTCGATACATGTATTCACGAACATAATCTTAAAAAAGGGTATTAGGTTGATTTAATGACTCATGAACCCTTTTCCATAGTTAACTCATGTGGTTTTAATTATACTTCCATTTGTCCACATTTCCTGCGGAGGAAACATTTTAGAGTGTGCATAATCTTAATGGAAAAAAGTCAAATCGCGTCTAAATTTGTAAGGTATTCGGGCAAGGATTGCAGCATTTGACAGAGTATTACACTGCATTGCATGTGTGAAGTAGAAGTGTTTAAATTGTGCATAACGTGTATGGAGTGCACAGAAAAACAGTCTCACAATTGGTTTCATTTTTCATCTTTTGGTCACACCATAACTCATTTTAATTGAACAGCCAAATCAATGTGGTTGGTCTTTGAATATTCTGTAAGCGAGATAACGTCAAAGTATCAAAGGGTTGTAAACAGTGATGGGTGATGTAGGTCAGTTTACCAGGGGGTTAAAGTAATCACTAATAATGAACCATTCACTTTAATGAGAGTAATGAGACCCAGTCATATTACACCCTGACAGCCGGATTACATCCGATACTTCCTTAGCCTTCAGCACAACAAATCAGTGCAAAAGAGCGCTAGGTTTCACCACCACAAAAATCAAACCTGAGCCCTTATCCCCTTTTAGTTATTATATAATAAATAAAAATGAGATGAGTAATCTGGATGCTGAAGTTTGCATGCTTTGCTCTCATGGCAGACCGGCAGCTGCCCCCGTAATAATGTCTGCCCTTCCAGATAATCCTTTTAGTGAGGGCCACACTTGGGCACTTGCTTTATTAGCATTCATCCATATTTTATCATATTTATTCGTATTTGCCCTTGTGCTCCGTAGGCTGAGAGAGGCTTAGTCTCCCCTTGAGAAATTACTTCAGCAGCAAAAGACAGATTTAGAGACACAGACACATTCAGAATTTAAACATTAAAATTCACTCGTGCCCAGGACAAATACAAACTGACTCTTGATTCACATTTATCCCACACACACACACACACACACACAATTATCATTGTGGAATGTTAAAACACTTAAAAGGTGCACCCAAAAATGTGTCACTTTTTCACTCAAAATAAAATTGAGAAAATGTAAAATCTGCTTATGATAAAAATCATATCAGTGGCCTTTTAATTAACATGGGGTCATGTAAGGTTGACATAGAGATTACGTGCTGGGATAAACGATATTGGTCGATATTACTTTTTTTTTTTTATTTGCTCATTTTTATGCTTAATTCACATATTTCTACATTTAGATTGCATTTGCCATTATTTAATGCTCATTTAACGTTCATTTTTAAATGCACTAATAATGTCATATTAACACTGTTAAATGTAATATTGCATATTTCACACTGTAAATTGTCATTCGGTGATGATAAATTCAAGTACAGAATTTAAAATGATCAATTTCACTTTTTAGTGTTTTATTTTATTTAGACAAAAAATAGAATAGAATTCTATTATCAGCTATAGCATGAAAATACTTATCAGAACAGAATTAAAATACACTAAATCACATGATATACACTATTGTTCAAAAGTCTAGACTTAGCTTTTTTAAGACATTTATACGTTTACTCAGCAAGGATGCAATATGGACAAAAAGTGACAATAAAAACTGAACTTTGTATTAGAAAATAAAAATGTCACAGTTTTCACAAAAATATTAAGCAGCACAACTGTTTTCAGAAAATAATAAGAAATGTTTTTAAAAAAAGCAAATGTTAAAAGCAAATCAGCATATTAGAATCATTTCTGAGTTATCATGTGACACTGAAGAATGGAGTAATGATGCTGCAAATTCAGCTTTGCCATCAGAGATTAAAAATTACATTTTAAAATATTTGAAAACAGTTATTCTTAATTGTAATAATATTTCACAATATTACTACTTTTACTGTATTTTTTATAAAATAAATTTAGCCTTGCTGAGCCAGAGACCTTTCAAAATCACTGAAAAATCTTACTGACCCCAATCTTCTGAACAGTTGTGTAACCTCAACATGCATAACATATTAAGCGCACCTTAAAAAGCATTCATTCTAAATTCTATGAGAGCTTATGATGAATTTAATACACCCAACAAAACCTTCACAAAAAAATAAAATAACGCTTCCTTCTGACTGTGAGGAGTGCAGAGCACTGTCATTGTTAGTCTGCTAGGCTGTCATCTAAACAAAAAGAATGAATTTCATTCAATGAAAAATATTCAAATACACTTTCCTTTACTGTATGCATTTCCACAATAGGAGATTATAGGAGATCTTAGGGGTTCTCAGTTCAAACTAGGAGATGGAGCCATAGGCCAAAAGCTTTAGATGAGAAAAGATTTAGATGAAAGCAACGTATAAAATAGGTAACTGGGAAAGTAGCGCAATATAAAACAATAAGGAGGGTCTAACAATGGTTATGATCTTGTAAACACATAAAAATAGGGCAGTTCATGGTGAGGATCATCTAAATGACCTTCAGGTTCATCTGAAATTTCACCCAGCTAAATCTCAATCGTAATCATACCCTCAAGAACCACTTCAGAAAATTGCAGAGCTCATATCAGCACTTGGAAAGATACTCTGTCTCTGTCCGTGACAAAAAAAGATTAGGCACTTTTGGGCCAATTACTCCACAATCAAGTCTTATTTCAGGCCCATTTTCAGACCAAGGAACGAGGGTGGATTTAAAGTCCCACATGTGACGCTCTACAATATCCTGTACGGCTCAACACAAGGTCAACAGAAAATGATTTACCCATCATGCATTGGTATTTCTTCACATAGAACATACCATAAACTATAAAAGGGCAGGGCTGTTTTTGCATGACCCTGAAGTGCTCTGTGACGCCAGCGTGTTTTTCTAACCTTGTAACCAAACACACTTTCACACAGTCCATCTCTAGTGGCTTATTTGGTTCAATAATAAAGAATGTGTGTATCCACTTATTCACTCTGACACAGTGCCTGAGGGTCTGTTAATACACACACCACTGCATTGTGTGTGTGTGTATGTGAGGGGGGGGGGGGGGGGTGTCAAGGGAGAAGGCATTTCAGGCGAAAACATTTCCCCAAAAAACATTACTGGGGGGGTTAATAATTATCCAAAAATGATGACATTGTCATCAAAGCTCAGAAGATTAAGAAATTGCGACTCACAAATGGCTCTGACAATACACTAAACCATTTTTTCCCTCCGCAAAATGTAGTTTACTTTGCTGAATTTAATAAAGCAAATCATATTCAACTTCCTTATTTACAAATCTCACCATCGCCCTCAGGCTGAGACGCAGGCCTTTGGTACTTAAGGGAAATTGGCAACAAAACAAGAGCCAGCACAGGTGGGACAGATAGGTTGTCCCAGCGGAGTAAAACACATAAACAACCCTACCCGGAGGAAATGTTTATTACTCAGAGGTTGCTCCTTCTTTCATAAATCAGGAGACTGAGATATGTTTCATTAAAGCATCAACTTTGCATCAGAAGTTCCCAAAAAATCTTTAGGAGCAATAAAAAACAGACACAAATGACCAGTTGTTGACAAAGAATTACATAATGAATGTGGACACATGGTTTAGATCATTTGATGAGAAATCTTGGGCGTCAATGCCCTCCTTTCTTTGGCTTTTAATTAAAGTATTTGTTATCTTGCCAGATCAGACATTGCTGAGATCTCTTCCGAAACTCTCTGGGTGACACGTGTAAGATTGCTTGGTTCATTTTCTCTCTTGAGAACATCTGAAAAGCAAGAGACTTAAGCATTTTTTTTCACTGGGGGTTTAGGATAATAAACAGTTTTCATCTTTGACTTTACTTTCCTGTGTGTGCAATTAAAACTAATCTTCAGATCAAATATAATGTCTAATGTTTATTAAAATAGCCTATTTCTCAGTATTACAAGAAATAAATACATTTGGTGCAGATTCAAAGTTGCAAAAATTCCAAGAATTGTTATTTGTTACACCTACCACTGACATCAATAAGTGCAATCTTATCTCTAGATGCTCTTATAAACAGACAGATATGCAAAGGACGGTCATTTATTATAGTCTATAATGTCAATGAATCACCAGTCAGACGACATCGCAGTGACCATTTCATATTTGCATCGATGAACTTGGCGCGTCGAATGACACTGACATCAGCAAAGCTCCGCTTGGAAAAAGCAGCTAATGGCAAAATGATTTACCTCAGCTTGTCGGCGGCTGCAACGCTTAGGTTGTCGTCTGTCCGAGTCGTGCAGAACACTTTACCCCAACAGCAGCAGCTGGACTGCGGGCTCGATTTTCTTCCCGCGCCGCCGGTGCAGAAGTGAATTCGCGCGAGGACCGCGGCCAGGGCTCCGGGAGCAACAACACACACACACACACACACGGCCGGTTTCGCTTGCACGCAGACACGTTGCCAAACTGATCCGTACCCCGGGGATCTAATTAAATGGCAAGGCACGGGGGCGTATGGTGAAACGTTTATATATTTCGCCTAGGTATGCAAAACGATGTAGAGTAAAAAATCCACACAGGATATCCGACTGTATCCCAAAATCTATTGCATAAATACTCTGTCTCCATGTGTGTGTGTGTGTGTGTAGCTGGAAATCTCTTTTCGGTTCTTGTGTTTTGGAACAAACCCACTTGAACCCACATCAAGCTTGTTTGTGAAATTCCGAGGAGGATTGTGATTCCGCTCCGGTTATTTTCGGTAATAAAGCAGTGTTCGGTGTTTCTGAACTTTAGATTTTTTTTAACAGTTGTTTTTATATTGTCAGCAGACTCAGTGTAAATTTATTGAAATGTGTCGCATCAACAACTGTCATAAATACCCAATGCACAAGCCCTCTATAAATATACTGAGCAAGTTTCGTTTTTTTTTTAAATAGCCTACATAAGTACAACAGAGTTATTTTGGATATGTTTTATGCAAATTTAATATCAAATTACAGTATGATCAATCCTAATTTTACCAGTCAGCCGTTTTATACCCCCCTTCTGCCCGCATTCTGTAGGCTACAGGTAGATAAAGATAAATATTAAATTAATTAAATTAATCACTCAGTATGTTTCAGAACTCAAATGATTTGGCCAAGCTGAGTGTTGAGATAATTATTTTGAGGGGGAATAAATCGTGTACAAATTTCTTTAGAATGTATTTTGCGTTTAATTTGTTGTTGTTTGTTTCATTTAGTTAGTATGCGTTTTTTATATATTGAAAATGCATGTCGCTGTTCTTTGTGGTCACTTACTCAAGCTACTAAAAACCAGAAGAGGAGAGACATTTTTCATATGTTGGATTTGGGTGTTGAATATGTATCGCAACCTGTTCGGGAATCCACGCAAGGTCAGTAGGACGAAAACTGACGTTGATTTCGCACAGCACAAATACATAAATACACAAATACACAAGCATGACAGTCATAGTCTACGTGTTGCGTGATCAAAATGAGGAGGGCCACCCACAAAGCCTTTATCATCACTAAAATCTGTTTAATTATCAAAAGCATGGAGCAAATAAAGTTATTGTCTGTGTAGAGTTATTGACCCACGTAATTTTTTGCATAGACTAAAAAATAATAACAGCGCGTGGTTTTGACTTTAAGCTCCATACTTGACTCTGACTTATTGGTTTAATAGCCTACACTCAATCCCTTATAACGGCAAAAAAATATTTATAAACAGCGGAAAATTGTCAATGAATATAAATTATTCAGGAGTATACCATTTACTCCAAGGATTTTAAATAACAGATATAAATTGTGAGACGCTTTCTATATTCAGCAACATTTAACCTTAGAACAGCATTTGGTTCTCTTTTAATGCAATTTTAAGTCCAAATTGTAATTTTGACTGTGTGTATAAACCTATTATATAAGCCTCATGTGGAATATGTTGAAACTGGGTGTTGGAAAATAAACTGGATGCTGATGTATAGACTTTACAGACCAAAACGTTTATGGAAAAGTTAAGTTAAATCTCCAAAGGGCCTCCCCCTTCAGACTAGGTTTTTAGTCTATAAAATCATGTTTTATTTTTTTTTAATCAAAGACTGATTCAGAATCAGGGAAGAGAAGATCTCAAAGCTACATTCAATCATGTGTAACCAAAAAGAAAATCATTTAAAAAGTTATTTTATTTAAATACAAATAATATATATTTCCCATTTACATTGACAGTTTTCTTGTAAACAAAAGTGGCAGATAGTGTTTACTAGGCAATTCACCCTTTTTCTGGCCGATGTGGAGACATGATTTCTCATAATCTGTGAGCTTGAATCACAGCATGTATTCTGAAGCTACAATCTTTTTGGAACTATAATACTAAAATGTCTATTCATCTGCAAAACCCCTTGTCATTTTATAAAATTGGTTGTGAATGTGTTACGTGCAACCAGAATATGACACTTTCCCTACGTTAATAAAGATTACATTGTGTTTATGCTAATGAACGCGAGGGGAAATAAAAAGTAAAATAATTTTCAACGGATGTTTGCAATGATCCAAATGCAACTATAAAATGCATTCATTAGCTATTGGTAACAAACAAGAAAATCCAATTTCCTGTCATAAATTCATGATTAAAAAAAAAGAAAATTAACAATAAATGGAGAGATTATCATTTCATAGGCATTTCTACATTTCAAATCATTTCATATCAGTCAGCATACCCTGTCCCACTGATTGATAAATCAACGGACAAGATTAATATTTTCACAACTACTAAAATCAGCACTTCCAATACACCAGCAGACCTTCCACTGGAACGACATTATCATATCCAAAAATAGCAAAATCTACCATTACTTTTAATCGCTGTTGCCATCCCTCCAGACACAATCAAAACAAGAAAAACGCACAGAAATAAACAGACCCTCAATTCTTTCCATCACTCATATTGGTGTTTTTGAATCACAACCATATGCAATATTTGCAGCCAGTAAAATTCTATACATTGAATAAGGCATTCATATTTGATGAGCGGAATGTAAAACAATTATATATAAAAAATAAAATAAAGCTAGACTATCTATAATTGAGGCATACAGATCCACGGGAAACCCTAAAACCGCAAGTCATTTGATAATTGTTTTGGTTTAAATTCCACCCAACTGCACAACGGGCAACATATTGATGAGAAAAGACCTGTATTTGTGTACATTCACGCTGGAAACATGGGCTTTTTCGAACAACTGTGAAGAATTTTCATTTCCAGTTCAAAAAGTTAGTGGGATAAATATGAGAAAAATTCACATTTCAATGTTTAAAAACTTCAATCATCCTAGACGGATAAAAAAAAAAAAGAATTAGGCCACGTTAATACAGTGGCAAGACGTCAGTGGCTGACGTCTACCTACTCATTTGTAAAGCGACAAAGTTAATTCAGGACTAAACAATAGACCTGGCTGCGGAATGTCTGCAGTCACTTTCGTGAGGCTGAGACGACCTGCACATGTGACAAGAAGCTGGAAGTAGTTTAGATGGGCGATATTTATAAATGTATTGAATTTCCACACTTCATGACAATGGACACAATTTGAGATGCAATCCAAAGCAGTGCAGCCCCTTCCCCTATAATTCCCACTCAAGTCCTTGTGCTCACCCCAGATCACACTACACACAGCCTTGTAAAAGTGGAAACACCTGGTCAATTTGATATCTAATAAACTACAAAACGATAAGGTAGAAAACACCCTTGAAGCATAAACGATGACATTGAAAAATGACAGTCATGAGGTGTGTGATTTTTCAGCTGTACTCCGGTTTTTATTTTTTCTGACGCATTGGTTGGTCAGACATCTTTTTCGTCAAGTGGAGAGGAATCTGAAACATAGCTGGACCCCACAAATAACCACTGTGACAGCCCACTGATAACGACTGGATGAACGCAGGGAAAAATAACCAACAGTTTCTTAAGTCTTATTTTGATTGGTGAAATAAACGTTTCAGACAGATTTATGATTCATGAGCGTTTTAAACAGGAAGATGGGGCGTCAACGTCCTTGTCTCCCGTTCGCCTCGGGTGTGTGGCGGCCCAGAAGACGGCAAAGGTCCGGGGCTATGTGGGTGTGGGTGTGTGTGCGTGCGCATGAGTGGGTGTATGAGCTGTGCTCAAGTTTGCATGAAATGACTGGTTTAGTCGTTGTCGTCTTCATCTTCTTCAGACTCCTCAATGCCATCACTGTCCTCTGGGTCATCCTCCTCTTCCTCAGTTTCGGGGATATCCCACTGTGGGTGGTTATCCAACATGGCCTTCGCCTCGTGAACCTCCAGCTAAAATGAGACAAAATTAGGAACGTAAAGAGTCTAGTAAAATAATTTACATATTGAGTAATGGCTGCTGAAAATCCATCTTTGCCACCACATTTAAAATATATTCAAATAAAATCCTGTTGTTCATTGTTTATTCATGTTAGTTCACAGCATATTACCTAAATGTTAACAAAACATTTGATTTCTAAAATGTATTAGTAAATATTGAAATTAACATGAACTAAGATTAATAAATGCTATAGAAGCATTGTTCATTTTTAGTTCATAACTAAATTAGTTAACTAATGAAACCTTATTGTAAAGTGTTACCTAAAAATAGTTATAATAAATTGTAATATTTGCAGTATTACTGTTTTTTTTATTTTTTTTATCAAATGGTGAGAATAAGATACTTTTTTTATTTATTCTTACAGACCCCAGTATGTGTATATATTTTTGCACAACATATTTTAACAAAATTATTTAACAAAAAAAAAGAGCATTTTGAAAGACAGACAGACAGAAAAAAAAAACACTTACCTTGAGTGGCTTGACCTGATCTAATCCCATGAATGAATCCGATTTTAGAATCACAGAATATTGATAGTTTCCGGTTTTGGATGGCGCGGGGAATTTCAGTTCAACCTGAGGAAAACAGGCAGTCTATGTAATCATTGGTCTCTTAACACAACTCAGGAAAATCTATTATGATGAGAAATTGGGAGATTTGCGGGTGATTTATGACCCTTTTTTGTTTACATCCTTGCATTCTCATGCTCCTCACAGAGAGGAAGCACTCACTGTCAGACAGAATTATGACTGGCATCTGGCTGTCCTGTAACCAGACAGAGACTGCAGTATGGAGGTTGCCTGGCAACAGGCTACGGGGCAAACTGCTGCACAAAAGATTCTGCAGCTCGCACCATTCAGCCAGTCGCACTCACAGTTAAACACTCATTCTATTACTTTTCCATTTTACTACATAATAGCACACCATATTGCAAATATTTTAGTGATTTGATTTTTCCATTATCTATTCCAGATCTGAAGTCCTTGGTTTTCCTATTGTAAGACTTGCCAAAAAAAACAAAGGATTAACTGACTGACGTGCTTCCCTCCAAATAGAAGTGCACAAATGTAGAAAAGCATTACCTACTGCCACCTACCTAATTATGAACCAATTAGAACAATGAAGAGATTTTTGGGTTTCCACTTCCACTAATTTCACTTTCCATGACCAGTCAATCTTATGATCAACGTGGAAAAGGATTTAATTTTATTTTTGCTAATAAACATTTTGAGATCAATTCACTTCAGGTTATTATAGTTAAATAAAAACTGTATTTGATTTTTATTTTCAATAAAAAATTTATTTGATGAAAAACAAACTAAGTAAAAATGAGAAAGGTTGAAAATGGCAAATAAACAAAAGCTAAAAATAAAATAAGTAAACTAAACCTAATCGATTAATTGCATCAAACAAGTCTGTTTACATAATATGTGTGTGCATTAAATTTATACACACACACGTATATACATGCATACATATACACGCACATATACTTATACACACACACACACGTGTATGTATATATAAAATGTGCTTGTGCTGTTTGTGTGTAAATGCTAAAAGAAGACTTCACAAATCACACATACATGTATGCGTTCCGAGGTTGGCTTCGTAAGTCGATCTTTTCGTATGTCGGTCAGGCTTTTACATGTTAATTGCCTAATCCGTCCCAAGCCTTACAAAAACACCATATTTAGCATCACAGCTCTATACTTCTAAATTATCTCCCTTTTCAACACAATGTAAAGCATCCTCTTCTTCCTTTTCACTTCAGCAACAATCTTCACATCCATGGTGAGTGATTAGAAAAAAGTTTGTTAACTAGGCACAATGCTGACCAATAGGAGAGCAGGATTGTAAAAAGTGTTCCCCTTCTTACATGGACTATTCCAGCCATCCCTGTCATTCAGTGCAAAATGGACTATTCCAAAACTTTCCATCTGAGAGAGCTGACGGGTGATTAAGGTAAAAGAGATCAGCTGAAGATTGTATATAGTTTATTGAGTGAAATACAGGGAATTAGTGCCAATCATTGAAGTTTTATCGATCATGCGGAACCACACATCTATGCACCTTTAATAAATAGCAGTTTTGGATTATTCCTTGAGTGAGACATCATTGTTCTGACCGGACAAACTGTAGCCTTCATCCAACCCGAACCAAAATCAGCGCGAATTTCAAAACAAAACTCGGAAACGTTTTTTCGCATCTCGATCATTTTGTCGTTACATGGGCGAAAAAAACCCCGAAATCTTTTATCGTATGTTGAATTTTTCGTACGTAGAGCGTTTCGTAAGTCGGGGTTCTACTGTATATGTATATATACACACACACATTACTAATACTAAATGCTAAAAGAAGACTTTTCACAATTCAAACAGCACAAGCACATTTTAGGGGCAACACAGCAGGAATATCCAGCCAATTTATATACTTTTGCGCAAATTTCAAGACGCCACGTTTCCAGGCCAACAAACATGGATATACTACAATTCCTTGACTGTCAAAACACTGAGCAACACAATGTAAACCTCTCTTCTAACTTTTCTCAACAAAAAAGGGAAGTTCTCTCACATACCTCCTCTGTGTCTTTGAGCGTGCACACATGATTGGGCATAGACACCAGTGTCTGCTCCTTCCTATCTGCGATGTAGAGCCACCACCACTCCTGCTTCTCCTCAGGGAAGTACAGGCTGTAGACAGGGTGCGTGACCTTAGACTTGGTCTCCAATAGCGCCCTTTCACGACGCTGAATGCTCTGTTGTAGGGCCTCCCATTCCTATAAAAAGAAGGGTTGGTTAAGGAAAGTTAGCGTCAGCAGTCACTCATCCAAGGGATAAAACACACACCTCCTCATCATCTCCGGCAATCTCGTCCAACTCAGTGTCACTCTGCTTGTCACTCTCATCATCTCTCTCGCTGGGTGAGTCCTTATTCCCCTCCGCTTCGTCTGATTCACTGCCTTTATCAGAGAGATCATCCTCTTCCTCTTTTGATGCAACAACTTCCTGTGAATGAAAATAAATTCAATGGGATGAAAGATTTGATTTCTGTCAATAGAACGCAAAAAATGTGCATCACTGTAAAACTGACTAAAATTAATATGACACTACCATCAAAAAAAGTTTTTGAAACAATACTCTTATGCTCACCAAGCCTGCATTCATTTGATTTTTAAAAAAAAGTAAATAGTCATATTGTGAAATACTATTAGATTTTTATTAAAACTGTTTTTAGTTTTAATTCACTTTAAAATGTAATGTATTCCTGTGATGTAAAGCTGAATTTTCAGCATCATTAGTTCAGTGTCCCATGGTCCTTCTAATATGCTGATTTGGTCAATTATTGTCAATGCAGAAATCAGGTTTCAGGACTCACATGCATGAAATAGATTTTTTTTACATTATAAATGTTTTACTGACCCTTTATTGCATCCTTGATGAATAAAAGTAAGAAGTATCAACTTTAATGACTTAAAGATCATTTTCATCAAAAGCCAAAAACTGCAATTGAACATATACAGAGTTCTAGGTTCCTTACATTTCCTGCTACATTGCCATTGGCCTGTTTGGCCTTGTCTCCCTTTGCTTGTTGTTGGATGACTGGTTTCTTCTTAGTAAGTTTCTTCTTTTTGGACTTGGCTGCTTTTTTAGCTCCTTTACTTTTATTTTGCCAAACTTTTGTTTTGTTTTTGGCATCACCTTGCTGAAAATGATCAGACATGATGAACAAATAGCAAGACGTAAATATGCATTTTAAATTCATTAGAATAATTCATTTGATTAATGTGTAGCTTAAAAGCATTACTACCTCCTCTGAATTCGCTTCCTCCGTAGGTAGAGGTGTGTCCTCCTCTTTCTCGAACATCTCCTAAACACAAATACAAATTTAGTACAATGCTGTTGTGCGTAAAGAATTCAAATAATAACGTTTTTGCTAATTGATGATATACTCTTGCTGAAATGAATGCTCATCCAAAACAAACCAGCTCAGCATTGACCTCTTGTGGATGCATGTTGCCACTGCAAGGTGTGCTATTCCATGACCATAATACATTCATAACACATAAATCAGCTACTATAATTGTGTAGCACTATCCCTTGAAGTAAACATCTGGATGAGAAATGGTTGACATGTTCTACTTACTGACATTCTCTTTCTTGTCAAGGTGACCGTAACTGTGACAATGGATCCGGCAGTGATGTTATTGCTATCTTCATCGTCCAACACTGTGGGGTAATAAAACACGTCTTTAAATTATACGTAATGTTTTATATTGAATGCATGAGTGTACAAACACTGATTGAACCCACCTTGAAGTTTGGTTTCCATGTTGATGTGGGGGAAGTTCGCAAGTACCGCCATGACTTCATCATACTTCTCCTCCCCAAGGAATCTCAGCATGTTTCTCCTGTCAGAGTCCTTCAGTCTGGCCAGATCCTCGAACGTCCGCACCTTATACTAACATTGAGAGGAGAGGGGGAACCATATTTAGAAACCAATGTTTTAGTTCAAGTGAGGTATGCAACTACACTGTAACACCTTTGTGAAAGATGTACCTTTTTAGAGATGCAGTATCGGAGGTGCTCCTCTTCAAAGTGGGGCAGCTGCAGCAGAGGAGACTTGGCCTCCTGCAGGCCTTGAACCACCATCTGAGACAGCTTCATGCAGTTCTCTATGGACGTCAGCCTGGGAGCCCGAAGGCCTATGAAATCAAACACCAGCAAAAAAAAGATTCTAGTCACGTAGCATATTAGACACCATACACTACTGGTCAAATACTTGAGGTCAGTGTCTCTTATGCTCACCAAGGCTGCATTTATTTGATTGAAATACAGTAAAAAAAAATTAAATTAAAAAACAGTAAATTAAAATTAATCATAGTTATATCAATATATATTTTTTTCTTTATATATAAAAATTTATATATTTTTTAATATATATAAAATAATTATACTGTGTGTATATTTTTATATATATATATATATATATATATATATATATATATATAAATAAATACATACATATATACACACACACACACACACACACACACACACACACACATGAATAGTATATATTATACAAACTATTTTTTGTTTTATTATATTTTAAAATGTTATTTACACAAGTGATGATTTTTTTTTTAGTCAATACTCTTCAAAGACCCTTCAGAAATCATTCTAGCATTCCTACATTTTTGTGGAATCTGTGATACCTTTTTTCAGGGCACTTTAACAAATAGACAGTTATATTCGATATTGATATTTACAGCATAAATTTGAAATAAATCTTTATTTAATGCATTCTTGCTTAATAAAAGTATTAATTTCCTGTCAAATCAAAAATCATGCTGACCCCAAACTTTTGAACTGTAGTGTATATATTGAAAAATTAAGCCTTAGTCCATCAGTTGATACCTCCTCTACTGGTTGCCATCATAGTGAGCTGACAGCCAACATTGATCATTTCCTGTAGTAAAGCAGGGCACTTCTTCACCACAAACCTTTGATCTGCAGAAGATACAAAACCGCCAATTAATCCAGAAAAACATGATTTGCAATTATAATTCAACATGAATATATTTCAGGTAGCTCAACTAGTAGAGCACGGCATTAGCATGAACATGTTCATGGGTTTGACACACAGGAGGAACACATGCTTGCTTGAATGCTTGTGGATAAAACGGTCTCCCAAATGCATAAATGTAATGAATTGTATTAGACGGGTAGTTGTTGACAGGAATAAACACTTTAGAGGTGTGTGCGAATGCTTACCATCCTCTACGTTCTCAGAAACATCCATCCTAGCAAGGTGTGTAAGTAATAAGACTCGAGCCTTCAGGCTGTAGGGATAGCAGAACGGGGGCTCCTTCTTCTTAACATTAATGTTCCCCAGCTCCCGAATCAACTGCAAAAAGAAACAAGCACCCAGCATTACATTTACAATAAGAAATTGTAGTCATTATCCACAAGCAATAAATGTTTGAACATTTTACCTGGGGAACCTCTATGTTGTCTGTTGGTCTTATAATGGCCTCTTTGTTACTGCGAGGATCAAACTCAAACGCTGCAGTCAACACCATCACCAATCCTGTCAAACAGTGTCAAGAGCATAATGTACTCACAAAACAATGTCTAAGTAGTTTGCTTAATGGTGACCTTACGTCTTTCTAGGTGAGCACTTACGTTTCATGTTCATTGTAGGTGTTTTATACATAAAGTGCATAAAAAGTTGAGTTGTGTTGATCAGGATCTGATCGCCACTGTAGCGGATGGAACGGTACCACCATGTGCCCTAAACACAAATGCACACATTTCTATAGGGTTTATCAGTGTATTAATCAATGGAAATCAATTCAAGGATTTTTATGGTGCAATTTCCCAAAAAATGCTTGTACAAAATGATCCAACATGTGCACTACTGTTTAAAAGTGCAGGCCACGGTCAGTAGTGGGTTCTTCTTTTTAAAGGAATTGCTCTTTTATTCAGCGATGCATGAAATTAATCAAAAGCAACAGAAAAATACATTTACAAGAATCCTAATCAATATATGTTAAGCAGCACAACTGTTTTTAATATTTCTTGAGCACCAAATTAGATATTAGAATGATTTCTGAAGGATTATGTGACACTGAAGACTGCAGTAATGATGCTGAAAATTCAGCTTTGTAAGCACGAGAATTAAATATAAAACACTTATTTTGAATTTTAGAAACATTTCACAGTATCACATAAAATATTATAAAATAGCATAAAATATTTATTTCAAATACATTCTAATTTTTAAACAGTAGTATACATCTTTTCTATTGATTACCACTAGACTAGCTTACCACAACCACAGGGAGGATGACCATAAATGCCAACCCATAGACCAGAAGCACCTGTGAAAAGTACAAGCAAACAGGTTTTTTTGCACTTCGAGCATTTAATTGACAGCTGAAAAAATTTAATAAAAAAATAGTATGTAAACTTACCAGCATGGAATTTTTCTGGTCAACAATCCATGCAGGAAGAGCGATTCCAAAACTTGTCACTGATCAAGAGTGAAATGAAATCAAGATAAGAACAAGATGGGTTTTTTTCAGCATAGGTAACACTAAACGATCAATCAATATGTTAACAAGTTAAAGAAATTGTCACCTCTTGGGCCATCAGGGTTGCCATATGTCTCCCAGTTTTTCCGTGATTCCTCATTAGTCAAACTGTGAGAAAGCATGAGTGCGGAAAACAATTTCAAAAACCCTAATGATTACATACCGTGCCATATTGACAAGTAATAGAAAGGTGCTGCGTGAGTATTTCAAGAAGATTAAACATTTAATTTTGGCACAGTGGTTGACATTTTTATGAACAGCTTTTATGAACTGTATTGTGCTGCACCTAAAACAACACATTGCAAAACCAACTCACAAAGAAAAATGAGTTGCTGCAGCCGTAAATAACAGGCCATTAGATTTAAAAGGCAACTATATAAATAAAACGTGTGGTGACAGCCGTCTTACGCTGAGTAAGCTTTAGCAAGCTTCATGAACATGGCCTCATCTCCACCTTTATCAGGATGGTGTTTAAGAGACAGAACTCTGTACTGCTTCTTAATCTCAGCAACAGATGCCCCCTAAACAGAAACATAATGGACCTATTAATCTTGAGAATAAACAGTTTAGAGATTCAAATGACCAAGAACAAGATTAAAAAGAGTGGAATCAAGAATGTCATCCTTACTGCGTCCAAGTTGAGGACCTCATAGGGGTTATACTCCTGGTACTCTCGATCTAATTTAGACACCTTATAGGCCAGGAAAAGAAATACTGCCCACCCAAACAACAGGGCTGCTTTTCTGAAATCACAAAAGAACAGAGAAGTGAATTTTAGTTTGCAAATACAATTTAATATACAGTAGTTCCTGTATATGTAATGGTGAGTAAATAGCAAGCACAACGGGGTGTGTCTGAATACTCCATGTGAAAAGTGAGGCCATTATGTTGCCAAAGAATGAATCATTTCATAAGTTCTGACAACTGTGTGAGGTGCCACAACAACATACAAGACGAGAGTAAATTTGAATACGACCATTACAAACAGATCTAGATCGCCAGCGGACAATTCAGCAATCAAATCAAATAGTGTGATATCAATAAAGTTATACTTACAAAAACAAGTTACAAAACCAAGAAATGCCTACTGTCCTATTTGTGATTCATGAACAATTATGTTTCCAGAATAATAGGCACTAAACATATAGGCACTAAATAGGTTTATAATACAGGTTTTTATATCCCTTAATATACTTAACATGCAAATTATCATTTTTTTGCATCATCGTAAACGGATGCTGTTGTCCAAGTGCAACCCATTCCCCAGTGCACACTACATACAAAAAACAATTAATGCAACAATAACAATATGCGCATATTAAAAGCTGCACGCTTACAAAAATACAAGCAAAATGAGCTAAGTGGGGTGAACTCCCCTGAAACGCAGCAATTATGGGAAATCTGCTTCACTGGTTTGAATCCTATCTCACAGATAGGTCCTTCAGGGTCGCATGGTGCAGGGAGATCTCCAAACCATGTCAACTGATCACCGGAGTTCCACAAGGTTCAGTTCTTGGACCACTTCTCTTCTCCATACACACTACATCACTGGAACCCAATATAAAGGCACACGGTTTCTCCTATCACTGCTACGCTGATGACACACAACTCTACCTATCATTTCAAACCAAATGAAAGTACCCACAGTACCTGGGCGAATCATAAGCTGCCTAGCGGACATCTCGGCATGGATGAAAGAGCATCATCTGCATCTCAATCTGGCCAAGACAGAGCTTCTCGTCTTTCCTGCCAATCCAACTCTATAACTTGATTTCAGCAAACAGATCACACCTCTCTTTACATCTCTGCACTGCAACGACTTGTGGTTCCATCACAGAGAGGCAATAAAATAAAAATCATGGTGGAACAATCTCCCTGCCCTGCAGAATCCTTGTCAATATTCAAAAGAGAGCTGAAAACTCATCTCTTCCGTGAGCACCGAACATGAAACACACACACCCCACCTCAACTACATATTAAAAAAAAAAAACACCCCTTCCTCTTAGTCCCTCTATTCTCCAGTCTTGTACTACTTTTATTTGAAATGTTCAAAACATTGTATTGTAAGCCCTCGTGTACTTTTGCATCTTCAGGATGATTTGCTTTCTGTATTCCTCAAATTGTAAGTCGCTTTGGATAAAAGCTTCTGCTAAATGAATAAATGTAAAATGTAAATGACACACAAACATAATCACTTACTTAAGTGTTGGGACAATGCTCTGCTGTGATTTCATAAGCCGAAGGCGATACCACAGACATCTTCCATGAACTCTTCGTAAACTCTTCAACCGCAATTGTTCTGGGAATTAATTTACATAACAGACAATGAGAAACTTTTTTTGCAATTTAATTCTTACTTACTATGCAAACAAACATAGAGCCCATACCAAAATAGTACTCTGCATTTGTACACTGATAGTTTCGGATAACAATACCATGGTATGTTGATATATTTAATGGTATTAAATGCTTACCGTATTCATACATCACAGTATTTACAGTACAAGAAACAATATTAGTATTAACATGCCCAAAAGGCATGGCAGTTCTATGGTACATTTAGGTAGTGGGGTATTGCAAATTTATGGCATTTGATATTTTTATCTGAATGTGACCGCTGGTGCCCTTCTTACATTGAGAGCCAGATTACAAAAGCTGCCTGAAATGGAGCCAAAATGTTACTGTTATATAACAGAAATGAACAGGAGACAAAGATTTGTGTGCAATAAAACCATCTTTATTAAAATCTAGACCAAGGATTTTATATGCTCACTAAAAAAAACATTAAGATGTAGTGCTTTTGCAGCCTAATAGGAAATTCCTGAAACTAATTAACCTTTTCTTGAATGTTATTTATGTTTTACACAATGAATATATGCACTGTTTAGACAGCTGTTTATACTTTTAGACTCTTAAATAAAAATACATATTCATATTTTGTATTTCACTTTAAGCCTTTAATTTTAGTATTAAAAACAAGTGTAACTTTAAAGCTTTCCTGTAGCTCAAGCAGTAGAGTGTGGTGCTTGCAACACCAAGGTCATGGGTTTGATTTCCAGGGAAAGCAAGAACTGACCAAAATGTCAATGTGTATCTTGAATGCAATGCAAGTGGCATTGGATAAAAGCATCTGCTAAATACACATTTTATTTCAGTATTTTCTTACATGTAGCCTGCAGAAACTACATGCAATGGCCTGCAGTCATGGCTGGATTAATTGTTATTGAATCAACTTTGACTTGACTTAACAGCATGTCTATATGTTGCATGTAAACAGCATGTAAATAAAACAAACATGCAGTTCATGAAAAATCTCACAATTCACAAGGTGGAAAACATTTCATAACGCAAAGAAAAATTAGTGAGAGTGGCACCGATTGCCATGCATACGAAAAAATATATAAAATGTACTGCATTTTATTATATGATCCGATTAGTTGATCATAAAGCAATGTGTTTACCAACGTAAACAAACGAGGACGTACAAGCAACAAGCTTATTAAACGGATTACCATTATATTTAATGTAGGCAGCTGGTGTGTGTTGGTAGTGATCAAATAGATATTAACCCTGAAAAATATCTGCATTATAATCCATTACTGACACTTCAAAATACTGGAAATGTCCCACCTAATCTAGTTGATCTGAATAAGGGTCAGCTGCTAATACCACACAATAACAATATGACGAGGCCTTGGTGTCATTAATGAATTTGCCCTCGGATTTCGTTATATTAAATGTTGCCATGTTAACAAAAATTCCTCGCAGAGGAGGCGATCTGGTTATCGGGGCTGATAAGCAAGCGACAGGCAACTGGTTAGCTGGTAGTGCATTAGCATGGGGCCTTACCCGCATTCTGATCCCGGGGCCAGAGGTAATAGGTGGCTGGGATGACTATTAGTCCTACAAAGGACGTGAGGAAATAGAAAAAGGTGTTGCCGCTGTCGTCGTACTGAAACTGCTGTCCAGCCATTTCGCAGCGGCGCTAAAGCCCAATTTTTTCAGCCGCCTTGCCGCCGTATCAGTCGCTCGACTGTAGGACTAGACACATATGCGGGAGAGGGAAGCCAGCATCCACGCACGTTCTGCCACGATAGCCAATGTTATCAAAATAAAAGTTCCCTTGGTATTCGTATTATTATTTAAGAATTTGCCCACCTAAGTTAACCACGGAAAAATTCGGTTGGTATTTTTAAAACGTATTTTATGTTACAAAGCTGCGATTAAGTTGAGGGTAGTATAGAGGCTTTATATTTGTATATGCTCAACACGACATAGACATTTATTGTGGCGGGTTAATAACGCCTCGCCGCTTGCTGTCGTAAGTTCAGAAATACGAAAAACCTGTGCGCCGGTTTTAAGTAGCAGTGTACGTGTTCTACGCATGCGCGTTACAGTAGTACGTTTTTACACAATTTATGAACTTTTTTTTTTTTAAGATCTTTTCTCAGTTGTAGCATGCTGTCATTTTGTAATTTAAACAACAGGAACTTTGAATCAGGGTTTTCAAAATTTACAGACCCCTCACACAGGCTCCTCACAAGGATCCTAGTATATATGTAAATAAATTAAATGTTAAATACACACACACACACACACACACACACATAATAATTGTTAACATTTAACTGGTATTATTAGAATGTTGAACGATTCAATGCATAATTAATTGAATACTTTTTAATGAACTATAAAAGGACTTTAAATGATTGACAAACTTTAGATCATTAATAGAGAGTATGATTTTATTAGACAAACACTTTGTGTTTTTTTTAAATTAGTATTGTATAAAACAAAAACACTTCTGTGATTTTTGAATTGTTTACACAAAAAAGTCACCTTACAGAGAAGGACATTTCAACATATTGCATTCATAATCAAATGCAAAACTGAAATTAATTTTCTAATTGTACATACATTTCCTTTTTTTAGTGGTTCGCCCAAGTAATGCTGCGATGTCTTGTCTTTTGGATATTCCACCGAGGCTTCCAGAGTGTCCATAAGGTAGTTCATGGAAAGGTTCTTGGGTTACGTCACCTTCCTTGCAGCTCACTGGCACATTATACGTTTCTAGGAACATGTTGTATAAAATACAACAGGTCTTCACAGCTAAGCTGGTTTGACGAATAGAATGCTTCTGCAGACAACGAAGCCTATGAAAACGAGACCTCAGTGATTGGATGGAGCCTTGCACCACTGCAAGAGATGACTGCACTTTTTGGTTATACCATACTTTTTTCTGTCCGACTGTTCCATAATCAGGGAACGGGGTCAGGAAGTGCTCTGAAAGCGGAAAGGTGGAATCACCTATGATGTGTTTGCCATGTAGGAGAGCCACGGGGTCTTCCTGCAATGCCTTGCCAATCTCTGTAGCTAACAGGACTCTTGAGTTATGCCAGTTTCCAGGGTGCTCTGCATTCACAGAAGTGAAACGACCCCTGTGGTTGCAAAAAGCCATGAGTTTTATAGAGTACAACCCCTCTGCATCTCGATATACCTCTGGATCGGGTACATCGGTAGGCTTCTCAATAGGAATGAAACAAGTTCCTACTACGCAGAGAGTATTTGGTAACCCCACCGCAGAAAAGAAGCCCAGCACAGACATTTCCGCTTCCTCCCCCTGAGGCCAGTGAATTTCATTAGCTAAGTTGCTGGTAATGAGGGTGCAGAATTCATCCAGCTGATCGCAAATGAGCGACTCGGTGACGTGGAAGCGGTTTGCCACACTGTGGTAAGACTCTTGGGTAGAAAGAGCCCACAGAGTAGCAAGCACAGCATGCCACACGGTCCAACCCTCTTGCCCAATGTGAGTCCATTTACAGGGTGCCAGCAGCCGTACCAATTCCTACAAACACAAAAATAAAAGAACGATTTGTTTAAAAAAATACAAATGAGATTAGCAAAAAAGCAGGACCGGCGTTAACTTAAGTACCTCAGTTTGAGTTGGCGTCAGCTGGAAGTGACTCTTAAACTCACCGATTGTCAAGCTTTGCAGCACGGCATTGAACACTTCTCTCTCTTCCTCTCTGACAAGTGAAAAGGAATAATGTTAAAGCATTCATCTAACAATTCATTCTGAAACCGTCTTGACAGCAACTCATCAAATGCTGTGTGGATCATTTTACCTTTGCGGATTATCACTTTGTTCAGGTTTCAGCTTCATTCTATTGAAATATAAATATGAAAATAATCATATGAATCATTGGGTTTTTTTCTCTAGTTGCTGCTGGTGATCCTCAAAGGTAGTCAACGAAGAAAACGAAGAGCAACCGCGTTTGAAACATTACCAGTTTCAAGATGGATTTTCAACCAAATTAATACAGTATATCATATTCAAACAGTCGCAAGCTGTAGTGAATACATGTTTATAAAATGAATCACAAATGGCGGTATCGTTTTTTTTATTCACCTGGTTTTCCGGCGTTTGCGAGTCGTGTTTTTCTTGAAAGATACGACATCTTCAGCATCATAACTGTCTGCTAATAAAAAAGCAATACACGTTCCCAGCGCCATGCTTTCCGGACTCATTTATTATTTCAAATATTCGCTAGTGTGTTTTGAGCTGAAAACGGCAATGTATTGAACGTTGAGGTTAGCTGGCAGCCTGGTTTGAAAACATGGGAAACGAGCAGCGGTCCTGACCGTCCCCTGCCTCAGATTCCGCCTCTGTTCATGAACATTCCTCAAGGTATTCGGCGGTCCAAACCCCCAGGCTGTTGGCCCCGAGGAGGGTCAAGCCCGGTGAATGACAGTGGGAATACCACTGGCCCCTGGCACTCACTAGCAAACTCGCTTTTGCTGCGACAATGGAAACGCGACTATTGAGGCGATGTCGCCCTCTTATGGCAAATCCATATGATGGATTGACAGGGTTTTCCCTCACGAAAGCGGTTAATTTTCTTCAATGATTATTGCTGTGCCATTGCTACCAATCAACTAGCCTGAAACTATTTTAAATCAGCTGGTGTCATCTGGTTTAAGCAGGTATTCTGCTAGTTTATCTGGTCTAAACGCTGGTCTCTGAGTGACCAGCTTGAACCAATAAACTGACTATCCTAAACCAACTTAGTCTGCCTTAAGTCGTTATTTCCTCACCTGCAGGGATGGCATGAAAACATCTCGTCTCAATCTATAAATTAAATCATAAATCATTGATCAGAGTGTGCTTTAAAATCATTCCATCGATAGATGGCACCAGAGTAATACAATGAGATTTATGATTCATCACGTATAGTATGAGCATGGTTCAACGGTTAATAAAGTCCCCTTTATTTGCAACACACACATAAAAAGAAAAAAAATCAAGTGTTGATATGAGAGACAGTAAAAACTAGAGGAAGTGATCATGCTCAAACCCTCCTCAATAACCTTTGCCATTTCTTCTTCAATCCCATTGACCCGAATAATGATGGCAGCACTAAATACAAATAAGAGCTACAGTGATGAGACTGCTTACTTCAGACTTGAGAGATGCTCTTGCCGTCCTGCGTTAATCAGACAGAGTTAAATATGCAGGGTGTAATCGTGTAGGTCACAACCCTCATCTTAATTTACACAGTGTTACATGATGGTTATATGCACTATAAGGCCATAAATCTGTATAAAAATCAACCATAACAAGATGTATGAAAATTAAGAAATTAATTTGGTTTCGTGACCAAATATATTACATAAATGTTCTTTTTAACATGAGAGTCATGGCCATTTCAAAACTTTTACAGTTAGTATAAATGGATATTCAGTAGTGGAAATTATAAAACTAAGGTAGCTAATGTCCATAAATATTTAATATTTGCATTTATGGTCCCAATTAATAATCGTTGATTGTTTGAAACTTATTAGACCCTTAATGTAATTTATTACACAGACTATTAGATTCTGGCTTTTCATACATCACATATTTTCCTACATCCTTTCACTTAATGGGCTATCAATTAGTTTGTCCTGGCCAAAATGTATTAGTATTACTGTGATATTTTTGTAGAGCTCATCTTATAGACGGCTTATGTGCCTTTTAATGGACTATTTTCTTTCTTAGAGGAAATTTTTAGAGGTATGAATATGAAATTAAGGAGTAAACAAACATTAGCATTAGCAAACAGAGAGTAAAGACATTAGTATCTTGAGTTCAGTGCGTAACATCATGGATATTAATATATAGGCTCATTAGTGGGACTATTTATTTATTCCATCCTGTTCTTTCTGTTATGTTGTAGCTATTGAGCTACTCAGATGCCAAACCCATTTTAGAAATAGTCTTGAATGCAGCTCATCAGCTGGCCACCTATTGCCTCCCTGAAATCGTGTCTATTATTTTCCTCAAGAGGCTTTATAGCCGTCTCATCCAGCTGATGGGCAACGCACTGTACCCAGAGATGAATGGGCAGGGGTGCCCAACAGGGTCAGATGTTTCTGCCCTTATGCCATAGTCCCTTATTCAAAAGCCCTTATTCTGCCAGACCCCCTGGGACTGTGTAAGCCTTGCTGACTGTGATCCCATTGTCTTATTAAAAGAAGCTACGGGGAACAGAAGTCATCCACCTTAGGTTTCTGACACACCAATCAGCATCTGCGATGTCTCCTCCAGCTGACCTCTCATATGACCTTTGTAATGGGGTGAAGCATTTAAGAACGATCAGTGGGAAAATGGAGGCTGGAATGGAGAGCTCTGTAGCCATCAGCGGAGCTAAGCGAACACTGTTATGAAGTGATTCTATAATCTATCATAATACCATAATCCCATGATCTTCAGACTTTGACCCTTGTGAGGTCATAATGGCCCCTTTCATTCAGCAACACATGCTGGCTCTTAAGTGAGAGTTCTCTAATTATAAAGCTATATTTCTTCAACAAAGCACCATTTTCAGCTTTAACTAATCTTCAGCTAATTTACTAACTGACAGCTTTAAAAGGTTTGCATAGCTACTAAAGTTGCACAAAATAAGAATGCTATATGTGTGATGGATGATTTATATAGATGAAGGACCCAGAGATGCAAATTTGATAAATGAACCTAATTTGTGATAAATCCACAATATTTAATTTACATGGCAGATATCATGATTATATAATAGATTATATAAAACATGTCACATGCATGCTTTTTCTTGTTGTAAAACATCGGATGATTACTTGTGCTTTGCTAATTATCCCCCCCCCCCTCCCTCCCAACATAATACTTGACATACAGTATTTGTAATTAAGTTTTCTTTTGCAGTATTTTATCTAATTTGTACAAATTTTAACAATGTCATTTTTTTTCTTTTCTTTCGAACAATATTGAGACTATTTTAATCATTAAAAGGCAGAGGATAATTGACATGGAATCAAATTGGAATCAAAGTGGCACTTCTGTACATTTTACACAAAAAAGAATGACCAAACTATTATTATTGGCTATTATTTTCTTCGTTCCAATTAAAGTTCCTTGGAGAAGATTATGATCCTTGGAAACAAGCCAGAGGGGTGGTGAGGAACTTTCACATTTCTATATACATTGCTGTGCCAAGTAGATTATATATATAAATAATAGATGTACAATAAACATTTTTAGAATTAAATTTATTTTTATTAGTCAAAATAAAATTACAGCTTTTCAAAAGGTGAAAAGATAAGACATTTTGTTAGTAAACGAATCCTCCTTAAGAGAAAAAACAATCATCATCAATCAACATACCAGAATGATATAATTTATAATGACAGGTCATCCAAAATCCTAACTTTTAAACAAAATGCAGCAGCAACATTCAAGGTTTGTTGGATGTCAAAGCCCCTACTGAGTTTCAGGCTCAGGGTTATTTCTTAACGGGCTCATTGCTTAAGGTCCAAAGTCACTGGTTTGATTCTTATTAGGGGAAAACGTGATGAGGGATAATCTCATTCTCTTCAGGGTTCTTGTCAGGGAAAGTAATGCTCGGGTCATACGTTTCAAAAGGTATTTCAGCTTTTGCGTCAGTTCGTCGAACACGTGGCCATAAAATTCGCCTTGTTGCTACATTTGGCAGTCAGGTCAGGAGTAATGACTTTCACCAATGCTTAGCGGATAATGGCATTGCAGGGATGAAAGCTGTCATTCTTGTTAAACATTGCACTCATGAGCCGTGTATGAAAAGGCTATTTTTCCCCCACATCTTCCTGTGCGATCATATGATCGGACAAATCAAGCAAAATGCGCTTAAAGGAGGAGTGTAATAGGCAATGGCTTCGCTCCATAAGACCAAAAAGCCAAGGCAGCTTAAACGGATGTGTTGTTACGATTATTCGGCCAAGTAACTTTATCCTACATTTAGATTAGCTGCTAATGACTGGGGAAACGGGTGCTTTGCTATCCAAGGAAAGTCCAGTCCATGTAACTATGAAAACAACGAGCCTGTCAATCCCGCCAAGGAAGGCTTTAGGAGTTAAGCACAATTAACATATTTTAATAGAGTTATGAGGAAACTAATGGACTGAAAACTCTTTCACAGCCGCAAAAGTATGCAAGGGATCTTCTTATAAATTACTTCACATCACATGATACTCTCAAGCAATGGGCAACATCTTAGCAGAGGAAATAAAAGATTCCGATATATCACTATTAATTCAACTTTCTTATTCCATGCCTAACTCTTTACATTTCATTTTAGATTTATTGGCAGACGCTTTTATCCAAAGCGACTTACATTGCATTCAAGGAACACATTGAATCAGTTCTTACTTTCCCTGGGATCGAACCCATGACCTTGGGGTGTAAACACCAATGCTCTACTGATTGAGCTACAGGAAAGCTCTTTACCGTATTCATTAAACATTTAAATGACAGCATCTAACCATACAGTGAGGTGAAGACTATAGCAACTCCAGTGTAAAATAAAAATCAAAGCATACAAGCACATGGGCCATCTAAAAGGGTTCATTTTGCCCCTTCCATCCTTTACTTTTCTCCTCTACTCACTGCATACACCTTTGACCCTGATTGAAGAACACCACTGCTCAAAAAAATTCAAGGAACACAATCATCACAGTATATCACCAAGTCAATGAAACTTTAGGAATATCAATCTGTCCAGTTAGGAAGCATAAGTGACTGTGAATCAGTTTTACCTGCTTTTGGCAACAGGTGCACTGGAGAGGCAACAGCAAGACAATCCCCAAAAAGAGAATGATTTTTTTTTAGGTGGTGGCCATAGACAAATGTTCTCTCCTTATTGTTCCTGACAGATTTGTCTTTAGTTTTGTTAGGGTCCTTGTTACTGTCTGTAGCATGAGACAGTACCTGCAAACCAATCAAGTTGCACAGGCAGTCCTGCTCCTCCAGGACGGCACATCCATACTTCTTGTTGCAAGGAGGTTTGGTGTGTCTTCCAGCACAGTTTCAAGAGCATGGAGGAGATACCAAGAGACAAGCCATTACATAAAGACAGCTGGACAGGGACGTAGAAGGGCAACAACCCAGCAGCAGGACAGGTATCTGCTCCTTTGTGTGAGGATGAACAGGAGGAGCGCTGCCAGAGCCCTACAAAATGACCTCCAGCAAGCTATTGAAGCAGCAAGCTTCTGACCAAACTGTCAGAAACAGACTTCACGAGGGCCACTCTATTGGGACCTGTGCTCACAGGTCAGCAATCGTCCAGATCGATTGGCATTTGCCAGAGAACACCGCATTCTCATCACAGATGAGAGCATACTCACAACTGAGCACATGTGACAGACATGAAAGAGTCTGGAGATGCCGTTGATCATCCAGCATGAGCGGTTTGGCGGTGGTTCAGTAATGGTCTGGGTAGGAATTTCCTTGGAGCAGACGCAGACCTCCACATGCTAGCCAACACTTCCATTACTGTTGTTTGGTACTGGGATGAGATCTCCAGGACACACAGACATGTGGAGTCCATAGAAACCACTGACTTGCATTATGAGTTGCTGTTGAGCCAGTCTGTAACTTCAGTTATTTACATTGACTTTGAATCCATCCCTCAGTGTGTTGATGATTTTGGTTTCCACTGACTGTTGTCACATCATCATTTCTTTCTTAAATGACATAATCTATACAAATAGAGTTTTTAAAATGGAATATTTAATTAATTGAGATCCAATGTGTGATTTAAGTGTTCCCATTATTTTTCTAAGCAGTGTATTTGTTTCAAGACTATTTGTCTAATGCACAAAGTTTCTGTAAAAAAAAATGATTCCAGAAGTGGTACCATTGCCATGTAATCCGTGTGTGTGTGTGTGTGTGTGTGTGTGTGTGCATACATAGGAAAATAGAAAGTATCAAATGTAACATGCTCTCTTAGTGCAGTAAAAATGCAGCATAACAACTTTCAGGTAAAAGATAAAGCTCCCTCTTCGTACCATAAATACAATAATTTAATACTAAAATCTTGTATAATTATTGAAATGCTCACTGATCCTCTCTGAAAAAAACAGTAGAATTACCTTTCTTTAACAGCTAAGCAAAAAAAAAAAAAAAAAGTTATATCAGTAGTGCAAATCACAAATAGTGCAAAAAAAAAAATTCTGACTTGAATAAAATAAGAGAATGTGATCACAGCATCTGGAGAACATCACAGTCTTCAATCCAGGATGTGTTTTTGGAGCTCAGGAGAAGACACGAACCCCATCAAGCCATAACAAAGGTGTCTGTTGGCTCAGCGAAAGAGGTGAAGTAAAGATTCAGTGCCCTCTCTTCCTTGCCTCATCGCTACTCAGCTGAATTTGTCTTGGATATTCATTAGGCTGCTGCTGGACTTGGCTCTATTGGCTGTGGATCAACATGAAGGAATAGATTAAACCAAACTGGCAGGAGATGCAGTAGAATATTCAATGCAATAGACAGTTTAACCTCAGAGCATTAAGAACCCAGTTTGTTTTCTACACGCTTTGGAAAGATGCTAAAAGTAGTAGTGATCTGTGTCTGAGGCAGTAGTAGCTGTCTGAAAGTAATTGACCATGAAACCAAAAGCATGCACATTTAACACTGTTGAACACATCTGTCCTTTTCCTTAAACCTTCTGCAGAGACAAGTTACTCACGGTGTATGAGCTTGCGTTTCTTTTGTTCAGAGTGCAGGAAGCTGCTCAAGTAGAAGATGATAGGGAGGAAGAGCATGAAGCTGGATACTGCGATGAGAGGCACCGTCTCTTCCCGCGGGAAAGAGCAACCAAAGTTTGAACTCCACAACCGCCGTGTCATGTTAATCTGGGAAGCAAGCGAGGTAATCAGATTCACAATATGTAATAGCTCCATCTACTTCTTCCATTACGGCAGAAAAAAAATTTTGTGCCTTTTTTTGGGGATCAGAATGTGTTATATTACATTACTGCATTTGGCAGACAATTTTAACCAATTTTATCAGTAAGCGTGCTCGTACCTCAAATATTTACTCGTATCTCAAAGCAAACATTTGCTCTAAGACTTTTGAGCAATATTGTGCTTCTGCAAGCTTCTGTTTATTTTTGCTGATTTTTAAATTTAAATAAAAGCGGTTCATCATTTAAAGCAATCAAGTCTTTTCAGAAAAATTGGGCTAATCCGCTCAATTCATATAGATAAAGCTCTTTATGAGCTTTTTGAAGAGTCAAAGTGGTAGTTATGTAGCGGTCAACGGAGGAACAGAAAGCTCTCAAGATTTCTTCAGAAAGATGAGGGTGAGTAATTAAAGACAGAATTTCTGCGTGAACTAACCCTTTATTTGGATAATAATTATTCTGGACCGCTTTGTCAAATAACAGTGTTTATGTATATTATAGCGTACTTACCGCGTCTTCTATATCAATGCAGAGTGTTTTATTTTTCTCCATTCTACCATAGAGCTCGTTCAACCTTTTGTATGAAGCTTTGCAGTCTTTGCACAGCTCAGAGTGGTTGTTCTGTTCAGAAAACAGGATATTATCAAACTCAAGAATTTGTTAACTGAGCTTGTTTTGATCTATAAGTGAACCATTCGATATTACCTTATATTGATCAAAGCAGGTGAGCGACTGATTCAGAGTGGCCATGAAATACACAGTATCATTGGAGAGAGCAAGTTGATCTTCAATCAGACATTCTAATGAGGAAAAAATATTACAATTTTAAAAATCATCATAACTTTCAACCAATTAAATTCAATAAAAACAAATCATAATGCGAACTGAAACAATTTCTTCATATTACAAGTGGTGTTAAGCACGTCATCTGGTTAAAAGAGAAAATGAAAGAAACTTGCTTAAGGGAAAGATCCAGTCTGATACAATGTTTTAGGTTATCTTACGTTTGCATTCTGCTGATATCCAGATCTCATCCAATTGGACGAAGAGAGTATAAAGCAACATCAACCTATCAGAACGCATCAGGCTGGCATGGCAACTGACATTTCCAGGGCCCAACTATGAGAACAAAACATAAATAACTTAAGCATTAACATCTACATATGAAGTCCATATGTGATTTTAAAAGAACAGTGTGTGTGTGTGTGTGTACAGAGACAAAATACCCACTGACCAGTATATGAGCTCATCAAAATATACAAAGTATGTACATCTTTAGCTATTTGTTCAGTTTAAAAGTTGCAATAAGATGAAGCACTTTTAAAATTGTGTAACAATTTAAATCGACTTGAGTTATAACTTAAAATAGCTAAGAGTAAAATATTCCAGAGTTAGTGTGAGTCAGGCTTATTGTTTCCCACTGAACACACAGACAATCACGAGACATAAGAGCATGTGACCAGAGAGTGTGGATTCTGCCAAACAACCTTCAAACTATTTATCAGGAGAAAATTAAACTTGCAATCAAGACTTACTTCGTCAGATGATATATTCGCATACATTTCCTTCAGGCTGCTGTAGTAAGTGAAACAGTTCTGACAGATTTTGACAGGTCGTGCATAAAACACCAGGCAGTTCGCGAAAGTCACGTAACGCTGACCGTAGATTCGAAGCAGTTTAACGCAATACTCGTTCACTTCCAAGTCCTCTGGAAACGCAGAGGAAAGACTGAGAGAGTAGAAGAATCCCAAACTGCTTGCCTGTGATTCAGGTACGACTGCCGATGATGGAAGCTTCATTGGAGCATCGACACTCACTTCCGATGGGTAAACCGAGCAGTTCGCAACGGTAATTAATGCAATTGCCCATCCTGCAAATAAACATGATACCACCCATGTAAATTTCGTTAACAAATCCATATCTTTTTGGACTTCAAATCCAGAACGCTCCTGCTTTGCCAGGCTCTGCGCAGCTTCCTGTTTTCTTCTTCGCTGGGTCTCGGTCACGTGACTACGGTAATCTCGCGATAGACGGGATTTCAAATGACAAGCGAAATTAAAAATACTGTAGTGGAAATTGAGCCCAGTTTCAGCAATTTCCAGTTGTTTTGAGTTTATACAGTTTAATATTTGATTCGCTTTAATGTAAATTTTCATTTCTCAGTTGAATTCTTTGCTCCATCTCATATTGCACAAGCAGTCTTTTAAAGAAAGAGCTGAATTAGCCTAATTCAGTTCATTTCAGTGACACCCCTGCCCATGTTTTTAACATAAAATATGTGTATATATTTGTTTTATGAAATATACATTTTTACCTTTTAACCACTGTTTTAGCTTACTTGGATATGATTGTTCATAACGTGAATTCTGAGTTTTCACGAAAATATACGGCGCAGTTTAAGTTACAACTGAAAATACAGGTAATAGGAAATATAGCAGCTTCTCAAAAGTGACTTTTCGTCAGTTTTTAATCATGCAAATATATAATATATGGTTTATTTACTTTAAGTAAATCACTAATAATCTAGTTAATTTTAAAAGGTCCGCATGTATAGGCTATAACAAAAAGTAGCCTACAACATAAACGCAAACACCCTAACGGTATTCTTTTTATCATTATTTCTTTATTTTATTCTCTGTGTGTTTGGAGTCATTTGCTTTATGAATACACACGCTGCATCCTCTCTCTTCTCGGTTTTTGACACCGCGTGCAATTCTGTGAATGCGTTAGCGCGCGCGCGGCCAAAAAATAATTATGGAGTCAAGGTAAACGATCTGGGCTCCGATTCTGATTGTGTTAATTGTCGCAAACCCTCGAATCAAGCCATTGCAGTCAATGGTCTTTAATGTGAAATTAGTGCCTCTTGATAACTTGCAGTCCGCGGCAATTCTGCAGTCATGAGAGGCTGATGGAAATGGGGGGCTCAGAATGCCTCACATTAAGGGCTATTCTACTGCGTGCGCTGATGTCTGAGGGTAAATTCGCAGGTTTTATGTCGTGGATTGTGGCATTAGCTCTCCACTGCAGCACTGTTATTGTGATAGCCTTAAATTGGATGATCCGAGTCACCCAAGGCAGCTGATTTTAGCGGTTTGTGTACAAGATCATACAGTGACACCAAGTACGTTTGCGGTGAAAATAACCATAACCATATATATATACATAACCATATATATAAATATATAAATAAATATATTTATTTATATAAACTATATCTTTTTTTTTAACAGGTAGCCTACATCACATGCCTTGGGGAAAAAAATAGATAAGATTATTGATCAGCAGGAAACTAATAGGGTTTTTTTTTACAGGTAGGCCGACAATTGGCATGTGCATTAAGGACTTCATTTGAATGCACAACGGAAACACCGCAATTGAGCGAGGACAAAAATCACTAATTAGGCTGCCTAAGTGAAGCATCTTCATCGACTGGAGAGCTCTTGAGCAGAGGGATGAGCTTGGATAACTTGGCTTAAATTTGTGAAATTATAAAAGTGCGTGGCTCAAGATTGTCCTAATGAATTTTTAAAACGCAGGAATGGTTTTCAAGAAACTACAAGAGACTGATTTGATTTCATGGGTCATGTGATCATCACAATCATTGTGCCTGTGCCTCCACATGCGGTCGTGACGACATTAACCCGAAATTGATTATTTTCTTCTCCCAATTTATGCGTTTGTAATTCTAACACATTTTTGCATCAAAATAAAACTTTTAGATTACAGCTACATTTTTCTTTATTATTTTTCTTTATTATCTCGTCAAAAACATAATTATTATATATTTTTTTAATTATTATTGGTCTTAATAAACCAGGCTAAATAGAATTGGACTATATAACTGACTATATAAGGACCAGTTAAGGGTTAACTAAAGACTGTGCGCTTTAAGCCGTGGTCTAAACCTGGAGAGAGAGGAGCTGTAAAGTTATGCAGAAGTTATTCTCCATCCTTTGGGCCGTCCCTAATCCCCCAAAACCGCGTTCTTTTATGCGAGAACTGTGCCTCTTTTCTTGTTTTGCGTTGCCTATACAACATAAAGTCAGACTGCATTTAATGCTTATGGCGGGATGTGAGGGGATTTTGCAAATGCGAGGCCCCTTTCGCCGAAATATTGCTCTCTAAACGTCGTGTGAGTCTACCAACCCAATGCGACCCCAAACTCTCCCCCCGTTGTCTGACTCGAATGACAAACCAGCCTGATTTCACTGCATCGCTGGGAAATGTTGGGGCTGATAATAGAGATTTCGCTTTCATTTTTTACGGTTGACTTGGTTATTGTTGCTTTTCTTTTGCCCTGATTCCTTCCAGGGATTAGGCCTGACTTCCCCACTAGCAGCGGCCAAAGTGGCCCGAACTGGGGATGACAACTGACGAGGATCAAGGCTCGGGCTATTCTGCCCTCTGAGAGGCAGTGTGAACTGAGAAGAGCCAGGCAAGAGAAAAGCCCTTGGACAGGAGAAACGCGCTCTCAATGTTCAATGAACGGATGCCCCTAAATAGCTTAGAGAGTCCTGCAGCCTAATTAATTACAGCTAACTTTCTCGTTAAAACGTGAATATCAGGGCCTCACTAATTCGCATGCTAATGGTGGTATATCAGCAAAAAATAAAGACTTGAAATTGCATTCCGGAAATGTAAAAGAAATGCACAGTTGATCCATTTAAAGTATTCTCTTGGATTTTGATAGGCTAGAGATGAATATGAGATGAATAATTGATAATAGCTTTATAGTCTTTTATTATTGTTGATGTTGTTTGTTGTGATGTCTGGACTCAAACCTCTCAAACTTATATTTATCACAACAATACTTAATTTTTATATGGTAAAAAACGTTTTAATAGGCACTGGAATTGACAGAGTGGGACACAGGGGCTGTTATTAGATGTATAGTATATGCGTTTACTGGAAAATAATCTAAAATCAATATAGCATTTTTTTAAATGAAAAAAAAAGTTAAAAAAAATTGTATTTTATAGATTTGTGTCTATGTCCCTACTGTAATAAAAAATTAATATCATCTATAGGTGGGGAAGGTGGAACACAATTTGTCACTGGCCTCCCGGGTCAATCTCAGCCCCAACCACGGGTAATCCAAGCTGATCCGTCATCTAAATCAGTTTGGACCAGTTAATGACCACAAATGAACAGGATGATTCGGATATAATTTTTTTTTTAAACCAGCAACAATTAAAAGGGTAACACATACACTCACCAGCCAGATTATTATAACTTGCTATACCGGGTTGGACCCCCTTTTCCTTTCAGAACTAGCTTAATTATTTTTGCCACAGATACAACAAGATGCTGGAAACATTCCTCAGAGATTTTGGTCCATACTGACATAATAACATCACAGAGTTGCTACAAATCTGTCAGCTGTACATCCATGACACAAATCTCCCAATCCATCACATTCCAAACGTGCTTGATTGGATTGAGATATGGTGATTGTAGAGGCCATTTGAACATTGTGAACTCAGTCATGTAAAAAAAACAAAAAAAACAACAACTTTGAGATGACTTGAGCTATATGACATGGTACGTTATAATCCTGCATTAGACAGTTGGTGCACTAATAATAATAATACATTTTATTTGTTATTCGCCTTTCTTAAACTTTCTTAAATTGCAAAACAACAAGAAGAAAAAAAGAAAAAAAAACTGCACTGCGTTCAAAAACGATGGATATGGTCAGAAACAATACTCAGGTAAGCTGTGACGTTTAAACAATGCTAAATTGGTACTAAAGGACTTTTATCTCAGGGAAAATAATCCCCCACACCATTAATACAAGATACCAGGCCAGATGGATCCATTGTTTAAGCCAAATTCTGACCCTATAATTTTACGGCAGAAATCGAGACTCATCAGACCAGACCGACCAGTTTCTGAAATACTCAATCATGCCACATTCAAAGTCACTTAAATATATATGATAATATATATATATATATATATATATACTATATGCTAATCATCTGTTAACATGACTTCAATTACCTAATTGTTTCAATATTTCTTAAATGAATACACTGTTAGCTAACTGTGCTGTGATTTGTACATGTACATTTCTGAAATACATAACCTGGACAGTCGACTCTGATAACAGATCACTCTAAATTGCAGACACATGCATTTTCTGTAAAGCTGCTTTTAAACAAAATGTATTGTGAAAAGCACTATACAAATAAATGTGAACTGAACTTAAATCCACGTTATTGAAGTTTATAGTATGAACATCAGCAGATTGTCTTGATCATATATGTGTGTGTGATTGGCCGATTAGAAATATGTGGTAACAAGTTGAGCATAAATAAATAATAAAGTGTTCTGTGAGTGTACTACACTAACATTATATGACATGGTTTATGTCATGTTCGCTGATAATAGCATGATGACTAATGATCATAATAATCCAGAGCGGTTTAAAAAAAAACTTAACATGAAGGTTTGTTACATATATGTTTTGTGTAAGTTTTAAATAGGTGTTTGCATTTTAGAGGCTTACTTTAAAGATGAGCATTCTTTTTGTTGATGGATTTTCTATATGTCCACTCGATAATGATTATTGATCCACATTTGCTAAACTTACTCTACATAACGTGTCTTCTAAAATACCACACATGCACCCCATGAAAAGATTGTGGGTTTTGTTCATTGTTTTACTATTAAAAATGTATTAAATTGCTGTAGCAGAACTGATTGGCAGCACTAATCAATGACGCTCAGAACTTGTCTCCCCTCAACTAGACATGTCAGAAGAAGTTAATCTTTGTTGATGGTGTTGTGCTCTACTGTCGGCCCGCTTGGCTCCAAGATCCAAGTCTCCAACAAACAGGCAGGATAATTACCAAACATTTTGCCGACGAGCACGATACACAATGGCGCATTGACTTCCTCACTGTTGGTCGCCTCTGTGGAGCGGCACGGCGAGGCCATCTCCCCACGCAAGTCACCCCAGGAATCGTTCACCCGGAGCGGGAGGCAAGAACGGCTTGTTTCATAACAAGACACGATGCTGACTTCTTTCAGCTTCAGCGAACTGGATATAAAACTCTACTGACAACCTCCAGCACAGGCCGATCAAAGAAGGAGAAGGGGCTGCTAGAGAGAGCTTTCTCTGGGGAAAAATAGTTAGAGTTTACTAAGTGGACTTAAACAGCATTGACATATTAACACAATGTTTTAATGGTATACTCTGTTTTTTACACACTCTGATACCTACAGGCCTGCGTGCACAAAGCGTCCCCTAATTTTTTATTTTTTTTAAGTGTCCAATCATGGAGGAAAATGAAGCGAGCGGTACTGAGCTGGTCATGTGATCTCAAAATGGCTGCCTCCATTAGGAGACCAGCTTCATGTATTTTAAAGGCACTTTTATTAGGCTGCTGATATTTCATGTACATGATATTAAGAGTAAATATAAGATAAAATGTGTATTAAAAATATTAATTCCTTAAAAAATATTAATTCCTTTATGTAAAATGTTTTTAAAGAGGGAAAATCCCTTATAGCCCTGCAATATATTTTAACTGTTTATCTTTTTTTTTTTCACGACTGAAACAAAATGTTAACTTTCATCCAACATAATCCGAATACATTTTTAAGGCTAGTGGCTGACAGTTTCGCCAGTGATATCCCTGAATGAAAGACCCCCCTACATCTCCTTGTTAGCTGCCAACTTTTTTTGCCCAGAAGAGCAGTTCAGTGAGAGTCGGTTCTCATTCACTGGCCGGCCTTTGTGGGCCGCCCTCGCTTTCATTCCTCCGTGCGTTACACCAATTAAAGGAGGACGTGCAGCAACTGTAATGGCCCGAAGAGTGATTGTTTTTGACAAGCAACAAAACACATAGATCCACCCCTCCGATTAGGACGACCAGGGGGAGGGTGTATTTTAGGGAGGTAGCGCTCACCCCAGTCAGTACCCTTAAAGCAGCATGAACTATGAGAATAGGGATATGGCCTTCAAGGGAAGTTTTTTTCTCACAAAGACTGGTCATGTCAAAGAGGAGGACAGAGAGATACCCAGCCTCCCCCGACCAAGCTTTATACACACTACTCTATACTGCTTGTCTGCGTACAAGTGTCAGCATTAGCTTTTACCACACCAGGGCTCAGTTTGAAAAGCCTGGAATTCCAGCATCAATGAAATTCCTAAAGAGCTGGATCTCAACACACAGACCAAATCCCACAAAGACTAAATCCAATATGAAGCCCTGCTTGGGGATTTAAATCAGTCATAATCAAATAAAATAGCAGCTTGGCTTTATGCGGAGAAGACAATACTTCCTGGAGGAATTTGATGCGTAATGTTAGTCAGTGAGATTTTTCTTGTCAAGTGACCTTTTTCATTAAACCCCAAAGTCCTCCCTCAAACATGCGACTTATAAAAGCCAATATATGCCCAAGACTTATCTATTCAACTCATCTAGTTCTGCAACACAAAGACAAAACACCATCAGTGTAATACACAAGATGCTAAAAATAAGAGAAATTGTAACACAAAACATAAATATAATCATATGTCAGGCAGAAATGTTTACTGTTTTTTTTACTGGTTACATAACATTGACAGTATTTTACTGGAAATGTACATGTACTACAATGGTAAACCATTAACAAAAGATAGTTCAGTTAGCCAACTAACAGTTTTGTTGTTGTTGTAAATTTTTTTTACTGTTTTTATTGTAGAACTAAAAGTGGATGACAACTGAAATGTTCAACTGAAACATTTTCATATTAGTATCAATGGAAACCGTTTAATATATACTGAACTACCTTTTTCAATTTCATGATGTGACTGTCAACCATACCTGTGCGAAAGCCTTTGTTAGAGGCATAATAGTTCACAAACCAGACAAATGTGAAAGAATGCTGAGCCAACCGTTGTATGACAATGAACAAATATAATACTGATACTAATATTGATCTGAAAGCATTTACAGTTCACAGCCTGTCATTAATTGATCATGGTAATTCACTGAAGCAAATCCACCCGTGGTGGACCGCAGATGCTAGGTGAAAGCCGTCTCTGATCAGCAGGGGTGCGTATGCATTTCGGTCCTTTAGAGAGAAGGCTTTGGCCCAGATGCAGTCATGTTAACTTTGAGTGCCCCCCCCCACTCCTTTTCACTCTTCCCAAGCCTCCAGGTTGCCTTTGCATGACATCATCGCTGAAGCATGCCCCCAAACCCCTGTGAATCTCCCCATCCTTATTCCCATTGAGCCTCTGCAAGCCATACGTTTCTTTCTCTCCCTCTCCTTTTTTCCCCTCCTTCTCTTTCTCTTCCTCCTCTGCTTCCACCAATCCCCTCCCTTTTTCCTTAACCAGGAGAAGGCATTGTTTGGGGCGAGGGCCTGATCAAAAAACGCGGCCCGCCCAAACTGCGGCCTTTCTGTAAATTCAATAAGCCCACCTTAAAGATTTGCCTAATTAATGGATGACATCTTTGGCTGGAGGAGAGGCGAGGTATTTTGCTCGGGCTCGCTCATTGTTGGCCTCCTAATTAACTTTCCCAGGTCAGCCCGGGTCTCAGCAACCTGGGAGTGAAGAGCTTCATTGTGAGAGGAGTTGTAAACTTACTTTTTTTGCCTCGGCACTTAAAAGGGAAAGCAACTATAGGGAACAGAAAATATCCTATTTAAGGCCTTTGTGAGTGAACTGCCTGCACATGGTCCAATAAAGGAAGTCTTTTTAAATAAGCGTTCATGGTCCTCCCCACAGTCCTCCTCTACCCTCCCTCTTCTCCTCTCCTCTTTTCCTTTTCGGAGCAACGCAGAAAGGTTATGAATGATAGTTTGGGGTCTAAGGAGTGAGGGCCAAGGGCCAGTCTTCTGTGTACCATTTGTGTTTGAACCTTTTGAGAAAGTCCGAGTTTGGGGGGAAAAACCTTTCTGGTCTGTCTGGCAACTGTATGATTACGTATCTCACTAGCAAGACTAGAAATTCCAAGTTTGAAATGTGAACGTATTTGGTCTATAGCCTTATTATCTCCTTCAATTAGGATACCTACAAAGGGGATAGTAATGATGGAGAGGGGGTGGGATAAATATCGCTGACGGATGCAATTTACATGAACGTACCATGCGAATATCTTTAATCGCCGCCGAGGAGCTTAATAAAGTCAATGCTGATTGTGAAACGCGAACGGAAGAACAACACAAACCACTCTTTGGGAAAACAATGAATCCATCAGTTACACCTAATAACCTACCCCTCCACTCCACCCCGCTCTGCTCTGATACTGTGTCACCTCCCCTCCCTCTACACCCTCTGTCTGATCCCAAAAATGAAATGTAATGAATGGGGTGTGATCTTCCCACAGTCACTGAGGCCAGCTTCAGCATCCTGACATCATTCGTGTCCGACCAGCTCTCTGTGACCTTTACTGTTTGTCATTTTTTAAATACAGTGGCCCAAGATCCAAAATGTGCATGTTAAATAAATAAATTCTCATATGCCATACAATAACAAACAATAGTCGATAAATTTTAACTTACAGTTTTCTTCTCTATATGAATTTAACAGATGAGCACTGCATTGCATGCATGTCAAATTAACACAAAAGGTGAATAACTAACTGAGACAAATGCATTAAAATCTATTTTTAAAATATTTTTCTTGCATTCTTTTTAGATCACTTTAAAATGTACAGCTCTACATATTTCAAGGTTGATAAAAAAAAATTTGAACAAAAACTATATTATACATAATTTAAAATATATTAATGCATATATATTATATTATATTACTAGATTTATTATTACAATTATTAATACAATGAAATTAATTAAGGAGAGAACATACAAGTATGATTAGTAAAACTTATCAAATTCCTTCAGTGTGACTGCAAATATGGAAATTAAAGCACAACATATATAAAAGAGATCAACATGCAGCGCCACATTGTACTTATCACATAAAAAGCCATCAAATGATGTGATGGGCTTTGGCAGGCAAATTATTTATGTGAAATATGCCATTGATGAGCAGTCACCTGAAGACCCGAGTAAACAAATAAAAGAAATTTGATGTCACAGCAGAATAAAGTTTGTCATTTTGTGCCGCCAAACTATATGCCAAAATGGTGTGAACGGCGAAAGCTTCTTTAGCCAGCTGTCATAATTTGTTAACGAGGCTTTTCAAAAAAGCAGAATGATAATGAGAGGACAGAAAAGAGAGACAGGCAGAGTGAGAGGGTAGAGGGGGTGCCCTTCATGAGTGACTGTGGAAGCGGAGAGTCGGTCCCCAGGGAGTCGGGTCGGGGGGGGACAACATCAGACCGATTTCAGCGCAGCAACATGATGGCATCTCTGATGTTTTAATATTAATGAGAACGAGCTCCTCGGCTCAGAGCTGCCAGCACTCTCAACAGGTGCCTATAGGCTCCTCACCGCATACAGGCCGACAACCTCTCTCCTGTCCCGCTGACGATAACACCTCTACGTCTCAGGAGGAGCTCTGGGCCTTAAAGAGAGGGAGGGCAGGCAGGCAGGCAGAAAGAGAAACGGAATGAGTTAAGTCATCCATTTAAAAACTTAGATGATGAGGGGAGAAAGGAGCTCTCTTTTAAAGTCACCTCTTACGAAGCCGAACCACGAGGTCTCGATATTTCTCCTCTTCTCCCAAACCCCCTTGAAAAAGAAATTGACTTTTGTTTGGAGTTTGTGAAAAGTGGGAATCAGGAGAACGACAATGGGGCTCCCCATGGAGAGGACCCGAGTGAAGCCATCTCAAATCAGTCAGCCAAGGGACCAATTAATCCGGCCATTGTCAGGCCCAAGCCACTGCCAGCACATCAACACATTCAGAGCCCATTGTCCCGACCCTCCTGCAGTAGGATTTAGTCTGTCCAACAGCCAGTTTTGTCCGGGCCAGCTCAGGCGGAAGTTTCTCACTGACAATTTGCCCCAAATAGATTTGTCAGAAAGCGTCCATCGACCTGCCAGTTAGACAGGGTGAGGTTGTGTTCAGCCTTTATTACTACTATTATTATTATTTTGGAAATGAATGCAATGCAATGAGAAAATACTCTATACAGGCATGGGATGGTCTAAGGTGTGGGATGTGATGAATACTGCAATGGCTTGCACATGAAACATAATATATATATATAAAAAAATTTTAATTCAATATGAGGCCTAAAGAGTGCTCATTTAATATTAAAACAAAGTGTTTTAGTGTAAGTGAATCCATAAATTTTATCAAAGGGTAAAAAATTGGGTTTTTTACTTACAGTTACGGTACCTGAAAAAGAAATAAAAATGATTAAGAGGTTATAGAATATGTTATAAAATGCTATAGAATTAATTACGTATATATACTCTTAATCGAGAGCAAATGCCTTTCCTAATTTCTTTGTACAAACATTACTGTACAAGACGTTACCAAGACAATCATGAAATTGCATTCAAGCTTAATGCCATAACATCTCTTTAAAAAGCTTTAAAATTTATTAATTTACCATGAAAAATAGGAAGCATGTTAGCAAGCTAACAGGTATCCAGTTGTTAGCAATCACGAACAATGAACAAAAATGTTAAGGAACACTAAAAATATATATTTTTGTATACAATTTGAAATATAGAAAACAATAATACTTCTAAAAAAATCTCTTCAGTGAGAGCATGCAGCAGGTGTCCTCTTTAAAAAAAAAAGAATGAAAAAAAAAAGATTTGCACATAACAGACACATTTCTATCAGAAACATATTACATACATTATATTCTGTAAATATGATGGACATATATGGTTTAAGAGAACATGTTCTGAATATGAACAGCACTCAATGCGATCTTCATGAGACGTAAACCTCAAAATGCTTAGTTAGTGAATGATTTCAATTTATAGTTGGATGAAATGATAAGTGAAAACATTTGTTCTCATTGCTGGTGTGTTTATGCTTGAAATCCATTTATTTCTGCTTAAAATGTAATTTTCCTTAAAATAAAATTATAATGAATTAATACAAAGAATATCTAAAATATTCAAGTTCCCATTCTCATTTTAAAACATTCTTGTATGGTTTCTATTCCTATATACAAGTCAAGAACAAAACTGCTCTAAGTGGCCTAAATATCTTTAGTCCTCCGGCTAGCAGCAAAAATATATATGTGTTTATCACAGAACAAAGTGGTATTGCAGAAAAGTCTTTTGCAACATCTCTAACATGCTGTTACAGGAGTGGTTCAGGATAAGAGATGGTGTTGCTGTCCCTCTCCACTTTAAGGGCTAAGTAAGCAGTTGCATACTGATTCTGTCAAGCCAACAACTAGATACACAATCAGATGGTTCTTTGTCAGAGATTTTCATTGACTGTTATTGAGAGGAGAGTCACAAGCACAAAAAGTGAAAGCAAGCAGCCGGGGCAACCATGATGTTGGTTATGTTTGTGTAAAGACTATCTATGAATGACAGGATTAGGGCGAGTTAAGCAGATTACTAGGAGCAGACCACCCCACCCCTAAGACACACAGACACACACACACACACACATATATATATATATATATAAACACATAGATAGGGAAAGTAGGGAAAAAAGAGAAAGAAAAAGAGAAAGTCCAATCAGATTTGTTCACAATCATGCATGCACATTGAAAATGACCAAGATGCTCTTCACATATCATATTTAGAAGTCAGACTCAGAATCATTTTTTAATGTAATCACTTGTGACCCAGAGTTTGCTGGTGATGGCCAAAGATATGCAGTCTGAGTCTACTGTGACACTGTTTTTGACACTCAAGGTCCTGAAAAACGCACATTTGAATATGCAGTCATTCACCTGTCAAAAATCCTAATTTCTTTTCAGCGCACTGAGAACACCGTTTAAAGGAGGACATGACAATCACTAATTGCGATTAGATACGCCCCCGTTCGCCACGTTTAGACCGAGATTTAGGGCTCCCATATGGTACCGAGTTACCGTGGGAATGTTCATAATTAAACCTAAAATATGGGTGTCTGCTTGCGGAGACCACAACACGGCATGCTGTTAAGGTCAAGATGTCATCGCGCACGCTCTCAAAAGGGGTACAGTTGTGAATCTCCCAGTCCACGAGCAAAACTCGCACGCATGTTCCCCTCCAAAACAGAGAGCGCTCTTGTTAACAGCATTTTCTTTTCTGTTTCTCTCAAATAAGTATGTTGACCGAATCTGCGGAGAAATGTAAGCAATATTTCAGAGTTCTTTTGTTTCCCATATATATATATATATATATATATATATATATATATATATATATATATATATATATATATATATATATATATATATCACTGTTTATTTGTAACCTACCTGTTAATCGGCAATAAATAATAATAATAAATAATAATAGGCTAATTAACTTCAAATTTACACATGACACGGACAGAGCATTTAAATGGGTTGCTCATATCAATGCAAAAGACCAAATTAATGACGCTAAATTCTCGGCAAAAACATGCAAGTTGAAAAATGTATGTTATGCAAAGAAAGTAAATGTTGCCTTCTCCACCGACTCCCAAAAAAATGTGTTTCTTTGTCTGCAAATATAAGACACGATTATGAGAACATTTAGATTATGAAAAGAAGATAAAAGTGCACCCAAAAGAATACCGTACAGTGTTAAATATAATATTTGAATATTTACCACAAAACTTTGGTCGCATTTCACATATATAATAAATATAACATATGTTGACTCGGAATTAAAACACAAACACACAATAATATATATATATATATATATGTATTTTAAGCAGAAATATATATATATATATATATATATATATATATATATATATATATATATATATATATATATATATCAAATTCTCTAATTTTCAAATTACGCGTTGGGAAAGATTGAGAACAGATCTCTTTCTTGCAGTCGACCAACGCAACAGGTGCGATGGAAAGCAGGACAGAAAGTAAGTTCGTTGCAAAAAAAGAAAGAAAAAGATGATGATGATTATATTTCTGAGGATTATTGCACGCGCGAGATGGAAGGATCCGGGAAGGCACGACAGAAAGTAAGTTCGGTGCCAAAAAAGAAAGAAAAAGATGACGATTATGTTTCTGAGGATTATTTCATTTGAATGCTTTACTTCAGTACTAGGTCACTTAACTCTAAGAAGATGGAAATGTGTTCCTAATAAGTGGCAAACGTTTGATTCGGTCATTTAAACACCCTTGCTGATCCTAACCAATTCCCTCGGAGCGCACCATTAGCCTCTAACAGCGTCTAAATCCCCGTGTGGGGAATATCACTCCATTCCTCCCCGTGACGTCATGCGAGAGCAGGAGTTGAAGCAGAAGGCAGGGAAAAGCTAAGTGGTCAAAGGAAGTTGGGCTCTCCTCCCACCCTCCCTCCCTCTCTCCCGCCCTCCTACTCTAATACATCTCATACATATTACCAAACCTTTAATCTGACGGTACACATCACAAAGTCACTCACCGAGACTCTGGGCTGAGACGCGTTTCCCAGCGCATGTTGTACTTTTTCCAGTGCTGGTTTATTGATTCCCCGGTGTTCACCAGTAGTTGCACCAACTTTCCGTGGCGCTGAGAGAAGAGGAACCGGCTTTGGCACATTGTCTGTGCGGCTGCATCCGACGCACCGGCCCACAGTCGGACGAAATCTGGATTCTATTTGCTGAAAAACAGGAGGAGCGACTTGGACACGCGCAAAGAAAACTACAAAAGAAACCAGCGGACCGCCGCAAATCGGATGTTTCATTTATGCTTATCATTTTTTAGTCCAAGTCAAAAGTGCTGCCTCTCCCCTGGGCCTGAAAAGTGTAACTTTTCAACGCGGTTTTCTTGGAGCGGAGGTCTTCAATATGAGCAAGCCCGCTAGTTCAACAAGTGGTTGTCTGGATATTTTAAATGTCAAATCCAGTGAGTAGGTTGTTTTTCTTCCTTGTTACAAATAGCGTGATAATAGCGAGTCAAAACGCACTATTTTATGCTGACGAAATAAGCGCATTTATGGTTATGCCTTAATGTGACAAGAATCAACTTGACTCCACAGAGCTGTCAAACGCAAATCGAAATGTTTACGTGCTGTCAAATTGTTGCCTACCTCGAGCACTGATAGTACGAATGCCCAAACAGACATTATATCGAATGAGTTTACATAACAGTAATTTTTACATCTTTAGATGTGAAAGTGGAAGAAAATAGATAAACGGATAAGCCAGAAAAAGATTAGACAAGTTTGCGTTTAGTGATGCTGAGAGCATTGACAGCCTTGTTTCTTCATTACGCTTAGCATAATCTTGATTAGACTGCTAAAATAATATTTTTTAAATATATATTTTACAAATAGTCTGGTCTTAAGTTATGCGTAAACATCAGCTTTCCTTATCAGGTTGCTCCGAGTGTCTATTTGGACTCTTAATTCATTTCAAGGAAACAAGAATGCAAGTGTTCGGAAATGTGTCTTCTTGACAGTTTATCTTGTCGATTTTCAAAAGTGTCTGACTGGAAAAAAAGAAGAAATAATCAGTGTGATTTGAGCAATAACTGCAACACACTTGTGGTGATAAAACAATTGTGCGCCGCAATGATTATTAGCATAGACTTCAATAAAAATGCTGTTAAAAGTTATAATGTACGTGTAAGTGTCTTCTAAATGATCCAAGAAAATTATTCAAGTGAAAAAAAATCCATATTTTTCCTAATGCTCACTAGTAATCAGTGATGACCTGTAAATATATATGTTTTGATCGAGCACAAATTTTAAATCTATTTGAATCTAAATGACTAATTTATTTTAGGACCAGGGAGCACAATAATTTTTTTTATTGAGGCCTAAACTTTTCATTCATTATTTTGAATGCCAAGCCCCCTAAAAAACTTTTTGGACGACGCTTTACGTACATTTCACTCTTCCAATAATTTCCAGCTGATATTCATAATTCACAAGAGTACTATATACAATTATTTTATTTTGCTTAACAAGAGTAAAATCGCGGCAATTGCACTGTTTGGGTGGCCGAAGGCCCATTAAGTGCAAAGTTTCTCACAACTGCACGTAATCCAGTGCAGAAGGACCAAGGGTTGATGCTGATTACAGTAATGCAATATGCCATATGTCCTTAAACAATTACAGCGCACAATGCAACAGACCGAGACCCCCACAGATGAAAGTTAAAGACCTGTTCCACTCTCTAAAACAAATACGCCTTTATTTCACGAGTTTCTTATATACCAACGTACGTGTCAAATTATACAACGATTGCATCTAATCTGGGGACAGTAGGCCTGTAAAACTTCCTCGAAATAAGAGATGTTTAATTATCATACCACATAAACAGAGCATGGACAAACGGGAAATACAAATTAACAAAGAAATAATCTATCAATAAATACATAATGATAGGTAATTAAGAGAAATTCACTCTGAAAAAGTAGGCGTTCTTCAAGCTGAAAACAAAATTAATTGGTGCAACAATTTTCAAGTTTCAAAACACTCAAAAGCAACAAGTTGTCTCCATTAAATGACGGGTTCTCTTTTCCAGGAAAGCGCCCACCGTTGCTAATGAAATATTATATGAATGATTGCTGTCAAGATGAGAATTCCCCACTGTTCTGAAATGTTAAATAAGTTTATACTCCTACACAACAGTCACTTTCCCAGTCTAAAGTGATCACCGAGCTTGCAACAAAACGCTATTATAATTTCTGAAAAGATCTGTTCGAGAAACATCTGGCTTCCACAGAATAGAAATCAGTTTTTCCATTAAAATGCAGGGTAGTTTTTTTCTTTCCTTTCTTGTTTTAACAAGTCAGAGTGCACGAAGTCGCTTTCCTTCTCCGCCGTTACCGTTCTATATCCGAATTCCCATGCTACCCTTTTTGACGGGTCACTGGAAAATCAATGAGCAGGTGGACATATGTCAGTGTAATTACATAGCCGTTTCTCTAAACGACTCCCCCATATACATGCAAATACACCTCTATTGACAGACTTAAATACAGAAAAAAAATGTTCTGCACACACAAGAAAAATCACAATTTTCATTTACTCCAAGTTCATTTGCATACACTTCATTTGAGTCTCTGAAACGCGCTGGTGCGTATTATTCTCCTCTCCCGTGTCACTCCTTAATCCGCGAGCCTATAGACGGCGCGAAGAAAGCAGTTGTCGAGCTTCATTATGAATCGGGGTTGGCAGCTTGTCGAGACCAGGCCAGTCAGACGAGGCTCAATGGGGAAATCATTAAGTTAACACTCTCCCTAATGTCGCCATTGTGCGCGTCTACTGAACATTGTTTTATGCGACCTGCGATATGACGCTTCCCACCAGCGCGCCCAGGGCTTTCACATTCCTATGGACTGACTCATTAAAAGTCCTTAAACACAATATATATATATATATAGTCTGATAGCTAAACAAATAATCGTGTTATATGTATATAGACATATATATATTACACACACACACACACAACAAGATTATTTGTTTAGCTTTCAGACCGAAGATTTGGGAAGTGTGCGAATTCTACGATGATTTTTTTGTCAATTTCTGAAGGCCCAGAAAATATCGTCTCGCGCAAAATTTGTCTTTCGGGACCGTATCAATCAAACGTTAACATCCATTTTAAACAAAACTAATGTTTTTCACGTGAACACTTGTTTATGACAAAGTAATACATTGAAGTATAGCCAACTTTTGTTTTCATAGTGAGCCGCACATATATTGCGAAAGCGCTCGAGAAGCCTGGTGTTGCTATGGTTACCTCTTCGCTATTTCTGTTCGGAGTGTCTGTTTACCGCCAGGAGAAAATATAAACTTGAAACCGTAGACGTTTAGCAAAACATTATTGCAAATCTTCGGGTTAAAGTGAATAGGGTTAAACTGAATAGGCCTAACTAATAAATACACACACATTGTTTATACACACACAAATAAATAAATAAATATACACATACACATACACACAGTACACAATTATACATCATCTAAAACATCTTAAAATAATCAAACTTTACAAAATATATGTCAATATTTATAAATGGACATTTCTTTAAATAAATGCTAGACTATACTTTCTATCTCTGGTAGGTCGGATTCTGGACATCCCATGTAAAGTGTGCGGAGACCGAAGTTCTGGAAAGCACTACGGTGTTTATGCGTGTGATGGCTGCTCGGGATTTTTCAAGAGGAGCATAAGGAGAAACAGAACGTATGTCTGTAAATCTGGCACACAGGTGAGCTATAGCAACTAATCAATTACAGCGAAGTGTTTGAACCATAACAGCGTCAGCTAATTTGATCTAAGCAAGCGCGTCTAAGGACTAGATTACACCTCCAGCGATTTTCATAATTGAAAGATTATCCCAGAAGTGAGCCCCCCTCCCGCGCCTTTGAGGGCCCTTTGCCCCGTCTAGTGTAACAGGTGTAATCCAATCTAACGCACCGGCAGGACTGGGTGGATTTGGAGAGCGGTAGGCGGGAATGAGACTATTGGCCGTGCGGCGGGGGAGCGAGTCAATAGCAGTCATTACTCTGCAATTCCCACATACCTGTGGAGTGGAGATCACTGGTGCATATAGCAGAAGTGGCTGTTTGTGTGACATTACCGCTAAACGAAACCTAGCCTACACTATTTCCTTATTCTTTCGTCCCTTTTTTCTTCAGGGCGGCTGTCCAGTAGACAAGACGCACAGAAATCAGTGTCGCGCCTGTCGCTTGAAGAAGTGTCTAGAAGTGAATATGAATAAAGATGGTAAGTGCTAATACACACATTCGGTTTCATTTTTTTTTTTTTTGATTTAACAGAAAATGGTTTTACATCGATCTTAACCTATTTGTCACCTGTAATCCTCTTATAATAGATGCAGAAAAATGTCGATATTTTTGTTTTTTAAACAGTATTAAAAAGTATATTGCTTACAAGTATTTACCTGTAAATTACAAGACTGATACACCTGTATAAGCTAAATGTTACGAGTGCCAGTGAATTGCTTGTCCGGATCTAAAAAGACAAAATGTAATTGTAAACCGTGAAGCACATTTGATTTAAATTATTCACATTTTAATATTGTAATATTTAATATGAATAAGTGTAAGCTAGCACACATGCTGATTACCAGTTTGTCATGTGACCAGAAAAAGTCTGTCGACCCTCATGGCCTCAAAGTATATATATATAAAATCGGAATTATCTAAATATATATAGAGCTATTCATGCCATTTTAAGGGGAAACGTCATTGTGCAAATAAAATAATGTTGTACCTTTAACTGTTTTTCACACGACTCATTAAATCAGCTGTTAGCATAGACAATCAATTTTGAAACATGCATGAATACACATTACTTGCCACGTATTTCTAATACGCCTTTTTATGGCATATTAGAAATAGTTTATAGTAGAATAGTTTACATATTTCTATAAAACCGCGTATTTATCACCATGTTGCATGTTTGCCTTATATCAAAACAGCCGTGCAGCACGAGAGAGGACCGAGGACGTCGACCATTCGAAAGCAGGTGGCACTGTATTTCCGAGGCCATAAAGAAGTGAACGGTTCGTCTACTCATTTTCCATCTACGTCTATCCCGGGCCCGCCATTTTTCACTACAGTCACCCAACTGGAGCCTCACAATCTGGAGTTAAACACGGTCACGAGCACACCGGAACGGCAGGCCATTGTGGGACTCGCCCAACCCACACCGAAGGTAAACACGAGCCATTACCGTACTTCAACGCAGTTTATTTAAAGAGTTAGCAATTTAGTTGAAGCAGAGTTTAACTCGAATGCATACAACCCCGCTTATTTTCCACGACCATGTAATAACTTTTCAGTACCCGCACGAAGTTAGTGGGACTCCCATGTACCTGTATGAAGTGGCGACGGAGTCAGTGTGCGAATCAGCCGCGCGCCTGCTCTTTATGAGCATTAAATGGGCCAAAAGTGTTCCGGCCTTCTCCACACTTCCTCTACCTGACCAGGTAAACAAGTGTTGGACTGTTTTCATGTAACCAAACGCTAGGCGTTTTAGGTGTAATCAATAGTAAACACTCTTACCTTTTTCTTACCTTCTCTTTTTTTATTGTTGTTGTTGCAGTTGATCCTTTTAGAAGACGCCTGGAGGGAACTGTTTGTGCTGGGCATTGCGCAGTGGGCCATTCCAGTGGACTCCAGCACTCTCCTAGCAGTTTCAGGTAGACCATACAACATGTGGCCTGTAATATATTCGTCATGTTTGTGCTTGGATGTTAAGTTGGAAATACTTTAGCAATTGCCATTTCTATTTTTACAGTTCCTTACAAAGTTATTCCCACACTCATTGGATTATCCAATTGTAAGGTTGTGATTTCTTGCAAATTAGGAATGAATACAGAGAACACTGATTCCCAGAGGCTAAACAAAATCATCTCGGAGATCCAGGCGCTGCAGGAGGTCGTGACGCGTTTCAGACAGCTTAGATTGGACGCCACGGAGTTTGCGTGCCTTAAGTGCATCGTCACCTTCAAAGCAGGTAGGGTTCGGAATGCAATAAAATAATTTACATTTACATTTATGCATTTGGCAGACGCTTTTATCCAAATTGACTTACATTGCATTCAACACATTGAATCAGTTCTTGCTTTCCCTGGGATCGAACCCATCACCGTGGCCAATGCTCTACTGATTGAGCTACAGGAAAGCTATAAATAATACTCAAGAATCACACTTAAAGCGAACACATAGTAATAAATCAATAAAAATAACAGATTTATTCGGATTTGCTCTACTGTACAAACAGTGTAAAATGATCTCTCTCTCGTTTCTTCATTTGTACAGTTCCAACACACAGCGGTCCGGAACTGAGGAGCTTTCGTAACGCCAGTGCCATTGCAGCCCTTCAGGACGAAGCCCAGCTGACTCTAAACAGCTACATCCACACCAGGTACACCTACTAAAACATGGGGAAAATCTATGAAAGCTCAAACAATAATCGTTATGCAAAAACAATATTCTGACTTCCATTTTACATTTAACTCCATTCCTGTTTCAAGTATTTAACCCGAATGGTTATGTTTCAGGTACCCCACTCAGCCGTGCCGCTTTGGGAAACTGCTGTTGCTCTTGCCTGCTCTACGTTCAGTCGGTCCATCCACCATTGAAGAAGTGTTCTTCAAAAAGACCATCGGAAACGTTCCCATCACACGACTGCTTTCAGACATGTACAAATCCAGTGATATATGAGCTACCAAGAGACAGAGAAAAAGAAACAAAATGTATCTTTAACCATTCGCATGGACGCTGTGGACGATGCCAGATGCCCCAATGTGATTCTTCACGCACTTGTTTGGAGAATAAAGCTCTACCAATGTCAAGATGCTGTTGCGCAGGGAAACTATGAAACAAACAGACTGCATCTCTAAAAGTTGAGCTCATCGCTTAGAAAGAAACATGAACGTTTAACCAGTCATTTTCTAATTGATTTACTTATCTATTTAAGGTTGTTTATGGAAGTAACTTAACAAGCTTAATCAGTTCTTGTTCTATCAAGATTTAAATACAAAGTTATCTTAGTTTGTAGTCATATTTGAATGGAGTGTCTGTTACGTACAATCATTCATTTCAAAATGGGACGTTTTATTGTGTCCAATTGACCAACTACCTTTATGACCAATGCTGTTTTCATTCCAACAACACTATTATTCGTCTGTCCAGAAGAACTTTGATGGAAACCAAAAACACAAAAAGAAACCATGAGGCATGTTACAGGGAAGTAGGTTGCTGTCCTTTTGACATAGTGCTGAAAACCAAAGGCCCGTGAGTCAGAACTGAAGAGCAAGTTCATTCCTGTCCTGCCTTCCAGCAGAAGCCTCAACTTTAATCAAAAACACTTGAACCAGCTAATCGGGTTTACTTGAAATGCATGTTTAGAGGTTGGAATTAAACTTCGCAGGAAGGCAGCAGGACTGAGCATTGCTGACCTAATGCGTCACATAATTGCCTACTGAGGTGACTGGGAGGCCACAGCACCCACACCATGTGACCTTAACGTAAGATTAAGGTTCACAGGCAGGGCATTTACAATCCTCTGGATAGATTTCCATCAGCAATGCGAGTTTTCTCTGCGGCCTCTCTGCAAATGTAATTTTCTGATTGATTTTAATTGAATGTTCAATATGTGGCCCATGTCAGAGGTCACTACTTACAACCCTTGTTTGACTAGCTACTAACCATGGAAGAGAGACACGATCAGCACTTGGATTTTGTTATTGTAGTCTGTAAATACATTTCTTGTTGTACAGTGATCATTTTTGTGAAAGTTGTTCTAAGATATTAGAATAAATATTGAATATTGATTGACTGTCTAATTCATGTCTCCTTTTACTGTAGGGTTTTTGGGTTTCTAAAGCCGCCTCCTACAAGCAGAAAAAGGTCCATTGCACCCTAAACAGGGTACTGAACGGGGACACAGAGAGGTTCATGTCTGCACGTAAGTGCATATTGAACCACTGCTGATACAATACCCTGGACCTTGAGTGAAGTTGCTGTGCCTCGCACAGCTCAGGGTTTCAAGCACTCTTTCACAAATCAAGGGCTTTGCCCAAATTGCATTTTTTTATCTTCATTTTTTTGATAGAGGGGACACAATAGAAAGACATGATTGCGGTGACAACTTCCAATCCAATTTATCCTAGTTCCTTTTTAATGGTCTGCTCTGATGAGGAGTGAACTCCAAGGTTGCATGAGGCACACGGTTGTGCCCTTCTCTTTACCTTAAACAGCATTGTTAAACATATTGACTCTCCACAACATTTGCATTCCATCAAAAGTAATTTAGGCACAATCCATCATGCTAGACACAGAATAACAAACAATTAATACCCACAGGATGAGACGATCCTAGACTCACAAGCAAAAGGTTGAATGTAAGCCTGTAATTTGTACAGCAATTACAAACAATATAAAAACACACCTGTTTCCCAATATTGTAAACTCAGTTTTACATCCTATATCGGTTAGTTACATACCACATATATAATTCTAAAAAAAGTCTAAATTAACTTTTTGTAATTTTGTCCTGTTGCTATTACCCACTTAAAAAAAAAATATATGACTCTTATTTGAATAAGCATCAATGGCCATTATGCAGCATTACATGTTTGTAAACCCATGGCTTATATATAGTATAGTTATAATATAAAAATAAAATAAATATTAATAATTGGTGAATTCACAAGCCAAGCCCGGTCTTAAACAGCAAAAAAGTTCCTTTTACTCTTATGGTCTTTCGAGGAGGATCTGACCTTCACAACATGTTGCCTGTCTTCTTGAAGATAAAGAATTCTTGTCTGTATCCGAGACCTATGACCTGTCACTGCTTTCTCCAGTCTGAGTAACTATTCCTGATAAAACTATTTTCTCTTTTTCACAGTCACCAGACTGTCTTTCTTAAAAGATCAATAAAATGCCTTTGACTAAATTCATTCTGACATAGAAGTATCTGTTTATCAGTACGATTGAATTACACTTCTCTTGGTAGCATGAAATTATAACTCCCTTGAATAAGAAAATCTAGCAAGTAACAAATGGGTTCGATTTTAATATTGTTTTGTGTATAACACACACAAAAAAAAGATCATGTAAGGCCAAAGTGAGAAAACTAACAGATTTCCTCTGAAATTTTATCTCCTATAAAGGTCGGAAATAGGATTTTGTTTTATGATTTATATGGATCTGAGATTGTTCAGAACAATACTAATCGAAATATAGACAGGTGACTCACTTTATACACTTAACTCCTGACGATCAAAAAGGAAAAACCTTTTAAGGAAGAATGAATGTCTACAAACACTTTAACTTTTAGCAGAACCAAACAAAGAGGCTTTCGTTTTTCACACCACATCATATGTGTGTGCGTTTGATCCGTTTTATTGGAAAATTCTCATAAACAAAACAATGGCACAGCAGTATACAAATGTGGAAACATGCGATGTAAGCAGAACTCTGTGTTTCAGTGCAACACCATTACACAATAAAAACACACTTGTCTGCGGCAAAGTGGGACACACAGCACACGATCAAGGAGGTTCCTAATTAAGTGCATCCGGCACGGTGCGCTTCCGTGTGTGTTCTTCAGCGTTAAAAGCAACACAAGTAGGTAGTAGCAATTACACAGGGATGCCAAGGTGTGTGACATAGTGCTTGCATAATTGTGATATAGTTATTTGGTTTGTTTCGTTTGATCTTGTACTAAAAATGTTGAAGTTAGTGGTGCTCTCAGACAAAACTACCAGAAATAATTGTCAACCACAAGTAATTACACACAAGAACGTGTTTGACCGGACTTAGTGTGATAGACAATTCATAAATCAGAGAGAATGAAATAATCTATAAAGGACAGATCAAAAAAGTTAAGGAATACAATGACTAATTCTAGTACATTTCAATCATTTGTCGTCTTGTTCTGTGCGGTAAGTGTTTTGGACGCCCTATGGTTCATGCTAAGATTCTTTTCCAGTTAAGAATGATTTAAACCTTTCTTATTGCTTGTTGGCCATGTTTTTTGTGCCTGTGTGTGTGTGTAGAGTCCAAACCGGTTCAGGCTTGTCTAATTTTGGAAGGGGTGTAGCTTTTATCCACCGACTCGTCCTGAAGGAACATATGCAGGCAGCGCTCATTTTGGGCCAATGGATGACCAGCCACTCTGGAAAAATCAGACCACAAAATGCACATTAGCCATCATAAAAAAATAAAAAATAAAATATTATGCAAGGATGCACATTGGGAAGCAGGAGAGAGAGAGAGGAGGCGGAAACAACTTTGACCCCAATCAAGATGCAACTCTTAGATATTATTAGGAGGCTGTGATATTTCACGGCATTCTTCTTCAGATCATAAATCATCCAGCTTGAATTTCAGAGCTCTAATATCAAAATTGAATTACGCATGTCTTTAAAAAAAAAGTGCTTTATAAAATGAGCCATCATGCTAATTAAACTCATTTTACCATTCAATCTATTCCAGCTTCCAATGGAATGAAAAAAAGGACCCTCACACCTCTGAAATTACACGATGCTCACGATGTTACAAGTCAAGATGATGGAGAATCTTTTGCAAAGGTTTAGGAGAGGCAATATAAAGACATGCTGTACAAATCCGCTCACACATAGTCGAGACGTATGATGGGATTGCTTCCTTCTTCCCCAGGTGCTATTAGTACTGAACAATGATATTTAATTCAGGAATTTTTGGTTAAAGAAAAAAAAAGAAACCCATCTTAATTATCTCCATATCCTTTCTTCCTTCAAACCTAATTTACAGCTGTTCGTCTCGTATTAAAATTCAAACAGGTAGAGCCGGCACATTTGCACATGAAACAAAGATAATGGCAAAGTCTGCAATCACAGCAAATAATTACAATCGAACTGTAACTTTTATTGTCTCAGTCGGCGGGGGAACGGCACCTCGGATCAAAAATAAGCAGGAGTGCACACAACATCTTGTAGGGAAAAGGTACGCATGCCTGTAATTTCGCTCGCAATTATCATAAATTATACATCAAAAATAAAACAAATGTAAAAAGTAAAGCTGGTGCACTTGTGGCCTCTCATCAGTTTCGATCATTCTGTAGGTAATTATGAGAGAAGGAAAAAAAAAGTATGAGGGAAGACATCAGATGACAAAGGCTGGCAAGTGTGTGTTTTTCTCTTTCACTGAAGCAACTTAACCTAAAAACTTCAAATTAACAGAAAGAGGGAAAACTATTGTGTTACGTTATCACGATAACCGCTTAACTCCTCTTTATAAAAACAGTTCAGATGTGCCGAGGCCAAAAGAAGTTAAGCGGAAAGACACTCAGTAGACGACTACGTAAATCTTGTCATGTTAACATTAACTCAAATACACTTGAGAACAAAAACCAGAAGGATAAACATCTTTCTTTCCACAATGCATCATGGGTACATACAGTAACCTCCATTGTTAATGGCACCTTAAATATGTGCAAAATAGGCAGTGAAGTCTTCACAGTTTATCCTCTTAATTTTTCACAGAAATATAACCTTTCATTTTAATATTTTTTCTAAGATATATGTGTAACAGCTTACTTTCAGCATGGCTATATTTCTTTGAAGGCTCCCAATCACTGACCTTGAAATGTAGCAAGCGAGAATGGGAATATACTTGTTACATTTTTACTTGTACGATTTTGTACCTTTTGCAAAAATAAATAAATAAAAAGATTCAAGTCACTTTAAAACATTACACCATTCACAGAGCAGATTTTTGTGAATATATTTACAAGTATGCATTTGGCAGATGCTTTTATCCAAAGCGACTTGCATTGCATTCACGAAATACATTGAATCAGGTCTTGTTTTCCCTGGGATCGAACCCATGACCTTGGCGTTGCAAACACCAATGCTCTACTGATTGAGCAACAGGAAAGCTGCCATCAAAGAAAGTCATATTGTCAAAAAAAAAGACATGAATATAATTGGGTTACATTTAGTATTTGTAGAGGTGCCAATAATTGTGGCACACAACTGTAACTTTAAGTCACTTTTTTAATATTAATGAGTAGAGTTTATTTTAAATGAAAGACTAAAAGGATAAAGATTCTTTGCTTAGATTTCAGCTTTATAGGTTGTGAATATTAGTGAAGATGTAATTTAGCACTGAGAACTGCATGTTGGCCATAAAGATGCCTGTTTGACTGCAAAGAAATAAACTGATAAAACGTATACCTGAAACACAATGCAATTCAGTTTTGATAGAATCTAAAAAATTAACAAAAATGTACTTAATCGTACGTAAAAATAATTGTCCCATTTTGTGATTCGGATGAATTGTCTTTTCCTTCTCGCATTTTTCAACTGAATGTGCAGGTAAACCCAAAGACTGAGGTTTCAGGTAAAGTTGTCAGCAGGATCTTGCGACTCACTTGTTGAGGAACTGTTCTAGGCCCTGCCGCCGTTCCTCGATGAAGGAGTCGTCAAATATACCATCATCCCCACGGAAGGGGAGCTGCCTGAACAGAGCCTTCCCAGGAAGAGGAGGAACCACCACCTGTTTGAAATACAAGCACTTTATTCATATTACATACATCTCCAAAAGCAATCATAAGTCTCTTACAATCACTCCAAACGTTATTACCTGAACTACAGAATCATTTCCAATCCAATGATTGAAAAGAAATTATTACTTAAATGCATCTAGTTGAACAGGACCCTGACAACAAGCCTGACATTATGGAGGAGAAGGGATAGGGAAGGGACGATAAAATGCCTCAGTCTGAAAATTGTACGATGTTCCAGCCAAACCAACACTGCTATTTCTCTAATCCATCATTCACCTTGCTTTCCCTTTCCAGCTCTCCTCTCAGCCACTCAAAGTCGCTGTATCTCCTCCGGACACGTGACTCCTTCAGCTTGAATATGGGGAGGTTTGTCTGTGGAGAACAAGAATGGACAAATAACATCAGAAACATCACGTCCATCTCAGATTAATAGAGGCAGTTTGAAAAATAAAATAAAAAATCTTTTATAAAAAAAGTACTTTGAAAACCTTGTTAAGACTGACAGTGTAGCCGAACAGCATCAATTCTTCAATGAAACCCAACTCAAAACAGTATTAGTCCACAAAAAGGCCTACTGAGAAACTAAAACAGGGTCACTGGAGAGGCAGATGTTTATGAAATAAAAGAACAGCCTGATGACAGCATTCAAGGAGAAGCTGAAGAGGCAAAAGGCAGCGCAAATAACGAACATACAGATGGGAATAAAAGTACAGATCAATACTCCTACACTGGCTGATTTGCTTGAAGCAGACTCAAAACAGATGAATACGTGGTGGAAGAGACAGGAAGTTAAACGAATAAATGAATGTGTGCTTTGGGAACAAAGTCTCACGTAGGGCCTAATTGGACAGGAAGATTTGAAATGTTCATCGATCCTCAGTAACCCCAAAGACCATTCCTCTTTCCATCGCTCACTGTCCCTCCATCTCTTCAGCTGCTCCAAGTCATGTTTTTAGCCTTGAGAGGGTCCCTTCAGAAAGCGTAGATCTTTCCACACAATGAGGAAAACTGATGAAATACCCACCACTTCAGCTTTTCCTCCCCCCATCTCTATTCCTTCAGTCTTTACTCACCTCTACTCATTTCCCCCTCTCTATCAATCTCACCCATTTCCGTTTTTGTTCAAGTCTCATTAAACACTTTCACTGAAGGTGTGCTCATATATTTTTTGTTTATGTCATGGAGTTGGAAGTCATCATTATATTAAGGAAGCTAGTGTCCATTAATAAAGTCACAAAAAAGTGTGTTGTATTCAGCTGGTCATGTGATCTGATCCATTAGAGTGATATGACAGGAGTCACATTTGTAACATTACTAAATTGAGTGCACCGTTAAGCTACTCACTACCGTTCAAAAGTCACTGAGAAAAATAAACTTTTTAGAAAAGATGCACTAAACTGATCAAAATCAAGACATTTATAATGTTAAAAATGATCAATTTTTATTCAATGCGGTTATACTTTCTATTCATAAAAAAAATAAAATAAAAAAAACAAAGTGTCTGCTTTCACAAAATATTTAGCAGCACAACGTTTTCGATATTGATATTCCAACATTTGCTTATGGTTTAAATGGAACGAAGAGATACCAGTATATTCCATGTACCTCTTAAAGTGACAGCAGCCTAATATTATGGCTGCACTGCAGTTTCAAACAAAACAAAAATCTAAAGATCAAACTAAATATAAAAAAGTAATAATTAAAAAAAAAACTTTTTAATTCAAGAGCTCATTGCTCAACTAAAGCACTTTTGTAAGTTCAAAAAGGATTACACTTAAATTTATAAAGCAGTGTTGTCTTACATTTGACTACCTGAAAATTACCATTTATTTCCTATACATCTTTGCTCCGTTATATTTATGCCTGTTAAATGTTAAATTGATCTAATTCATGTTCTATGAAGATTTTGCTACTTTAAAACCTGATTTGATACATTAAAATGTAATTATTTTAATGACAAGTTATAACTGTATTGGTCAATAGATGTTAAAATCCTATTGGTACATTCCTAATAAATGACATTTATATATAAATTATAATAATGATTTTCGATCAAATATCTAATAAAAAAAAGTTACTAACCCCAAACTTAAAGGTATAGTTTATTCTAAAATAAAAATTCTATCATCATTTATATCACCGTCATGATATTACAAATCTATATGACTAAACAATTTGTACAAAAACAAAAAAAACCCCACCAAACAATGAAAGTCAAATGGTGTACAATGGACAAAAACAGTTCTTCAAAATATTTAGCGTTACGCAAAATATATACGACTTACATAACGCAAACAATAAATTAAAACATTTAACACGTTCCTTCAACCCACGCGGTCATATGAGACGGGGATTAACTCAACGGCTATGAGATCAGGGTAACTGCAGTGCTGAGGAAGCGTTTAGTAGCAACGTTGCTGAGGTGCTTGCTAATACTGTGTGAATAGCCAGACCACTGGGTTTAGGTTCCACTAAGTAAGCAGGTCTAAAGAAGTTAATCCCCATGTCAACTGATCACGGTAACAGGTAATTTAATACACACACTCATGACAATAATGTCATGGTTTCGGGACTATTACGTGGTGTGCGGTCATACTGGCGGAAGAGATAGTTAGTTATTGAACAGGATTAGCTTTTCCAAGGGTCAAAGCTCGTTAATCTTGAAAACACACACACACACACACACACACACACACACACACACACACCAATTCCCCTAAATGCAAAAGAAGGAATTTGTCAGCTTTACATCACCTTCAAATAGAGGAGCTATTTTGAAGTCATTCGGGTAAGGGCACAAGACAACAATGAAAGTATGGGTTCAACGGTCAAAAGAAGAAAACAAAAGGAATATTATATTTTAAATATTCATATGGCACTTGGTAAAGAACAATCTTGCCTATTCTACAGCTAGTTTTACATTCTAAAGCTATTCTATATTCACTGATATACTATGAATGGCTGAACTGTGTGACTTCTGTTGCACTAACATTGCTTTCCAGAAACACTCCGCGTTTAACATAATTTTGTACAAACAGGTAGTATCAACACCAGCTCTCACTCCATTGCTCAAGTCAATAATGTAAAACATAACCTAAAAAAAATAAAATAAATGCTTACTTGAATACAATGGTCTCTGCACATGGAAAGATGGGATACGAGAAAGTATTTTTAAAATCATTGAATTTGACCTATTTTACTAGAACTACAAATGGACTTTTATGTACACTGAAGCAATTCTCACTAATTTACTGACTAGCACCATTGCGCTCACACGCTCAGCAGATCCGATTGAGGTGGGCTACAATACTCAACGCTTGTAAATACACAGTAAACAGAAACCTTTGATGTTCAAACATGAATAAAAGCAGAGTCTATCAGACCGGTACTGCAGAAATGTTGGTACCGTCAACTTTTCTTTTTAAATGTTTGTTTTACATCTCTACAACAAAAGTTAAAAAAAAAAAAAATTACTTTTATAACGCTGCCATTTTTCTAAAGTCATTTTCCTTCTCTAAATCTCAGGTAAACACTGAGGTACCGGCTGCTTGCCATCACAGGAATAGAATACATTTTAAAACATTCCACAAACCATGTACAGCAATACCTTGAGACAGGAGCATCCCGACATACGAGTATTCCGAGACACGAGCAAGCCTTTGAGCAAATTTTTTGCTTTGAAATACTTAATTTACGAGTAAATATTTGAGATACGAGCAGCTTAGAGACGTAGACGCTAGAGGTGTTCGAGCATTTGGAGTCAACACCGCCTCACTTGTTCACTTCACGGGTTAGTTGACTTCCCTAAGATTCCCCTGAGAGTCTTCCTGTGGTGTATGACATACACCTGTTTCTCGACTAGTGGGTCGCGGAACATTCCAGAGGGGGTCGCGAGAGTTTTACTGTGTTCCAGGGGAGTAGCCAGATTTTTTTTTTTTTTGAGGGGGCACAGCTTAAAATGATTGCCAAAACTGCGCAAGTTTGTTGACAGGGGTGGTGGGCAAGCATAACATAGTCGGCAGGATTCGAACCTGTGCTGGGAAACCTCAAAGGATTTCTAGTCTAGCACCTTAACCACTCTGCCAGAACTAGTTATGAGGCACTGTGCAGCGCGCCAATCTTGACTTTGGGGGTGCGTTGCGATCGTTTTGTGCAGCGGGCGATATGTGCTTTTAATTTTTTCACGTTTTCACAGTTGCGATTTTAAACAATTGAAAATCTGAGGGGGCCGAACATGTAAATGAGGGGGCCCAGGCCCACCCAGGCAAGCCGTTCTAATGTTCATATATCACGTCTATTTTCGAAATTTCCGGAAAATCCACGATATATTTCTTTTATAATATATACATACGTAATGAAAAAAGTCCGCAAAGTCGTGAATCCGCGATGGTCGAACCGCGAAGTAGCGAGGGCTCACTGTATATTAAATATGGATTTACTACGTCGGACGAAAAACCACAATGCGTTGAGTGTGGTGAGGTCTTAGCAAAGGAGTCAATGAAGCCATCAAAACTTGAACGTCACCTTCAGACTAAACATCCAACATGTGTCGGTAAACCTGTGGATTACTTTGTGCGAAAGCGCGATGTACTTAAAAGACAGCAAAGCAGTATTGTGTCGCTCACGACAGCTTCAGGTCGTGCAACGAAGTTTCTTCTGCCATTTAGCACTACCTATCTTTGCGAGTCGGGATTTTCGACGGTGACTGCAACGAAAACAAAAAGCAGGAATAGACTGACAACTTCTAGTTTGAGTGCGACACTACGAGTGGCCCTTTCCCCAATTCCATCGCGTATGGATATCATCGTTTCAGAGCGGCAGTCTCAAATGTCACATTAACGCGTGTGAACGTGAGTGAAAATAAATAAATCAGTTCGTTTCATAGTCTGCCTAATTTTTGAAAGTGTTTTGTGAAATTAATTGAGCACACACAGTATAGGTCTAACAAATTATTTCATTATTTTTCATTACTTATTATTTACTATTTTTATTTATTTATTTCTAGCCTTAGTGGGTCATACAAAAAAAAGTGGGTCGCAATAGGCAAAAGGTTGAGAAACCCTGGTGTATGTTATATACATTTATGGGGTAATTGCATATAGATTCCACTAGAGGGCCACTTTGGTTTTACAGGTGGTTACCAGGGCGACGAGTGATTCACCAGTATTAAGCTGAGAGCAGCATGAGTTATGTGTGTTCAATAATAATAAATGAGGTTCTGAGGCATACATTATTGTGCGTGTAGTTTATCAAATACACTACACGGGAAGAAACACTACACTTCCATATTGTGTTTGCGTCATCTACAAACTTTATGTAATCCCTCCTCCTCCTCACATGCCGCTACTGTATCGTCTGTCACGAAGGTAAGAACTCCTAATTAAAACCACATTTTATTTAATATCACAGGAATCCATATATACACTATCATTTTTGTGTGTGTATGTCTCTATAGCAATTAAAAACATGTTTTTCCCAATGTTATTAGCCCTAATAAGGGAGTTTTTTAGAGGGCCGGAATGGATTAATATTTTTCATATTATTTTTTTATGGAAAACAATGATTTGAGATACGAGCACCTCGAGTTACGAGCTCGGTCTTGGAACGGATTATGCTCGTATCTCAAGAAATTACTGTAAAATATTAAATTGTTAAACTGTTTTATTGCTTGCTAGCCAAACATTACATATCTGACCTATACAAAAGACATTACACAAGCTGCATGATTAACATCTATTATGTTCCTAGTGCAAACTTCACAGGAACAGTTACATACTATATTGCTTACCACTTAGGGTTAGGGGTTTGCTCAAATCCCTCTCTCCAAGTACGACCAATAGTAGTGGTGACGCTTGCAAGCACCCCTAATTGCACAAAAATGCTGTGACGAGGGCAGTGTTGTATTTGTGTGTGTGTGTGTGTGTGTGTGTGTGCGTAAAGAAAGGAGGAGTACATCACACTGTATACAGCTGCAGATGTAAACTCCGAAGAGTTTGACTGTCCTCCCCTCACTGCTAATGATCTCAATCAAACCTGAGACAAGCAAACAAAACAGCCCAACAAAGGGCCTGATTACCGTGGCAACCAAAGTTAACCACACAGACGGAAGCCCTTACACATCAAACACTCAATGAGAAGATGAAAACAGCCCAATTCATTAAGACAGCAGCCTTGCGCTGCGGCTAAGACGGAGCTTTTCAAGAGGTCCATCAATACCTGTGAGCGCACTGGAGAGAGGGGAACGTATGACATGATTAAACTGGCAGGTAATGAGACTCGGTGTTAGACGAGGCTATCAAATGCTTAGAGACTCTCTGATGGTCAGCTATGTTCTCTTGGGTGATTTTTATGGTAATTCTGTAAGCTCCGTGGGATATTTAATGATGTCTGTTTTTTAATTATCTCTAGTTGGCCACTAACAGGACTTGTTATCAAACCTTCTCATCATAAAGCATAACTGCAGCAAAACCGAGAGCGATCTCAGTCGCGAATATGGGAAAGAAAAAAAAAAAAATTTCAACATTTTGTCGATCGCTTGGTTTGCACTCAGTAGCCTGCCCACAGTGAAACCTCATTGGTCCTTTACAAAGATGTATTAAATTAAATTTGTTCTGATCGGCTATGAGTATATCATGCAACATTTACACATTCAGCGTCACAAAGCAAATAAGACTTTTGTTAGGTCATAGCAAGCACTACAATATAATGATAATGCGGTTCAAAAGTTTGGGATCAGCGAGTTGTTTTCAAAGCAATTAATACTTTTATTCCGCAAGCACATTAAATTGATCAAAAGTGACAGTAAAGACGTTTACAAAAGATTTTTATTTTCAAAAAAATGTTCTGTAAACATTCTATTCTTCAAAGATTACGGGGAAAAAATTATCATGGCTTTGAAAAAAAAAATTAAGCAGCCGTTTTCTACATTTCTACAATAAACAAATGCATACTGAGCACCAAATCAGCATATTACAATGATTTCTGAAAGATCATGCGACAGACTGAGGCTAAAAGTTCAATTTTGCCATCAATGGAATAAATTGTGCTTATATGAAAATAGAAAACAGATATTTTAATGGTAAGAATATTTCGCAAACCATTATTGGATTACTTTACTATATTTCGGATCAAATAATTACAGGCATGCTAAAGATGAGACTTCTTTAAAAAAAAAGAAAAAAGAAAAAAAGATACCCTACCAACCTCAGATTTTTCAATGGTAAAGCAAGTGAATAATACAATAAAAAAATAATACTTTTTTTAAAGTAGTATGTGCACAACCAGTCCTTTAGTTAAAATTGCGCCTAACAGAACCACGTTGGCCCACAGATTCTGTCTTCAAGATTCAACAGGTAAACTCAAGATTATCAATACATCATCTTCTTGCTGCTGTAAACAAACTAGGTTAAAAACAACTTTAAAAAAGGGGTAAAAATTAAAACAAAACAACCTTTTAAGAACAGGATAGCCTGTCCGAGTAAGAAAAAGTCAGAGAGAGTGTGCGAGCGAGCAAGATAGAGGGAGATACAGACTAGGTGCATTTTATGCACAGCACCCAAAAATAGCAGATTGTGTGAAAGGTGCACTAAAAGCACTCTTTCTTTTAGTCCTCACTGTTAAAAGCTTCCACATGGGTTATGCCGATACGAGGAGAATCCTGGTCTCTCTCCTCTTTTTTAGATGCATGTGTGTGCTGGGGACAATGGTGTAGCCTCATTAGGAGGAGAGAGAGGGCAGTGAAAAAACAGCCGAGAGAGGTCACCTTACCCAGCGTAAGGGCTCTGCGCTGGCTATGCATTAGCTTTTAGCGAGTCGGATCAAGTCAAGTTTAAGAGAGAGCATTTCATCTCTCCGCCCTACTCTCTCTTTTTCAAAATAAAAGTAGCAAAAATGGAAGCACAATGCCATCTCATCGCATCATAGTTCCAAAGAGAAGAGGACAGAGGGACAATGAGAGCACTCGCGCCCCACCACCACCACCACCATCATCCCCCTCCGTGTTCTACACACAACAAGTCGCTCTCTCACACACATACGCACGCAAACACCCCCCACTCTGGCAAAAAGCTGCCCCCTGTCTTTGTTCCCATAGCATCAACTCCCACTTTTGATACTGTCATCTCAAGTAGGATATGGTAGCCTTGATACAATATGCTGCCCATTACCATTAAAATAGTTGTCGGGGAGGATGCTGTAGACTTTGGATTACACTTGACTGGGACTGACAACCAGGCAAGCAAGCCATTTTTAGTAGTGGCAGAAAAGAAGAGCGAGAGAGGGCTTTTTGGAGATTGGAAAAAAGAATTAAAAGGGGGAAGATGAGGAGGAGGAGGGAGAAAAAGATGGATGGGGAAAGAGAGTGTTGTATACAAAAACCCAGAAGGGGAGCTGAGGATTCTCCTGTCTGTAAACAACGTTGAATCCCAAAGTCCTCCCTCTGATGGTCAGTCTCATCATGTCACTCAACTTTAGCACTGTAAACACAACATGGATTTGATAAGAATTTATATGAAGAGAAGTCAACAAACAGAACTTATATAAGCATACACAGCAGGTCAGTATCTGCGCTCCTGCTTATGTTCTGCTGTCATGTGAATATAAGCTCTAACGGTGTGTGACAAACCCAATAAAATGGACCCATTCCAAGAATGCATCACATTTACAAAGTTGCATAATTCTCAATATTTGAGTTGCTTAAAGTATACAAATTACGAGGAAATAAAGTTTTTTTCTGCAGAAAACAGAACTTAAAGATGTAGTTCACCCGAAAATGAAAATTCTGTCATTTACTCACCCTAATGTTGTTCCAATCCCGTTTGACTTTCTTTAGCAAAACACAAAAGGACAGATTCTGAAGTATTGTACTGCCCTCACTTTCCCATACAACTACAATGAATGGGGACTGAGGCTTTCAGGCTTCAAAGAGAATGCAGAAGCAACATGAAAGGATCATAAAAATGGCCCATGCAACTCGTATAATACATTTTCATGACTTCTAAAGTCATATGATGCACGATAATAAAAATCCAACTTCTACTTTAACACACTTTATTTTAAGGGTAGAAAAGAAACGCAACAAAAAATTGTGAGCGCATTCAACTCAGGTAATTTATTAATAAGCAACTTATAGTTTTAAATTGTGAAAACTTAACTCAAATTTGGTGGTGAAGGTCAGCTATTGATCCAATGAATTCAGTAAAGCCATTTAAGGCAGAACCATTCCACTTTGCATTTTTGACTATAGGATACAAATTTCAGGGACATGTTTCTTCAAATTTAGTATGGTACTTTATTCAAATTCAGTAAACTCAAATCTTTTGCAGCATTTAAAAATACAGTATATATATTTTACCATTTACTATTTTTATATTTTATATTAACTCAGTGATAGCATTGTGTGAGGAACAGACAAAACGTCAGTTAACTTCTGCATCGGGAACATTGCGTCAGTGAGGTCACAAACAAATCCTTCAGTTTTGGTTTTGTGGACTGAAACATCTGATAAAATATGCCCACAAATCGGACATTGCAACTGCTCACATGAACATGCCAAAGGGAGATAGGGCACATGTCAGTTTTGTCAATGAACAATGATTTCAATATCGGTCTGTTCCTCGCACAAAGCTATAACGACTCCATAAAACTTGGAATATAGTGCACAAGTATGGATAACTTTTATGATGTTTTTTTGGTCATTGTAGAACTTTAGTCCTGATTCATTATGTTGAAAAAAGGTTACCTTTTGCATTCTATGGAAGAATGAAAAATGAGCTTGGAATGGCATGAGGGTAAACAAATTTGACCTTGTCTTCACAGATGAACAAAAGACAATGGGTCTTTAAGAATCCTTCGCTAACTGTACCGAGGAAGGGATATGCCCATCCTGAGACGAGACCAGGAGGAGATGATGGGGGATGGGCACGTTTTGTGCCATCTACTGGGGGTTTGGCAGGGGGTTAAAACGAGGTCTGCACCCCCATAGTCATTCACACGTTCCACTCTAAAAGAAGGGATTAAGAAGCTTCTCGCTCCTTCTGCAAGACACACACACACACAAACAAATATGGCTTGGCTTCTTTCTTTCACTTACCATGCCAGGATCATCTATGGGATGTGGGATATGACGATGGAAAGGATAATGGTTGGCCACCGAGCAAAAGAGAGAAAGCGTGCATGGATGGTGCAAAAGAGCCTAAAAGAAAGATAGTGCCCTTGGCACGCAAAAGCATGTAATCAACACAGGCAGTGTTACTATGACAAATACAAACAGAATCTCTTTATCTCCTCTCATTGTTGCGATTGGACTACTTCTGAAGCAAATCAAAAGTTGACAGCTCCGCTCTTTCTCTCGGTCTTGAGGGCTAGAGCGAGAGAGCGATAGCGTGAGAGGGATGCGCGGGGTGTTCCCTTATGCAAAGCAGGGTCACCGCCGACTCAGAGACACACAATAATACTGATTACACGCATATGCTAATTATTACACGCTAATCAAGTACAGTAGCTTTAGATTTGGGCTAATGGCAGGCGGTGGCTCTCTCTGTAGGTAGGAGAAAGCTAAAAAATACTATAGGAAAGCTGGGAAGACAGTGGCCTATTAGCAGACACAACAGCACCTGTCAAAACTTATCAGTTGTGGAAAATGACTGCTTAGGGCAGTAAAAGATGTGGGGATGTCTTCTGCACCGCCTCCTTTAGGCAAGTGTTTTTTTTTTATTGTTTTGTTAAGCATTACAAAAGGAGAATTTAGGCTATTTAGATAGAAAGAGTTTCAGCAACAATACCAAAGTGTGATGAGCATTTCGTCTTTCGTTAAAACTTCAAGGAAAGAGGGCTTCGAGAAGTTGTTGCAAATTTATCAAGAATTGAACAAAATACAATTATAGACCAACACACAACTGGGAACTGACAAATATTTCACCTCCACTTTCATGCATTGTTGCAATGTTAAGCTGCAGGAACAGAGCATGCCATACTGAAGCACACAAGAGTCAGTGCAATCTTCTGTTGACCAACTCAAATGTTTAACCACTAAGACGACTTCTAAAACACCAGTCCTAATTAGGCCTACACAACTACATCAAGGTCAAATGTTACGCAAGTAACATTTCACACTGACAGCAGTTTGCAGTAACAAACGCAATTAATTACGCATTAAGTCGTTTAAAATAGAAAGCACAAACAATTTTGAACTCTTCATTGAAGTCAAGTCAGACAGTCGATGTGGCGTTAAATCGCATTAAAAAAGGACAAATATGTAACCATAAAAATAAATAAAGTGTGTGGTGGTGTTTTAAAAAAAATAAAGTTAACTTTGGCCGCATGTATAGTCTTTGTATTTAATGGAAAAAATAAATTACGGAAGTGTAAAATGAACGGAGGTAAAATATACATCAATTGTTCCCATTTTGTAATACTTTAATATTCCTTTATTAATCCGCTATTCCTTTCATATGTGCAAGCGTAGAGAAGTTTCGCATTTGCAAAATTTGCTACTAGTTTAGATGTTTACATGTGACAATGCTGGAGATTAGCCAAAAAAAGAAGAAAAAAAGGTTTGTATGCTATTTGGGCTGTCAGTCATTTATCTGTCACACAGTCCATTCCATGCATAAAATCACAAGCACAAAGAAACGCAAAACAGATTCTCAGTGTACTAAACTTCCTCAAACATTCGAAATAATTTAGCCAACAAAACGATCATGGGCATTTCAGCAGTGCAAACATCAACAAGCTGATTCCTGTCTTAGGAATGACGTGTGCAAGCGTGGGACATTTTCCAGTGAACAGGATTCACTCAGAGAATTCACTTGAATTTTATGAGGCAAATCAATGAAACATGCAAGAAATTGATTTGGTTTAAGTTGGATGCACGGACCAGAACAAGGATAATAAATATATAAATTGCATTTTAGCTAGCAAACTGAAAGGTAGGACTTGGTAAAGATGATGTGCACAGTAACCAGGTTCATCATTATTGTTACAAGCGCCATTATCTTGGCCTTGCACAAAGAGGTGTGGTCACACAAACTATCTACACTTCAAACTCTCGTCTCAAAACTCTTCTTATTCTCATAATTTAGTACGGGAGGCAACAAATGGTCAGAAAAACATAAGTTAGTTGATCATTAGAGTCAGGCATACAAAGGTATTAAGGTCAGTGTCAAAAAGAACAATTAAAGGGGTAGTTCACACACAAAGCAACAACTGATAAATCAGTCATCATTCACTACTCTCTTCTTTCTTTTTTTGTTCCAAAATTGTATCATGTTCAAAAGAAAAGAGATGTTAGGCAAACTGTTCGGTCACCTGTCACTTCCAGTGCATCTAATTTCTATGCAATGAAAGTGAACTGAATGCCAGTCTCAGTCAGGTGTAAGATAGCCACAGAAGAAAGTAAGTTATAAGGGTTTGCTAAACATGAAAATATGACAGTTTTAACTTCTAAGTGAACTATTCCGAGCACATAACCAGAGACTATAAATCAAAATAGTCATGGAAATATATGACAAGCCATCAAGTTCTTCAAAGTTACACCTGAACGTACGAGTAAACAGAAGTCGTGGTATTGTCAACTGAAATGAATAACACTGTGCTCTACACCATTAGCACTCCTGATAATCGTATTAAGAGCGTGTTTAAGCGTCAGTAAGATCAGAGTGTGATGGTCTGATCAGGCTAACACTGGCTGCTCACCTTCAGTCTGATCTCATATGTCGTGAACCTGTTCCGACCGACGCCAACCGTCTCGGGGTTGGAAACATCAATCTCTAGAAAGTTACTCGGCGGCCCGTAGGCATCGGTCAGGTTTTGTGGTTTAGTGTACAGCCTTCTCGTATCTGCTATGGCCTCAGCCATCGCTTCCCGTCACAGGTTTGAGCAAACAAGCAGCTATCGATTGCACTTCCGATCAGCTGAGAAACAGCTGACATGTGACATACCAACGCGGTCACGTGTCAACATCCCTGGGCTTTGATTGGATAAGAGCTGTCATTGCATTAATGAGCGTGTGTGAGTTGAGAATGCCGTTGGTTATAAATACCTATTTATAACCTTCCGCCGCAATGCCAAGCGTTTATTCAGTCATGTGCCAATATTCTTTTTGCGATTTGAAAAGTGTTATTAAAGCACAGTACAATGCACTTTTTTCTCTCCAAAATGTGTAATGTTAACTTATGTTATTGGTTCTAAATTAATATTTATAACCTGCTGAATGATATTTTTCATTTATTTTGCAAGATGTGATTTTGATTGCGTCTAAGTAATTTATATTTATAAACAATATTGTTATGTGAAGTGCTGGTTACTTTATATCCCGAAAGAACAAGATGTATGACAGTTCATAGTAACGGGATATCGAGGTGTCAGTGTACGAAGCTCAATAAAGTTATTCTGTTTTGAATCAACATGGCGGCATACTTGTCGCGTTGGACGACGCGATGTCTTTTAAGAATTATATCGAAAAAGACAAGTTTGTCGAAAGGGGTTTGGTGTGAAGTGTTGAAGACAGGTAGAGGTGAGCATAAACATTCTCCTGTCATACGGTCAGTGCTGGTAACACGTGAAAACACCGGGAGGTCGTTTACGTCATAACTCTTTAGATAACGATTGGTCAGATTACATTTAAAAGGTTAATCATCTGTTATACGGCATTGTTTTGACTTTTTATAGTATTGTTATTATTATTATTATTATTAGTTGTAGTAGTATATAATTAATAACGTTGTAGAACAAATTATTAACTTTGTTTTGCAATAAGTATCGTATCTTGCCAGTTGTGTTCCGCAGCCAGTTAGGTTATTATATTTTATAATAATACTAATATGGGTATTAATGTAATAATTATGTTTAATTGGTTAAGTACACATTTCTTTACATTTTTCTCAATTGTTTAAAAAAAGTTTAAATGTTCTATAATCATATTTTTAAACTTGTAAATTATGCAACAAATAACACCTTTCTATGGCAGTATGACGTTTTTAGTTATCATATTTGTTTATAATTTTTATTATACATTATAAAGTGCCATATATATTTTTTTTAAACATTTAACTTGATAGTTAACCCCAAAATGCAATGCTTTTTTGGTTTTATTTTTTTCAAGAAAAAAAAAGCATTTTCACGTGTAATAGCTGTTTTGTGGAACTATTGTTTTGCATTTATGAAATACAGCATGCAACTTATTTAATTTTGAGTGTATAATAAGCTCTAAAATATTTCTTACTAGATATATGTCAAACACATGTTTAACAAATGGCATATTTTTATTTCTTAAGGGTGTTCAACATTATCTGCGGGACAAACACCTACATCAGCACCTTGGGCTGCCCGTGTCGGACTCGTCAGCCATTATGATAGCCTTGTCTCCTCCGGTTCGCTGCGAGAAGACACTCAACAGAGAGCTGCACTTCTTCAGTTAGAACAGTTAAACAGAGTGATGACAGACTATACCAACATCCCTATCCCTCAATTTAAAGATTGTTCACAGAGTCAATCCACCTCAGAACTGGAGAATAAAGAAAAATCAAGGGAAAGCAGAATAAAACTTTGCAGTCCTGAAGACAATATGTCAAATGAAAAAGAAGACAGAGATGCTAAAGACTCACAGGAGGTATGGTTTGTGTGTGCCAAACTGAGAAGTTCATTTTGTCAGTGTTTACAGTGAAGAAAAAACTTAGCAGTCCAACCTTCAGTCAGACCCCAGTACTTAAACTGGGCCATTGCCTAATTTGCTGTGGGCCTGTTATTTGTAGGTCAAAACAGCTTCAGCCTGTTTGTGTGTGTGGGGGTGGAGAGTGGGAGGAAAGACCAGACTAGGCACTTGCTGGATCACAGAACAGCCCCCTACTGAGTCAGGACACCCCACCCATCCCTCTTTTCAGTAATGAGGGGTCGTCATTGTCTGGAAGAGAGATTCCCAGTTCCACTTTTAATGTGGGGAAATAAACACAAACATGTACAACGATGTTCTCTAGTCTTGATTATTTAGGGCAAAAAGTGTAAACATTTAATTGGGTGAATTGAACAGTGCAATACTGAAGGGACGAATAAATTAATTATTTATAAGTTAATCACTTATTATATTGAGCAAAGTTATTATTTCCCAAAAAATTTGAAATCTAATCCCAAGTCATTGTTTATCTAAAGCATTACCAGAGCAAACAACAGCTCGTTTGTTGAGTTAAAGAGAGTGGAAAACAGAGCCTTTCTACCTAGGAGTGTTGGCATGTGAACTTTTTCCCCTTGGCTGTGTCCTGTGAAAGTATAGAGCATGACTCCACCTTGTGGACCCGTCCCTGACAAGGCCTGTGTCCTCTTTCGCTCAGTGTCTTCACTGTGTTTGTCCACTCTACCGTGACTGGACCACTGCCACCAGCCACAATAACGAGCTACAGAGTTCTGGAAGTCAGTGAGAAGTCACACGCTGTCATCCAAGAACGCTGCGCCTCACAGCTCAAACGGCAGTCACCCCATGAACAAATCTGAATACGGAGGGATAAGGATGTCGGCTCTCTGACTTTCCTAAATAATCAATTGTCTGCAGCCACAGACCGTTCTCGGCTGGCTCTTCAGATGCTTTGTACTCTGAAAGCTGAATGCATTGCAGATATCGTTTAGGTCAAGGGGAACTCTTAATCGTTTAAATTGTCAAGGATTACCTGAAAATGTCTTTTTTGTTACAGTATGTGACAAGAGCAGACCTCAAAATGTTTTTATGACATGCATTTGTTTTATGATGTGAGCTGTGTAGGCTAAAATGTGCTTTACACAAACAAGCTTTTTACCCCATTGAAGAAGATGTTTATATTTGCTATTTTTTTACAGAAGTCCCCAAAGCCACATGGTTACTATATCCATGGTGATGTTGGTAAGTTTCACTTCATTTTTAGCCATGCAACAAAAGGATTAGTTGTTTTAAATAAGCAAATATTAAGTTTGCAGGGACTGGGCTGGAATTTACATTGGAGAGGACATTAATGCTTATTCTGTTTTCCGTTTTGTAATCAACAGGCACTGGAAAAACCATGCTAATGAATCTTTTTTACTCATTTGTTGAAAACAGAAGAAAAACTAGGGTTCATTTCAATGGATTCATGCTTGATGTACATAGAAGTAAGTTCTAACTAAGACCAGCTTGACCTGTTTTCATGGAAAGTTCTCAAATTCTCATTCATTCATATTGTTAAGCAATAAATAGTACTATTATTTGTACTAACTAATATATTCTTGTTATGAATAGCAATTAGGGGAAACACAGTATAAAGTAGAAGTGGCTTGTTGCTTTTCCTCTGAGAGCAAAATTTGGTTTTGAGAGAATTTGCCTTTATTTGGATTGATTTTAATTTGTGCATTCTATTCAGGAATCCACAAACTGAAACAGAGCCTTCCAAAACGACAGATCGGTAAAATGACAATGTATGACCCCATCTTTCCGGTTGCCATGGACATCGCAGATGAAACCTGTCTCATATGCTTTGATGAGTTTCAGGTAAGGGCAAGTGTAGGGAAATTGAGAGGATGAAGAGTGCTGAAAGATTTCCAAGCTGCAATTTGGTTGTGTTTTTGCATGGGTGAGAGGAATAATGTGAGCCACAGAAATCCGTAAGTAAAAATCAGCATGCTGATAATGTGGTTCATCTGACCAGAGTGGCAACCAGCACTTCATAGATATGTCTTGTTCATTCTGGAGCCATCTAGTGGAGTCAGACACTTTCACACAAAGCTGAAAACTCATGATGGGCCAAGAGATAATCAAGACGAGAAACGAAAGCTAGAAATAAACAGTAAACAGTCTTTTTTGTATTGTTGCAAACCCAAATAATGAGGCAAATGAAATGTCAGAGGTACATTTAAATCTTTCAACCCATTTCAGGGCTACTCTTTTTATTAATGGCTTTCAAATTGAAGTTCTGATCATTTTCATTTTATTTAGTTTTAGATCTTGTTATAGCCTGGAAGCTCAACTTCAATCTACTCGCCAATGGTCGCCAGCAGCAATATGGAAAGCACACACATTTTGTTTATGATGCATAGATGAGGAGCTGACAGCCCCTTACCAATCAGGAGCCACTGCCACTTAAGCATGCAAATGAAGCATCGAGTTTCAGTCGCCCCTCTTGCTTCCTTGAATGAAGGGTAATGGAGAGCGACTATGGCGGGTCGCATGCATCCATGCCTCTTAAATGCTAATGAAATTTCTCCATTCTCTTCATTAGTCCGACATCATTATCAGTAATTTGTAGCCTTCCCCTTTTGTCCCTCTCCACTCCCTTAATGAATGCAAGGTATTGAGAGAAGGACCAAGAGAGATATAGAAAGAGGAAGAGCAAGCAGAATCCGCTTGAGGTATTGTCTCAGGCCCCTGTCAGTCGCCAGGGTGAAATTACTCATCGACGGAGTTGTGTAAGTAAAGGTTTAAGATCAAAAGAGTGCAATTTGGCACCCGTGTGCACCACACAAAAGTGACTCTTTGCTGGCATAATTGGATGCTCATTTGAATATTCGCACTGTTGTTTTCGCTGTCGTCCACAACAACGCCACACAGAGGCCTTTCTTGCACTCAACCTGGCAATCAATACCCAGAGTGTGTGTGTATACACGCGCGCACATGAGTGTTGCGGTGCCTGCGTGACAAACAAAAAACAAATACAGGACGGATGAAAAGGTCATAATTAAATGACTCCTTTGAAATGAAGAAGAGAAGAGGACGGTTAAAGGAAATGTGATCCAATTTATGCCATAGCACCTCGTCTTTGTACCAGACCACCCTTCCGACAACACACACGCACACCCTCCACCTTGCCGCACGTAAGGCCGCTATAGACGATGCTAATTGGGTTTGATGAGGCCGAAGGTTTAATATGCAAAAAAGGGAAACACTTCAATATAAGAAAAACAACATATGCTGGGGGTATGGCAGTCGTAAGTGTGTCCTTCTAAGAATAGTAGAGCTCAGTAAAAGAGGAGATTTTCTACATGACAAAAACATCCCTGGCATTAAAAAAAAAAAAAGCTCCTCGCTGCCAGATACGCAAATGCTAATAAAGTGTTAATGCAAAGCAAGGAGACTCAATTTTTGCTTTTGACTAAATGCATTTCAACCCTGAAAAAGTAGCAGAAACATGGGAGAAGATGAGCGCGACTATGGTCGATCTCATTGTGTGTTATTGACTAAAGGGCTCCTTTTGTCAAGGGAGGGTCCGCAGCCCCTGTGTTGCTGCAGATGTGTGTGAGGCAACAGCTCGCTGCTGTGAAAAAGGCAACGTTTAAATGATAATAATGAATGATGATGATGAAAATGATAATAATGAAAGAACCACTCATCCTCTCGCTTCTGAGATTCAGGGACAGCCATGCCAGGCCCTCAAGAGCACAATGGGACCGCGTGTGTGTGTGTGTGCGTGTATGTATTTGTCTCTGTGTGGCCATCTGGCTGTCATTGTGCCACTGATTTTACCTCGAAACGCTGTTTATTTATTTATTTATTTATGTATTCAATTATTTACCTTTTTCAGCGCTTTGGCCACTTGTCCTTGTCTCCAGCAGAAAGCTGCAGCTCTGTGTGGCCATTTTACAGTCAGGTGGAGTGGCTTTGTGTCTGTCCTGCGTCTGTGTGCTAGCGCGTTGGGGAGGGTGATGTCAAAGGACCTTGGCCAAGGCTTTGGTTTTAAAATGTAACGACACCTGGTTTTCGCTCATTTATTCGCATGTACACAGATAAGTGCACATGTATGTACACAATTGTGGTAATTAGCTCAAGGCAGAGGAAGGGCAGAGAGGAGAGAGTTGTGCCTCGCTCATCTTCAGGCTGATACACCTGCGCTTGCTTCCATGGCGTTTGACGTTCCTGCCTAGTGGACAGAACGGAAATGACAGCAACTATAGGTGGCTTTAAAGTCAACATGAAATGAAAACCGGCTCTATTTTCCATATTAGTACACTTTTAATAATACATATATATAATTAAGACCAATTTAAATACAAAGTTTGGCTGTTTTACTTCAGACAAGTGAATTTGTGCTATTCTTGTGATCTGATCTGATGGTATGCTGTATTTTGCACATGCAGGAAAAAGGAAATTGCTGAATTAAGATTATGTGCTGCCAAAGTAAATCTTTCCTCAAGTACAATGCATAATAATCACTTTTTTTGTTTTTTTTTAGGTGGTGGATATAGCGGATGCTATGATTCTGAAACAGTTATTTGAGGGCTTGTTCAAGTGTGGAGTCGTGGTTGTGGCAACCTCAAACCGACCTCCTGAAGGTGAGATGTCTGGGTAACGTTGAAGCAGTTTATGTGACTAACATAACTTGGGGTTCAAATGTCCAGTTCCATGTTGAAAATCTGCAATTAAAATAAAATGGTATTTTACCTGGGATATTTAGCTATCAACTTCTCACTTTTAAAAATTATTTAAAATGTATTTTTTTAAATTAACTTATAACACATTATAAAAATTGTATTTCTCAAGCATACTACATTTAACATACTGCACTTTTGTGAAATTTAGGAGAAAATAATTAAATATAATTAAATTCAATGTTCAAAAGCTAAATGCAGAGTTGGTGAATAAAAGAGACTTTAAAAAACATTTAAAAAATCGTACAACCCCAAATATTTGAACTCTAGTGTAAATAAGTGTATTAAAATCAATTTTTGTAATTTATCATCATTTTTTGCAAACACATTCAAATCTGAGAGAAGTCAAAGTAGTTTATTCCTTTCATTTCCGCCATCAATTTCCACGGTTAAGTGTGTGTTTTCTGATACTGACCCGTCACCTACACAGCGCACATGACTCTTTCACCTCGTATTGTTCTTTAACAACTTCTCAACAATAGACCGCCGTACCTTTCTCACTCTCCTCAGTCTTTGTGTGTTCTGAAAGTAAAACATGTTCGTAAACTACACGTACGTCTCGTGTTCTAATCCAGTTCTGCACCTTCTCGTGTTTCTTCCTTTTACTCTTTTCTAAGGTTCACCTCCCCTTTTTGTCACTCCTTGGTTAATCTGTGTATTTTGATGCCATGACGTTTGAGGTCTATTGATAATCAGCGTAAAAGTCTCTCACTCCATTTTTGCTTCTTTTTTTTATTGCCCTCTTCCTCTTGCGTACAATCAAAACCTTTTCTGTGGTGGATTATGCGACGAGGGAGGAGTGTTATTTAGGGTTGAAACACAATGATGACTGGATCCATCTGAACTTTAAACCCTTTTAATTTCTGTGTGTTTTGGTGTAGCTTGAGGAATAATTCACCTAAAAATGAAAATTGTCATCATTTAGTCACCTGTATGACTTTCTTCTTCAAGTTTCTCTAGTTAACAAGCTGAATGTCCAAGCTGTGGTTTTCCATACATTGAAGGTGAATGGTGACCAAGGCTATTCTAGAAAAAAGCAGCTTGGACATTCTTCTAAATATCTCCTTTTGTGTTCCACGGAAGAAAGAAAGTCATACAGGTTTAGAATGAGAACAGGTTTGTGTGAACTATCCCTTTAAATCATGTGGAAACTTCAACCTCACCGGCATCAAAGATTTCTCGCCTATACGGCGTTCATCATAAAACGAGGCAACTTCATTTGATATCCGCTTGAACATGAGCAGTTACTCTTTTATCTCTGTCCACCGTTCCCACTCTTTTCTTCCTCAGCCTCATTGTTGATTCAATAGATGACGTTTTTTGCAATTGCTGTGATGTTACATTAAACTGGAGAGCGAGAGTGATAAGGGTAGAGATAAGACAGTCCTTCTGCCTTTCTCTTCTCCATCTCTGTCTTGGAGCGCTGCTAATGTCTCGTTGTATGAAGTGGCCTTGTGTGCCGAGTACAAAACAGTAAGCGGCAGTTACATAAAGAGACCCTCTCCTAACATTAACCAGCCACTGAGAACAAAGCTTACGCTAAAACTTAATAGCCATCTTATTCCATTTTAATTAGGTGACTAATGGATAGACTGGTAGACATGAAAGATGGGAGGGAGAGATATGGCACCAAGAGAGATTGCTTGTTTATTGATATAAAGAGGCGCTAAAGACGCTCCCGTGTTTGAACTTGGATGTTCATCGTCACTCAGAACAGTTTCTTCAAATAAAGTGAGGGAAATGGATAGATAAAAGTGAAAGAGGGTGCACTTCACTTCCTAAATCTTTAAATGACCCTTTAGTTATGCTCTGGGATATGGGTAAATAAACTGCCGAAAGAGTGGAGAATTTGTTCCCAAGATCTGGATGTCTATCTGTTTTTTTTTTTTTTGTCCAATATTTGCTAATTGCTACAATAGTTGATTGAAATTCATCACATTTATAACTTGGGGAAAAGTTTGAATAAAAACATTATAATTATGTTTAAACAATATTAAAAGTGTCTGGAAAAAATAGTGACTGTAGAGTCCCCTTAAAGCAGTGGTTCTTTACCTTTTTGAGTCCAAGGCCCCCTTCTTGTCCACAACAATATTCAAAGACCCAATGACTTTTCCAATTGTTGATTTTGAAAAAGGATTAGGGTTAGAATTTTTTTGAAACATTTTTACTCACAATTTCTACATGATATTAAATATTTTAGAGCTTGGTTAAGATAAAAAAAATAAAAAATTATAATAAATAAAAATAAATTATATATATATATATATATTTTTTTTTTAAATGGCATGCCTTTTCCAGACTTAGAAATAAAACTTTTAAATTTAGGCTACTTCATTTACTCAGGTTTTCATTTCATTTACGCTTCAGGCAGATCCATAAGCCATAATGTAACAGTAGGTTTCGCTTAATTTACTCCCACCCCACACAACTTTACTGTATGATATTGGAGTTACCGGTATTTTGACATTTAACCTCATTTAATACTTGTTGCCACCTAAACCTTACTGTTGTTTTACACAGGTATAATTTATTGTATTGTTATCATTTTCGTTTGTGTATTTCTTAATATATTTAATATAAATATATTAACTACAAGTATTAAATGAGGTTAAATGTAGGTGGGGGTAAAATAAGAGCAACCTCCTGTGACATCACAATCGTGCTGCATTGTGGTCTATGGATCTGCTTGAATTGTACATATTGAGTAGACTCGCTCCCTCTGTCAAAATCGAGGGGTTGAGGATCTGTCCACTTAACGAAGCCCTCACTTCAAAATGGCGGTGGGGATTCCCCCGAGGGGAAGGACTTAGGGAAGTTTGTGAATGTATGTGTAAGGCTGTGTCTGCAGGTAGCGAATTAAGGTATTAGTTAAACTGATTTCAGACACACTTCTGAGGCTGTGTAGCAGTTTAATGAGTTACAGCAAAATAGAGAGAGCTTTGGGGATAACTAAGCAAATATTTAATTACTACAATAGTAATTTCTCGCTAGAAATGGCATCAAAAGTGGAAAACTGACCACCAACTGCAAATTTCAGATGCCATCTTTGTTTATCTAGCTCAGCTGTCACAGAATGGAAAGCACAGGATTGTGGGTATGTTAGATTGTGAAGGATTTTACATTTATGCTGCAAAATTCAGAACAGGACGTGAAGCTAACATTTGATTTGGATGGGCCTTGATGGCTTCCTACCTTGGAATGCGTCTTCTAAAGACAGCATTTATCCATTTTGGGACGCAGCCTAAAAGTGGAGTTAAATGCAGCTCTGGTCTTGGAGTCTCTACTAATGAGATGATGAGCTGATTCAGGTGTGTTTATTTGGAAAGAGTTTGGAAATGTGTAGGGTGCTTCTCAAAACTCATTACAAAATTGATGCTTCCTCGTTTCCTTGCTCTTACGTCCTCCAGCCTGTGACCTGGAAACCAATCATACCATCGTGAAGGACATTTCAATTCTCTAATTGCACAGTGAGGAATGAGGAGTGAAGAAGCTTCTTGAGCAGTCATGAGCGAGGATATAAAGGTGTATCCTTCCCTTCCTAAGCGGGTAGAGGAAGGTGTGAGGAAAGGAAACAAGGATGCACGTATTAGAATTGAGAAGCACCCATAGTGTTGGTATGCCTCCAGAAACAGGGTTGGAAAACTAAAATAAGAATTTTTTTGAGTTTTAGTTTATTTGAACATAACGGTTTTATCTTTGTGCTCCCTTGGAAGTTTTCTGAGCCCCCGTGATTGAGAACCGCTGCCTTAATATGTCATATTATGTGAAACATAACAAGAAAAGCGTTCTATTTACTATAAATGCATTTTGTAACTTTCATAGCAAAAATCTTTTTTATTAAAAACCATCTGCTACTTTCTCTCATAAGAAGAGTACATTTACACATTGTGCATCAAAATCTGAGAGTACTTGTTATTTTAAGGGTCAGAGAGGGGGGAAATGGCCATTAATGTGAGCGAAAAAGTATGTTTGACGCCTTTACAATAACTCTCAACATATAAGGGTGATCCCAGTTTACTTTCCTACAAAAAGAATGAATCACCTGAATGATTGTCATAAGTGGCCTCCAGATCTCCATTTCATTTATTCTTTCATAGTAAGATCCATATAGTAAGCTTTCATTTCTTGGGTGAGAACTGGCCGAACATCTCTCACTGGACTGTTTACAGCTCAACATGCCTCTGTTATGACAGTTCTGTTTCCTTTATATTTTCTTGCCCACGGCAGCTTTAAACAAGCTTTTACAGCACAGACAGAAGCATATACTCGTCATGGTCTCTTTACGTCTGCGTGTGTGTGTGTGTGTGTGTGTGTGGCTTATAATGCCCGTGTGGCTAATTGAAGTCTCCATTCACCGTGATGCAGGTTTATTGTCTGTGCAGAAAGAGAGAGACTTCTTCTCTTGAGCTCATTGTTTGGGAATGTAATGAATTTCATGTACTGCCTTTCTCCTGCGCTGCCCACAGAAATCAATTTCTGCCTCTCCTCGTCCCTTTTGTTCCTCCTCCCCTCCCGTCCCTCACTTCATCAATAGACACTTTATTTGCCAATCATAGATGGAAAATGACATTATGAGGAGGCTAAAGAGTGAATCTAACCAGCATCTCTCCCTCTCGTACTCTCTCTCTCTCAGAACTGTACAAAAATGGGCTTCAGAGGGCTGCTTTTGTGCCTTTCATTGGCGTACTCAAGGTAAAGACAAAGTCATTCTCTCAGTTCATTTATTTATCCTTTCATTCTATCTCCGTCCATCTCTCTTCATGTTTCCTCCTCTGCTGAGTCTGGTTTTTGATGTATTTTATTCACAGGTAAAAATACACAACCTCATATGTGTTTGCAAAAACACACAAAACAGAAAAAAGACAGCTTTGATCATACCTGGAGATGAGAGCAACAGTCTGAGAGAGAGTGTGACAGACATGAAGGCCGTTTAATGACTGCCGTGGGTTGGCTGGAATGAGACACCATTGCGGGAAGCTACTTGCATTTCAAAGTGTGCCCGGCTGTGGACGCCAGTAATGCGCTGATCTGCTTTGCAAGTTAATTGTATTATTTTAAGCAGGTATTGGCATTATCCTGTGTGCTGTCTGGGTAATTACCATCATCCTGCGACAGCTTTCCATCATAAATAATAAGACGATCATTTTCAGGCATTTTACAGCTGGCCACATTCTTGCACATTTGATCGTGGCATCAACACTGAGCTTAATTGAGCGTTTTAACATCAAACGGCTTGTTTGTGGCTGTAACGCTTTGAATATAGGTAACATTTTTTGTTCTCTGACTAAATATTAAGCATGATGTTAAGTCACCACAATTGTAAGGGAAGTGCAAATGGCAAAATGATACAGTTGTCCTTTGCATCTCTGTGGAGAAGAAACCAAAGATACTTTGGCAGTACAATGTCTTTCTAATCCACATTATATAGTAGGATTCCTCAAAATGAAAGGGCCCCGACAACAGAATGTGCTAAAAATAAAAGCTACTAGATGCTTAATTCAGGTATTGATTTCTCAGTTTGACCCCTGGGTGTTTTATGGTCAGCGGCCCAGCAGAGTCACTCTGGTTCAGCCAGTCTCTGTCAAATCCCTGGGGTCCTTAAAGTCACCCTCTATTCGGCCTGTGTTAATCTTGCCTGGTAAGAGTGCTGAATGCCCTGCCCTGCACCTCTAACGCTCAAGCTTCTTTGTTAAGCCATCTGGTTTTGGGACAACCTAGGATCCCGGTTCAGGGTAACTAGGGTGGCCCAAGTCCCTCCTCTCATGTCTGGTCAACCCTAATAATGTGTGACAGACCCACTGAAATGCGCACTCTGGCTCTTGTTCTCTCTTCAGGGTGGCAATACTTATTTGCTGACAGAATATTATTATTCTTTTCAGTTTAACTCAGTTTAAAATGATTAGCTGTGAATATTATGATTATAAATAATTTATAATTTAAATAAATAAATACCTGATCAAGGTATTATAGTATTTTTTAAAGAAATCAGTGTTTCTATTCAGCAAGGATTCTTTAAATTGATCAAAAGTAATATTACAAACTTTTACATTGCTACAAAAGATCTTTATTAACTTGTTTTATTTATCAAGGAAAATATGAAAATAATTAAGGAACACTTTTTTCAACATTTAATAATAAGAAGAAATGTTTATTGAGCACCAAATCAGCAGAATTTGAATTAGAAAAATATTAGAATTTTTTTGAAGGATCATGTGACACTGGAGTAACTGCTAACATTTTTTAAACTGCCATTAAACTACATTATTCAAATATATACAATAAAATAAATATAAAAAACTGTTATTTTAAATTTTATTACCGTAATATTTTGAATGATAGTGTATATTTATTAAGTAAATTGCGACATTTTTTATGTAATTTATTTTAATGAATATTGAGATATATATGATTAATTTAATTTATTTTGATTTGACAACCTACTTATTATTCATATTAAGTAAGGTCAGAACCTTAAACAGGCAGAAGCATTAAAACATATGTGTTACGATCTTAATTTCGTTCAAATGTCCCTCTTCAGTTTTGCTAACTGCTGTTCCCTATCTTCCTTTGGTTGGATGGTCTCTGGTGGGAAAGGATGAGTGTATGATGATTGAATGACTTGAAGATGGAGCAAAAATGAAAAGAGGCAATTTATGTTGGATTGCTGATAGTGTTCCACTGACCTTTTGTTAACCTCCTATTTCTAATATTTCTTATCATTCCCTTCCTTCAAAGCCATTTTATCGTAAAAATATCTAAACCCTCACAGAGATCTTAAAGTAGTTTTGAAGAATACTTAACTAGACAGACAGAAAAATTTGATCTGATTAATTAGAGGCAGTTAATAAGAACAGACCTATGAGAGATATCTAATCTCATAAACAATTTATCAAGAAAGAGACAGATAAGCGGTGGCCAGGAATGCCGCTGTCTCTTTTCTGGCTGTTATTATTTTTCTGTCTGAGTTAGGGTTAAAAGTTTCTAAAGGTCTGTTTGCACTAAGGATTTTTATTTTTTTATTTTAACAATACTTCTACAGCATTTATTTTTAAACAAGCTTTAAAAAAATGTTTTGTCATTCTCTGAAAATAACAAAACCTGAATGCTATCTTATTAAATAAGTTTTAAGCAAAAAGTAACTGTAATAGTACAATGGTTTGGATTTAAAATCTTGTTGGCCTTCTTCAACAAGCTTTGGTGTGAATAAGCCTTAAGATCAACATTTGAGGTTACTTGACATTCGTTAACAGTCGCTCAAAAGATTTTTTTTTTTTTGCCAAGTCACCACTAATGTTGGTCAGTCATCTTTTTAGCAGCCGCAAAGAGTGAGGAGCGAGTGATTTTAATGGAGCGGATGAGAGCTGTGGCCTGTGGCCTCTGTCGAGGTCTGGGGGGTCCACGCTTTCAAAGCGAGGCAGATGTTCCAAGGGTGATGTTTCTTTAAGAGTCCTGGACAGGGCAAGGAGAGGTTGTGAGAACATTTTGAGTATGTTTTGAGAGTGTTCTGAGTAACTAACAAAGCCGGTTACATGTAAAGGGAATAGATAATTAGGCGTAATTAGTGCGTTCACGTCGTTAACCACCCCCATAGCTCTCTCTCTCGTTCTCTCCCTCACACACACACACTCACTAGTCACCTAATCTCTCAATACATTCACTCAAGACACACACACACACACACACACACACACATATAGACAAAATCACACACCGCAGTGGTAAAAACACTTTGATGTAAGAGGAGTCGTCCTGGACTCAAAAGCATAAAGGCAGTGTTTTAAGCTGTCTCTCGTTCTCTTTTTACCCCGCCCCTGCTTCCACCCCCCTTTTCTTTTCTCCTACCCCCAGAGGCTGTAAGACACACAAAGATGAATGGACTACAACCTTTCCCCCCTGTCCCCCTCTGCCACCTCTCTTTTTCAGTTCTCCCACCGTGTGCTCCTTAAGCCAGGCTCTGTCAATCCGCCCCTCTTCCTCCCAAACAGGAGGAAAAAAAGCATCAAATGTTTTTGGCTGTCAGTAATGAGGTAGTGGACCTCATCAGGGTCCAATCGCCAGCTATCCTTGGCTTTTGTTGGAGCTCAATGGCAACCCTTGCTTTGAAAAACTCAAAGGCAACTTTTTTGAGGAGTGGAGAAGAGATAGAAAGAGAAAGTGAGAGAGCAAGACAGACAGAAAGAGAGACATACTTCATTCTTATTCAGAATGGTTTTGCAGGGAAGTTGTGGGCATCCAGCACATGCAACGATTCAAACTCAGCATGACTTTAAAAGACACTTTGATTAAAACTTTTACTAAAAATTTATAATTGAATAATCAATATAATAATATTATTATTGGGGAAAAGAAGGATGTATTTTATTTTTGTTCATTTTATTATGTCTGCCAGATAATGTTGACATTTATGGTACGGTTATCCCTCGCCACTTCACGGTTCAAGTTTCACGTTCTCAGAGCATCACGGATTTTTCAAAAATACCGCCATATCGGCAGCCTTATTGCGGAAAGTGAGAGAAATGGTTTCCCAGAATGCCAGACAAAGAGAGAAACTCTCTCAGAGGCTTTGTACACACCCACGGGCACTCAGACAAGACGCGTGATTGGTTCCCGGGGCGAGAACGACCAATGGGAGCACGAGTGGATGTATCCCGTGAGCTGATTGGCTGATCCTACTTCGCGGATTTTCACCTATCGCAGAGGGATCCGGTCCACATTAACCGCAATAAACGAGGGATCACTGTATTACAAAACTATCATTATTATTATTATTATTATTAAGGTAATGTGGACACAAAATAACTCTTATTCTTATTAATATTATTTACAAAACAATGTTATTTATTTATCTAGTTTTGGAATATACCATGCAATATGTCCATGTGTTTTGTGAAATTTGAAAAGCCCACTCTTGTGTTGCCAATAAGAAACACTCTACCTGTCAATCATTTTACAATTGGGGTCCAATTCAGTGGCTTCAAGTCGGTTTTCAAAATGGCTGAAATTATCCACTAAACAACAGCCATAAATAATTCCACTTATTTCAAGCTAGATCTACATCTCAAATGATGTACCGTCCATTGCCATTTTAATTCCGTAGAAACATGTTTTATTAAAAGGTCAGTCAGTCAGGAGATCCTGCGCATTTTTAGCGTATGGTGGGAACGCCGAGGATCTGAGTTGTGTGGCAAAGTGCAGTTGTGAAGGGCAGACGATGAAGATCTTTGAGGAGTTGTGAGTCTTTAATGAACCCATCAAAGACCATAATCATGCAATGATCCACAAGAGGACGTGTCTTCAACTGATTATAAAGAACCACGCGCTGGAATCATTACTGATTGTATTTCTCTCCCTCCTCTCGATTACTCTCCTGCAAGATGGAGATGGCCCATCAACTGTTAAGATATACTCGTGGAAATGGAAAGTTTTTATAAAAAGAAAAAAGAGGAATAACCCATTTTGACGGCTGCTGGGGAAGCGTGGTTGTCGTGGCCGTGGCGGCTGTTTACATGGGGGCCTGGTGACAAGGTCGAGCAGGGTTGATGAAGTGACACTTTTCCTTTTGTGTTCTTCTGCTCACGATTTGTCAGCCTGTCATTACGGCTGATTCAGCCAATTGGCTCGGACGCGCAACTCTGCGCTCGAGAGAGAAAAGTTGACAGCGCCGGAGAATGGGGGGAAGAGGCGAGAGATACAGGAAGAAGAGGAATAGATCGCTCCTCTCTCGCTCTGTGTGGTGATTGCTAATTATCTTTAGTTCAAGGAGGAGGGTGGCGGAAAATTCACTGATTTCATAATTCGCTGGAGCTGTCATTGAAGACTGATTCAGGCAAAGGCCTCTCGCCTAAATACCACATATTATCCACATCCTGTTAAAAATAATCACCCTTCCTTTTCATCAGTCATTTTTGTCATCGTTCCACCAGCATTTTGTTTCCTTTTAATGTTTCTTTTCCTCGTCACAGAGGTTTGATGCACTCTAGTTCCATACAGTCATTCTATAAAAAGTTAGCAACTAACATATTTAACAGTGCTGACGTAGTTGGAAATTAAAATTACTTTCCCTTTACATTATAACAAGTAAAAAGGGGCGGTTATAAAATCTCTATACATGAATCGTGAAGACCGATAAAGTTGATCCTTTAATCTTTTACACAGATGTATTTAATTTGAATGTATTTATTGTTTCGATGACATGAGATTGTATAATCTGTTAATATCTGAATGCTTAAATAGTTTACAGTAGTTTAAAATCATAAGAAAATGTTAAGTACATGGCTTATATCAGAACAATATGGATCACATATTGTGAATATTATTTCCTCATAATTCAAATGAATGCATTAGTAACCCACGTGTCGCATTGTCACCCCCTAGGGGAGGGGATGTGTATTGCAAGACAAAATACAGACAAAACCAGTGCCGTTGAAAACTTACTCTTGTCACTTTCTCTCTTCTTACTTGTCACCATTCTCTTTTACCATATTTCTCCCTTTGCTGTACAGGAGAACTGTCATACTATCTGTCTTGACACTGGAATAGATTACCGAAAAGGGAAAATGGAATCATCAGAAAGAAAATACTACATGTAAGACTTGTAATACTCTCACTTTTAGAGCAATGGACACTGTTTGGAGCAACTGTAACACACTACACTAACTTGATGTATGATTATTTTTCTTTTTTTCTTTTTGTTGGATGTCCTGTACTCAGTATGGCTTAAACACATATTATTCCTGACAAATTTGACACAAAGTTTGGGTTCAATAAGATTTTTTTTTAAAGAAATAAATACATTTATTCAGCAAGGATGCATTACATTGATCAAGGATGACAGTAAATACATATAATGCTACAAATTTGTTTTCAACACACACTGGAACCCAGCTTTTCACACAAATATTGCAGCACAACTCTTTTCAACATTGATAATAAAGAGAAATGTTTCTTAAGCACCAAATCAGAATATTAGAATGAATTTTAAAGGATCATGTGACACTGAAGTTTTTTGTGTGTCCATATTTTATTGATACAGTGAGTTAATATGTTTAAAGTCTGTTAATGCAACAGTTATTTTACCAAACATAAATGTTTCTTATATGAAAAATGGCTGGTAGATTTATAATAATAACGTAAAAATGTTACATTTGCCCCTGGTCTCAACTACCGTTTGAGAAGAGAAAACAGAATTACATGTCATGAGTGCACATTAATATAAATGCAAACACGCCGTCTTTTTCTGACTTATTATAAAGCCTTTATCTCAACAGCTGCTCTTTCAGAGGATGTTTAATATGCATGTGTTTGTTGACACCTGATGGCTGTTCACTCTTATTCACACTCTCTCAATGTTTGCGTTTTGAATCCAACATCCTGTTCCAGGATGCACTGTGAAAATTCAAACACAGGCCTTCAGCACACACTGTTTGATGTGACCACTTCAAACCTGGTTAATTTCATATTCAATTATCTCTCTCTTTCACTCGCTTTCCATAGATCAAGTGAGTCTGAGGCAGAGAATGCTGTCAATATGCTGTTTGAGGAACTGGCATACAGACAAAATGATGGTAAGCAAGTTAATTTGCCTTTGCATAGATGGGGTTTTAAGGTGAAGTGTGGATGTTTCTTTGACTTGATGTGTGAGGATAGATCTTATTGTTGACTTAGATCTTATAGTTGGTTAGTTAGATCTTGACTGTTTTGATGTATAGACTTTTAACGTTCAAATCGTTCAATATTTCCAATGCATTCAGTCTAATAACTATATGTCTTCTTCTAATTGATAGTAATCAGACCACGGGTGCTGAACGTGCAGGGAAGAGAAGTAACCTTGAGCCGGACATGTGGAACCATTGCAGACTGCACCTTTCAAGAGCTGTGTGAGAGAGTGAGTGTGTAAAAAAGGATATAAAATGCTGATTTGAGGTCTGGTTTGTGTGGTATTTTTTACAAACGTTTTGGCTGTGGATATAGGAACGTAAAATTAGGAAGGAACGACATTCTGGCACCTAATATTCTGAAAATACAAATATTAGAAGATGGTCATTCTATCTCCATTTAGTCAGTTTATTCTCTTTGTCTCTCTCTCCCTTAGTTAATTATATTTAATCCTTATACTATACAACTGTTTTCAACACTCGGGCTGGTTTTGAATCCTCTAAATAAGGCTCGACATTTACATTTTACATTCATGCATTTGGCTGACGCTTTTATCCAAAGCGACTTACATTGAATTCAAGAAACACATTGAAGAAGTTCTTGCTCTCCCTGGGATCGAACCCATGACCTTGGCGTTGTAAACGTTGCTCTACTGATTGAGCTACAGGAAAGCTTGAGTAATATTTGTATATTTTTATAGCCACGACATTTGAATTTGAATTTATTTTGTGACCTTCAAAAAAGTATGCTCTATATTATATGATTATGGGTAATACGAACGAAATTCAGACGTACTACATCATCCATTTTGATACCGTTAGGTGACCTACCAGCGTCAGTTGTGTCACTACACTTCCATTCATAAATGCTCTCTATTGGCCTCATGAGTGAGTAAAGTGTCCATCGTGTGCACACTTCAGAATCTCAGCGGAAGTAGCTGATCATCCAGGACTTCCGCCAACTGTTTTTCAAATACTATGTATTCATACATACTACTCTTTTAGGGAAGTATTCAATTTCGGATGCAGTGCATGTAATCACCCATGCCATGATCCATCCATCCATAACTCAATTTATCATTCCAGCCCTGTCTATGGCTAGTCTAAGCCAGTGTGTGTGTGTGCACTTGTTTATGTATGTAACCTTGCACTTGGTTTACCAGTTTGAAGCTCCCCTTTTGTTTGTGAAGGAAAGAAAGGATGAGTATGCTGCTCTCTAATGGAACCGAGGCTCTGTCTCTGCGTCCTTCAGTGCTTTTGAGAGCGCTGTTCACTTCAGTGTTCTGAGAGTGTGAGCGGGTGTGTGTGTGTGTGTGTGTGTGTGCATGTACATGTGTGTATTTGTCTGAAGAGTCCTCAACTTCTTCAGCTTCATAGTCAGGCTAATGCAGTAGGGACCATGTCACCATGTGTTAATGTGCCTTTCCACTTAGTTACCACAGAGATACATGTTACCCAGAAAAGACACAGAATATAGGGTGAAATAGAAGATTAGAGACAAAAATTCAAGAGGGAATAAGCACAAGATAAGAGAGATGCATGGGTAAAAAGGTATGTGCCAAGGTTTCAGAGACAACATTGGTGAAGTTCTCCTCTCATTCACTGTTGTTCTGTTTCCATTACTATATATATATATATATATATATATATATACACACACACCAGTAATTTTGTGAAAACAAAAGTAATTGTATTATTCTAATATATTTTAAAATGTAATATATTCCTCTGATGGCAAAGCTGAATTTTCAGCAGTCTTCAGTGTCACATGATCCTTTATTTGGAGCTCAGGAAACATTTCTTCTTATTATCATTGATGAAAACAGTTGTGCTGCTTAAATATCATGATACAGTTTTTTAAGGATCCTTGGATGTATAGGAAGTTTAAAAGAACAGCTAGAATTTTTTTTTTCTTTAAAGTCATTTTTAATCAATTAAATTCATCCTTCATCATTAAATTTATTAATTTCTGACCCCAAACTTCTGAATGATAGTGTATACACAAAATGAATACCCAAAAATTAAGGTTATGTCATCATTAACTTATCCGCAGGTCGTGACTGATATCCCTGTGACTTTCTTCTGTTTTGAACAATGTAGTGGCTGTTTTTTTTTTTGTTTGTTTATTTCAGTGAATAGAGAAAAACATTTTAATGATGTGAAAGCACAAAAATGTATTAAATATTATATTTATAAGTTTTAATTATTAACTAGAAAATGACTGTTCTGAAGCCATATTATAGCTATATGTAATTAACAGATTGAAATTTAAATCATTATAGTTTTTCGATTAACTATCTCTTTAAATAGAATAGCTGACAAAGTATCAGTGTTTACCAATGTTACCTAATCTCTCCGTGTGTGTGTGTGTGTGTGTGTGTGTGTGTGTGTGTGTGTTTATTTGTGTTTAAAGCCATTGGGTGCAGGTGATTATTTAGAAATCGCACAGCATTTTGATACAGTCTTCATACGGAACGTTCCTCACCTTCGGGTTGGAATGAAGGATCAAGCCAGACGTCTCACCACACTCATTGACAACTTTTACGACCAACAGGTAACGTTCCACAAGACACGCTACAATACATACTGACCCGGACTTCCTGAAAGCGCATGTAGGCCTTAAACGTCCATCTTCAGAATTAAAAATATTTGATATTCATTTGCAATCCTCAAATATATTTGTTTCACACCTTTGTCGATTTCCTAATCTGTACAATGCCACACTTTCTGTATCTAAAACTCTCAGGTTAGAGTGGTGATGTTGGCCGATGCCCCGTTAGAACGCCTCCTTGATCAAGGACCGATGACTGGCGAGGAAGCGAGAGATCGCCTAATGCTGGATGAACTTGGCCTGACTGATGTAATGACAACACCCTCAAAATGATCCCACCTGTTGGGATTACATTAGAACTTTACATTATACTTCTGAAAATATATCATAAATGCATACTATCAGCATACATTAATGTAGCATGGCAGTGTTATTTTAGTATCATTTATATACTATTTTTGATTATTGTTTTCAGTTGTTTTATTTTTTTAGAAATTTCCAATAATTATTTTTTATTTCAGTTTTAGTCATTTTAGTACTTCAGCTTAAAGCTATTTCAGATCGTTATCATTTTATAAAAATAAATAATTTTATTTCTAATTGCTCTACTGCCTATATTTATTTTTGTTCAGGAGGCCAGTGAGCGGTTGACATTATTCACTGCGGATGAAGAGGTCTTTGCCTTCCAGAGGACAGTGTCTCGCCTCACAGAGATGCAGACAGAACAGTACTGGATTAGTGGGGATCGGAGTCGAATGTAAACTGAAACACCCTTGCAGTTTCCAACTACCTCTTAGACTCCACAGAAGAGTCCATGTGACCCCCCCTAAAACATTTGGGGTGGTACTTTTCCATCACCATAAACAGATTGTAAGCCTTATTACTACTTTACAGCCAATCTGAATCACTAATATGCTCAGAGCACCATTATTATGCAAAACTAAATCTCTTTGACAGCAGTAGGGCAAAGCACATGCCAAATGAGATGTCGTCTAGCACCCTCTAGTGGATCATGTACTCTAATATATCATGTATATTATGTACTTTGCAATAGTACTAAATGTAATCCCATATATATATATATATATATAAAATCCCACACACATATATATGTCATTAAACTTAAAACTTTTGAAATATGTGAACTTTATATGTGTGTCTTATGTCTAATGTGAAAGTGTCTTTCCATTTCTGCCACATAAAAAATGCTGTGGTAAATCATAATTGACAAGTAATAACTATGACACACACACAAAAAGTTGAGATTATGAGATTTTCATAATTATGATTTAGTATCTCACAATTTTGACTTTAAAAATATTGTGATAAACTTATAAGGCATTATCACATCAGACAATTTGTCATAATTATGACTTAGTATTATAATTATGCTTTACCAAAACATGATCTTTTTTTAATGTGGCAGAAGTGGGTGTACATACTTAAACTATTAAAATGTTTACAATAAAAATTTAAACATCTGTACTTGTTCTGATTATTTTACATGCTAAACTGAAATTAATCGGCAAAGACAAAAAAGTTCAAACTTGCACTGCCAGAGTGACTTGATAAAAAATAAAATGTGTTTTCTTAATTGGGACCAGCCGTGGTGAGCATAAATTCCAAAAACAGTCACCAAGCCAGTTTCTTTCAAATCCATATCAAAAGTATTCCCTGTAATTTCAATTACTGGTCTAAAGGCGGCAGTAGAAGACAGTTCTGTTTGCCTGTACACACCCCACGTGCTCAGTGTTGTTGTTTTGAATGACACTAGTAGCCTTCAGGACCTCCCTATCATCCTGACCTTCTCCAACACATCTGTACAATCCATCTATATTCATATGCTCAGGAATACGGAACAAGTCATTAAAAAATAAGTACAAAATATGAATTATAAATCTCACAAGAGACCTTGGCCAAATACATATTTCATATCTACTATCACCATCCTCATGGCAATATGTGTATTAAACATTGATTATTATTGCTGATGTCCACGCAGTTAATGTAATGGTCAGCTGCAAAGGAGAGGGAGACAGAGAGGGGGAGGGTTGATTTAAAAATGTTAAAGAAAGAAAGAAAGAAAGAAAGAAAAATAAGAGGAATGTGCAAAAGGAGTCTTTGAGCAAACATTGGCGTTTAATATTAGTGACTGAATAAGCAACAGCATTTAGTGGCACTTGTTGTTGCCCATGCAATAGCATCACATAATGGCACCAATCTATCCAACATAAATCGTGCGGGTATGTAATATGGGTTCTATGTGCTTTTTATTTTAAAGGTATTTCTGACTCTGAACCTACGTAAATGTCGCTATTATTCATCTCAACTCGTATCTCGATTACTGTGATTATGCACGATGCAGACAGGTGGAAAAGCGCGCATTTCTTCACAAACCTCAGCGTCGAAATCACTGCGCAACAGAAAATACGCATCGCTGAAGGAACAAAGACGTGCTCGTGTTTTGGTAAGACGTCACTGTCCAAGAGTAGCGCCACAGAGGACAGTAAACGGGTATAACATATCATGGAAATGAATTACGTCATGTGTTTGAATAAAACGAGGCTGGCAGCAGGGGGCGTGTCATGACGGGGTTAAAGGGACAGCGGAAGGAAAATACGAGACATGCCTAAACATCTGTCAGTGGCCCCAGATTTGGTTAAACTTAAAAAATAAAATATTATATATATTATTCAGTAGCAAATCTTCTGGTGACTTAATATTGAAAAGAATAAGTCTACTAAAAATGTTATTATTTACTACCCATTATTATTTTATTTCTTCCATGTATACATAAAACTATGGACTATTTTTATAGTTCTATTACTTTTATCCAGAGACATATCTTTCCACATTGTGATGTTCATCTGAGTGTAACAGATGTCTGGGGAGAAAAAAAGCACATTAAATGATTGGAAGGAAGTGTGTTGTTGTCGCTGGAATATCCAGTTATGACATATGAGATCAATACAGAAATGAAAAGTGAAATAGTTACATAGATAAATCATTCACAATAAGATCTATGGCATACGTTTACAAAGCAGGATTAACTTTCATTCCGTGCTGTACGGAAAAAACACAAGGGCATTCTGCCTATAGACTCTTTCTCTGCGCGACACTGCTACTATATCCTCCAAGTCTCAATTAAAAACATATCTTTTCTTACAGTATTTCCAAACTTTCTCTGCTTCAAATTTTTTCTCTTCTGTATATTTGTATGTTTATGTCCAATATTGTATAAGTATGTCTATTCCGTGTATATTTTGTGTATGTATATTTTGTGTACAGCGACCTTGAGCATGGGAAAGGTGCTATATAAACAAAACTTATTATTATAGTTTCACAAAAGAAAAGTATAGTGTGATCCTTCCTTTCACAGGCATCTCATTATAACCATATTTGCCACTAACTCCTATAATCCTGTATTAAAAAGTTATCTCTATTCTCTTGCACACTTCTGATAACACGCCCAGATAATGTTGTTTGCATGTCTGAACTACAGATTCTAGCTACTGAATCTATATTTGGAAATTCGACAAACTGATACGGGCCCTGACTGCTTGGAGTGACTTGTTTCAACATGCCCTGCCTGTTGGCAGCAGTGCTTGTGGGAGCGCTGGCCCTTTAAGAGACGGAATCCAGGGGGCAGGTCCCTGTCAGCGATGTAGAGGCTGCGTTTCTTTTCTTGCCCTCCTCCAGTCACTCACTCCAAACTTGAGCTCGCTTGAGTGCTGACAGACGATTAGAGCAGATAATCCTCCTGCGCCTTTAGATAGATAGATAGGTGCAGAAAGAGAAGGGAATTTTCCGCACTGTAGCGTCCGTGACGTTGAGTCTCTGGCGCGCGCTCTGACAAGACACTGTCAATAAAGATGCGTCTCTACCTTTAACTGTTAAAGAGACTTCTGGAGTGCGAAGTGACATCGGGACAAACGGGCAAATAGCACAATATGAACACTGCGGTCTTCGAGCACGCTTAGTTTGTTGTAGTTGTCTTGAGCTGACATAACGGCGTTTTGATTATAGCTCGGTGAATGTGCTGTAGCTCTGACAGTTCAGCTCTTTTGTCACTACAGTGACTTGCTGCCTGTGATGGTTGTGTGCAGTGACGCTGTGGCGCTTTGTCCCTGGCTGCTGGCGAGGTGCGCTGGACAGATATAGTTGTATTACATCAGTGCACCAAGTGACTGGAGTGCGACACGGAGGAGAAACGGCTCTAGCTGAATGGTGCGTGTTGAGGTATTGCATTTTGCTTTATAATATTATAACACACACTCACTCACAGAAAAATAAACATTATGTACTGAATTTGTTGTTTACATTAGCTACAATAGTAGGGCTGTCACTATTATGAAATGTTGACTGACATTGGCGATTAACGTTCGCAGTGTGTGTATTATATATCGCGCTGAGGTACAATGAAACGAACATGATACATTTTCAAAGTGTTTCTCTTACAGGAACCCCTTTTTTAACCCAGCTAACTGTTGTTAATAATAAATCAAATAATACTGAATATCGTTACGTAATAATGACCGCATACATTATATCTTAAAAGCACTGTTATTGTGAAAGTGATGCATTTAGGACTTATATTATTTACTTTTACATTAAAAGTGGCTTTAACGTAGTGGCTTTAACCGTTCGTGCTGTCTTCTCTATTGGATTATGAATAATCTCTACATATGTGTCAGTGAGTGTCGTTATGAAAGTGTAGCGACCAAGAATACGTGCCGTCAAGCGAGTGTTAAATTAAAGTGAAACCAGAGCACGGGTTAAATCTTTGTTTATGCTTTCACGTGACTGAAACAACGCAGACGCGTTCGCTCGCGCGCCGCAGTTTAATCAGAAACATGAACACGTGAAAATGTAAATATACACTGGATGTTTTTTCTATATTAGCTTAGAACTAAAATTTGGAGTGAACAATAATCATCGTTCTAAAATAATTACAAATACACACACACACACACACATATATGTGTGTATATATATATATATATATATATATATATAGTTGATGATTATAAGGTATTTTATGTCACATGGCTTTATATTGTGTATTGTATTTTTGTCTTTCTGAAACAGGGAGGGGTGTTAATGATCATTGAGATTTGCACTGGTTGCTCAAGAAGCATTAAGCATCATTTAGAGTAGAGGTGCATTCATGGAATGCGACTGTGACCGCTTCCCACTGCCTATCTAACTTTGACTGAGACAGTACAGAGGAGTGACGGAGAAGGCTGGTAGAGGGAATGGCGGAGGCAAGCCTTGAACCATTGACCTCGCTGGATGTTGCCATCGATCCCGATTTTGAGCCACAGAAACGGCCAAGATCATGCACTTGGCCGCTGCCGGAGTCTAGTTCGGCAAAGCCTGCGTCCAATGACACTGACATAATCCCAGAGGAAGAGGATGATGAGGATGACAGTGCAATGGCAATCAATGGCATGGGTGAGGGAGAGGACAACGGCAGCCCAAGCTTGGCAGAGGAACAGCATTCCATTAGCGGTCAGGAGAACACAGATTCCCCACTCTCCTCTCAGCTTGCTTCTGCGACTACAGCAAGTCGGGGGGTGAGCGGTCAAGGTAGCCAACAGCAAACTCCCCGGAAGTCATCTTCAAGGAGGAACGCATGGGGCAACCTGTCCTACGCAGACCTCATCACGAAAGCCATAGAGAGCACCCCAGACAAGAGACTGACGCTGTCCCAGATCTACGACTGGATGGTCAGAAGTGTCCCATACTTCAAAGACAAAGGCGACAGCAACAGCTCAGCTGGTTGGAAGGTAAGCGATCCGCTCGAGCAGCGCTTCCCGACGGCAGAACTCCATAAATACCCATTTTGGTTGTTTCTACTAATGAGTTCAATCAGATGCATTTAAGCCGACATGCAAAATGTGTACTACTGGTGTGCCACTTAAGGATCAAGGTTGAATCACTGTGCTAGAGAATTTGTGTCATAAGGTGTGCAAGTGTCTGTCACGCTCCTCCTCACTTATGAGGTGTGTCCTCATTCTGCATCACAACCACAAACACATGTTCAGGCATGTTTGGCACACTTACTCACGCACAGAAAACTGGAAAGTTTCCGCATGCGCGTGACTAAACAGTGAAGCAAGCTCAGTGATGTCATCTGTAAACAAACTATTTGGATGCCAGGATAAGAAATAAACTGCAAATTAGGCATGAGGTGTATGGAAAATTTCTGTGACAAAACTATTTGCTCATTTGCCGAGTTAGTTCAGATGGACTTTGTCTTGTGATTACAGTTAAAACCCCAAAATACAATATCCTCAGATCCAACCCTATTAATGTCCACGTCTCGAAATGCCTTTACGTTCATATCCACACAGCTCAACCTATGTAAAACTTGGCGTGGTAAATGTAGAAGCTAGGAGGGCTAGAAGCTGCCCAGACTGTTTATGTAGGCGTGGAATGGCATTAGGAATTGCGTAACAACTCAGAATGGCGCGCGCTTCTCCTTTACAGTCAGCAGGCAGAACTGCCTTCAAAGGGAATGTCATGGTCATGGGCCGTAGCCAGCATAAGACATATGGGCCTTTCACTTACAGAGCCAGGGTGGATTGGGGGAGGGGGTATATGGTAGGGTTGTGGGTGTAAGGTCAAGGGCTGAGTTTGCAGCAGGAGCCATAGCTTGCCCGTCTCTTTGGCCGTAAATAGCCATGAATTATAATAATGAAAGGAGAGTTACTGCTGGGTCTGTGGCAACGGTAAACTATGCAGACTCCGGCTCAGTGTGGAACTCACCCCGACTCATCTAACATTCAGGACCATGTATGTGCATGATCAGATTTCTCAAACTGCTATGCAAATCATTATCTGTCAGTCAAACATGTTTTATGATCAAATACTATAACCCCAATTCTGTACACCCAAATAAACACCCCTCCCCCAGTCTCTATTAGGGCGAGTAGTACCTGCTGCCATTTCTGTTTCATTGAATTTTGCTCCTGTGTTACCTTGAACTCTAAATGTGACACACATTCCAGCACACATCTGACAACTCTAAGCAGATCTGTGTGTACGGAGTTTGGGTTTTAACACAACCTCAGATAAACCAGGAGTTTAGGCTGCCAATACGGACATTTTAATTTATATAAAACATATACGCTTATAAATGATCATATATTATATATTTATACACAAACACACATATTTTGTATCATTTAAAGCATCAACACTGAATTTGTGTGTCAAAGTTGGCAAGAAATGGAAAGTTTCGTAATGATCTTAATGTGCACGATTCATTGTTTCAGATCTTTCACTTTTTAAAATTTAAAATTTTGTTTTTTTAAATCAAAATATCTCAATCTTTCAGTAAAACTACTTTATCATTTGGTTTGCTTAAACCCCACACCTTTCTTCCAAGTTAAAACACAATTAAAAGCCATTAAATAGAACAAAAAAAGAGCGAGAACCCATAAAATAAGTTAAATTAACAAACGGAGAGAGCAATGACAATAGTTATGAAACACCATATTCAAACGTGAAGGTTGGAATGACCAAGTACAGGTGCAAAAATTACAAGAAGCTGCATCACTATGGCTACCAGGTCACTGGTCTCCTCTGTTTTAATGAGAGGGTTTGGATGACATATGATCTC